>CM071847.1:6919879-7440503 GCA_036507275.1 Sicyos edulis
AGCGGTCAGCCCAGCGAGTGTGTCCCTGCGTTTGTTTGTTAGCAAGCGGAAAGTTGTTTGTTACCGCAAGGGCGGAGGCCTGCCAGTTCAAGGGCTTGAGTTGTTGCTGGAAGGTTGTTGGATCTTTGGAGTTTGTAGAACCCCTTAGTTCTTGGGTAGTTGAGTTGCACCGTGGATGCCGGCCTCGAGTTTTAACTTTTGAGGTAGTCTTGCCGACTCGTGTTGTTCAGGATCCGCAAGCTTGTGGTCGTCGCTATCCTTATTCCTCCCGATGTTTCGTGGGTGGAGTTTCTGGATTGGAAGAAGAGTTAGGTCTAAGCTAAAGGAGGAAGTCCTTTGAGTAGCCAGTTGGACTTAAAAGTTGAGTGGGAGCTTGGAGGCGAGCCTTGCCCGTTATAAGCTTGGGTTGAGTTTCTTCAGAGCAAGCCTTCTCAGGCTTTGTTCCTAGTTGATGTGCGTTCGCAGTTGGCGTTATAGCTGAGCCACAGTTGAGTGGGTTGGCACACGAGATGTCGTGGCATTGGTTGGAAACCTTGGAGTTGTTATCCTCCGACCACGTGTTGCTAGTAGCCACGTAATGTTTTATTCCTTCTTTGCTCGAGATTTCCGTGAGAGGAATGTTGTTTGTTTTTCTGTCTCGCGATGTTCACCTAGGCGGTGGCTGATCGGATTGCATTGGAAAGTTTGTTGTCGGCCGATGAGGTGCTCTCGTTTATTAGTTTGGTGAGTGGAGCTGTTCTGGACCTTGTCGTTCGGGTGGTGGCGGGTGAAGTATCGGCTAGTGTGAGTGGTGGTAGCCGCTTGGTGTACCAGAAAAGTGCCCCTTGGCTTTGGTGCTTCAATTTCTCGTAAGATGGTTGCTTTAGTGTTGTGGACGCATGCTAGTTGGAGAAGGTTGCCTTGGGATCGATCACCGGTTGGTGGTTCGAATTGGATTTCGTTAAGGATTGTAGGCAACCGGTGGGGTTCGCAGTCTCTTGCGAAGTAAGAGTAGGCCGTTTTGTTTCTCAAACACCGGGAGGTTCAGCTTGTTTGGTCAACATGGTGAAGGGTCGAGGTCGCTTTGATAACAAACTATGAGCATTCAGAGAAGTTCGCCGAGCGTGGTGTAGAGTTTTAGAGCTTGTGACCCGTCCACGAGTTTCTTTCGAGAGTAGCGCCAGAGAGAGGCGTTCCGAGTTGGGTTAGCGAGGATAAGTGAGCCCTAGAGTCGTGAGACCGTTTGAGAGTTGGTGCGAGTCGAGGGTGTGACTCACCGACTAGCTATCGCATGATTTCTTCAAGCTCGGTGTTAGTCTGGGCTTTTGGTTGAGATAGTTTGTGGCGCACTCGGTGTCTTTTGGGCTTGGAGCCTTTGGGAAACCAAGAGGGTTCGGTTTCGAAGAAGGATTTGTGTTGTCTTAACCGGGAGCTTGGTTGGTTAAGAATCAGTGGAGTTTTCCTAGAGTTGTTTTCGTCTTAGGACTTTCGAGGTCGAAAGTCTTAAAAGGAGGGAGTATTGTAACGGCCCAGTTTTCTATTTCGGTTTCCCAGGTGTTTTCGGGACATTATGCTGATGTTCGGATGGGCCGTTAGAGCTTTTTAACCTTTAAGGGTATTTTGGTCTTTTGCTCCCGAATGAGGTTGAGGATTTTTAGGGCTTGTGGTCATTTCGGCCTTCGTTGAGACTTGATTAATGTTGGTTGCAAGACCCAAGGAGTTTGAGTTAGTTGATTAGAAGTTCGGAGACATTCCGGTTGATAGCAAAATTAATTGGAATTTAATTGGTCCCATTGAGATTTGAACCCTTGCCCTAATGGTGAAATTGGAGTTTTTAGAAAAAGAGATTTAGTTAAAAAGAAAAGAATTTCTTTAGCCGGGACCCGCAAGAGAAAGCCTTGGGAAGGGAATTTTAGGTCTCCTAACCCTTTTAAAATAGGAAAAAGAAGGAAATTAGGGAAAACCCTCTTTGTTCCCTTGGTAGTCTCTCTCTCTCTCTCTCTCTCTCTCTCTCTCTAAAACCCCGAGCCACCCTAACCCAGTACCGCACCACTCGGCCAAGCCACCTGTAGCCACACCGCACCACACCGCCCGGCCACCACCCACCAACTGCGCGCACTGCATCGCACTGAGCCACTCGGCCCGGCCACTTTGCCGCACCAGACCGCACCAGGCCGCTCAGCCCCTTGCCTCGCCCAGCCGCCCCTCGTCTGCAGTCCAGACACCCCACCGTCGCACGCCCAGCACCGCCCGACGTCCCTCGCGGCCGCCCAGCGCCGCATCGCACCGAGCCTCACCCAGCAGACCCGACGCTCGCCCACGCGCCGTCCCTGCGAGCCCGCTCGCTCGCGCGTCGCCTCCGCAGCCCGATCGCCCGCACACTGCCCCGCCGTGCCGCGCGCCCACTCTTGCGCGTCCGCTCGCCATTGCCGCGCGCCCGCTCTTGTGTGTTTGCCTGCCTTGCCAACACCGAGCGCCCAGCGCCCAGCGCCAGCGTCCCTGCCGCACCAGCAGCGCCCAAACCTGCCCCTTGCTACCGAGAGCCCGTGTCCTCTCGGTTGGTAATTCTCGAGCCTTTTCCCTTTTAGATTTTTAAGCTGCTGGCTGCTGTATATTTATTTAGGATGCTTTTATTATGCCTAGGTTGCTCGGGTTCGTTATTAAGCTCGAGGGTCTTATTTGATTGTGAAAGTTATTTCTGCTCGTTTCCAAGTAAGGATTTCTTACCGTGGTTGTGTGGACCCTGCGATGCTTTCTTGATTGTGCCTTATATGCATGTTTACTTCTATGAACATGATTAGTGGATAGGGATGACTTGTGATTGCTTTCTTGCTAGCATGTTTGCCTGTTTGTACATGTTAGTGCCATGCTAGGATTGTTCTTCCAGCATGCTTGAGATTCCTGCTTTAAGTTCATAGTATCATGCTAGGTTATGTGTGATTGTTGTTGATATGTATGTCTAGCCAGGAATCAGTTATTTTGTACTCTTAGCTAGTATAGTAGAGTTTGTCATCATCTAGAGGCTGAGAGCGGACATAACGTACTTTGTCCCCACCGGTCGGGAGTAGAGCGAAGTATAACGTACATTGCTTCCCCCCGGCAGCCGATGTGGATTTAGCTACCACATCGGCATAAGCCTAGTTTGTAGCCTGCTAGAGCGGAACCCCGCCAGCGGTGCAAGCCTTCCTTGGCCGGTTCTTAGCTTTGTGTCGGTGGTACAGCCGCACAGATGAGTGCCGAGGGCCTCGTGACTCATCGTGTTCGGTGTGACACCGTTTCCGAGTGTTTAGGCATGCGCACTGGCCCGCGTAGTTTGTACTTAGGCCCCTACATTTACGCCGGTTGCAGCAGCATGCGGTGTGCGCGCACACGCGTTAGTCGCCGGTTCGGAGAGCTCCCCCGGGCTAATGTTCGTGAGTACACCAGTTCCTTCCAGTTTAGAGCGGACTTCGGGTACTCTCCGATAGTCCATTTGTTAGCGAGGTAAGAGGCCCTTGAGGACACCCATTGGGATTGGTTTTTGAGTGATCATATGGTCGAGGGAGAAAGACCCTCGAGGGTGTCGACATCTTTGGGATCGGTTTTGAGTGATCAATTGGCCGAGGGAAAAGACCCCCGGAGATGTCCGGGATTGGTTATGAGAGCTAATCATTAGTAGGAAGTAGGAGACTTCGAGGATTCCAGATTACGCCTTGTAAGCTCGTTGAGCTATGATCCGTGTTGGTAGCTTGTTTGCATGCATACTAGGGTGCGGATGATTGATGTATCGTATTGTACCCCAGTTGGGGATTCTTACTGAGTATGTTTATACTCACCCTTATTTCTGTGGTTTTCCACTAGGTAACTTGGGACAGCACCGGGACGGCTAGCGGAGGGAGCTGATTGATCATGGGAGCCGCCGACACTCTATCTTTCATTGTTTGCATAATTTGTTCAGCATGTAGGCGGACGGGACAGAGTCCTAGGGGACGTTTTTAAAAGTTGTTTAAATTGTATTGTATGTTTTTATAAACACCGCGGACTTGTTTTACTTTGTTGGTTTTGCTTAAATGAAGGTTGTTGTTTATGCTTTAAGTGTTCCCCGCTTTTAAATGTTTTGAAAGGTTTTAAATATGAGCACTAAACCGCTTGGTGAAGTATTTAACTTGCATGCTGAGTGAGAACCTAGGTTTAGGACCGTATTTTGGGTCGGGTTCTTACACCATGGCACGAGGCAGGATGGCTGGAGGAGAAGCTGTGATCATGGAAAACCCGTTGTTCAACTCTGAGTCTTGTATTTATGTTTTAAATGTCCTCTGAATGCATGTAGTTGGGCACGGAGCCCTAGGTTGTTTTATGAATGTATTTTCGGATTCTAGCATTGTTGTAAATGTTGTAAAGTTGTATGTTTTTAATAAATCTACGATCGAGTAAGTTTTGGAAATGTATTTGTCTTGGAAGCAGTGCTTGGAAACAGGGATGAGTTTCAAGAATTTTGTATTGACTTTTTAAATGAACTCTTGCCGGTTTTTGGTTTTTACTTAGAATCCGAAACAACCCTATTGCAAATTCTAGTGTTGATTTGTATGCATGCATTGAGGTAAGGGCCCATTTAGAGCCCCATTCGGGTCGGGTCTTTACACCTGAGGCAAGTTTTGTCAGCTCTGAGAGAGAACCAGTTGTATGCAAAATTCTCCAAGTGTGACTTTTGGTTGGATCGAGTTGCCTTCCTAGGGCATGTTGTATCTAAGGATGGCATTCCAGTGGACCCCTCCAAGATAGATGCAGTTAGTTCGTGGGCTAGACCGACCACAGTCGCCGAGGTTCGCAGGTTTCTGGGTCTAGCAGGCTATTATCGCAGGTTTGTTCAGGGCTTTTCAGCTAAAGCTGCACCTTTGACCAGGTTGACCAGGAAGGGTGTGGACTTTGTCTGGGATGAGAAGTGTGAAGAGAGCTTTGCCCTATTGAAGCATAGTTTGACATCCGCTCCAGTTTTGACAGTGCCGGAGAGTACAGGTAGTTTTGTGGTGTACAACGACACTTCTAAGTTTTTTCTAGGTTGTGTTCTGATGCAGCATGGTAAGGTTATCGCTTATGCTTCGAGACAGTTGAAACCGTATGAGCAGAACTATCCGACGCATGATATGGAGCTGGCTGCAGTGGTTTTTGCTTTGAAGATCTTGAGGCATTATTTGTATGGTGAGAAGTTGTAATGGCCCTGGTTTTCATCCCGGTCTTCCAGGTATGTCCTAAGGGTATTTTGGTAATTTGGTCGGGCCGTTAGGGCCGTATCTGTCTTTTCAGCTGTTATTAGTTTTGAATGGTCAACTGTAGGGTTGGGTTGCTTTTTTGGATGTGTTTGGGCATGGGGAGATGCTAAAGTAAAATTGTGGTTTATAAGTGTTGCTGTTGGGATTCGAATCCGGGTGGCCAGGGAGTCAGAGGTGTGGTCTTGCCAGTTGGGCCACCGGGTGCTTTTGTTGTTCATTCTGCCGTATGTCTTGGTTTGCTTTGGGATTTTGGGATTTTGGTGTGTTTGATTGAAAGAAAAGAAAAATAGGTTTTGCATCTTTTGCTTCCCAAAATACTCATTGCCGCCCAACCCATCTTCTCTCAAGCCCCTTGCGTGCGCCTTCTCCTGAGAGTCCCCCTGTCCGTCGTCTTGTCCAGCCGAGCAACCCAGTAGAGTAGCCCAAAGACCGAAAGCGGCCAGTGGATCACGAGAGCACTGTCGCCCCGATCGTTTGTCCTTGTGCAGCGCCCACCGGATCGCTTGATCGCCAAAAAGGTGCAGCCCCAACATTGCACCCAGCCCGTGGGGTCACCCAGCCGAGCAGACCCCACCGTCGCACGCCCATCGCACCAGGAGTAGCGTCGCACGCCCAGCTGCCCAGCAGCAGCGCATCGTCTGTCCACGCGCAGCCCAGCGCCCTTGCCGTCGTCCGCCCACGCGCGCAGCCTCTGCCACCCCAGCACGCCAGCAGTGCCCCAGAGCCCATACAGTGTCCGTCCGCGCGCGCGGCCTTTGCCATGCCAGCTTACCAGCATCGCCCCCAGCGCCCGTGAAGCCTGTCTGTCCGCCCATCAGCCCCGTGCCGTTTAAGTTGCTCCCGAGCCGAGCCCTGTTTGTATTATTATTTTAGGCCTATAGGTTGTGATAATTGTTGTTGTTTTTTAGGTTCCCGATAGCTAGCTCAGGTTCGATTGCAGCATAGGATCCTTGTGTGTTGTTACCTTCCGACCAGGTAAGCATTTCTTATCGGAGTTGTGTGGGCCCTGCGGTATATTCTGTGATTGTTGTTTGTACGGTTGTTTATGTTTAGCAGCATGTAGTGGATAGGTGCTCTGTTCTGAATTCTTACTAGCATGATTCTCGTGTTGTTTCTCATGTTAGTTCCATGCTAGGTTGTTCTGTTCTAGCATGCTCGTTATCTGTTCTTGCTTCCTAGTATCATGCTAGGTTCATTGTTTTTGCGGGCGAGGATGCATAACGTAACTTGCATCCGTGGTAGGGACGTGCGAGGCAGTACTCCGTCCCTAATCCGTCGATAGGGTTTAGCTAACCCTAACGGCAGCCTAGTGCAATCTTGGGTGAGGGTGGCAGACTGTTAAATGCCCCAACGGTCAGCGGAATGACGAGGCATTGCCTTGTCCCCGGCAGTCGACACGACCTCAGCGTGTCTGCAGTAGCCCTTGATTGCCACCTGATAGGGCAAGGACCGGTTCCTGATGTAAGCCTACCATGGTCGGTTTCTTAGCCTCAGATGCGGTGGTACAGGCTGACATAGTCATAGTGTCATGGTCTCACACCACTATGTTCAGTGACACCGATCCAGAGATTTGTTAGGCATGCGTACGAGAGACGTGGCGGCATGCCTAGACCCAAAGACCTCCTGGTTTGCAGCAGCATGCGGTGCGCACACACGCTCATTACAGCGCCAACTGGAGAGCTCCTCGGGATCTTGAGTTTAGTGCACCTTTCGTATCGACAGTAGGAAGGCTGAGGCTGAGACTAGTTTCTCATATAGTATCGTAAAGTGTTGTAGTTTTCCGGAGTAAGACCGTAAGATGGCATCCGAGGTTTATGTATGGATTAAAGTGAAGTGCTCTCTTCTGTGTTTATATTCATAGCTTGCATACTTTCTGCTAGATGACCAATTATATCGTATTGTACCCTGGCTGGGGATTCTTACTGAGTAATTCGTTACTCAACCTTATTTTGTGGTTTTCCACAGGTAACCATGGCGCGAGACAGAATGGCTGAAGGAGGAGCTGCTGATCATGGAAACCAGCTGTTTTAAACTCTGAGTCTTATGTTTATGCTTTATGTTTTTTATTGTCCTCTGAATGCATGTAGTTGGGCACGGAGCCCTTAGGATGTTTTCTGATCATTTCTTTGGATTCTGGCATTGTTGTAAACTTTTTGGGTTTTCTTGGATGTTTTGAATAAATCTCTGATCAGAGTAAGTTTTAAATTGTATTTAGCTTGGAACAAGTGCTTGGAAACAGGGACAGGTTCCAAGACATTTTTATGTCGTTTTGAATGGATGTTTACCTCTTTTTAGTTTTAATCAGAATCTGGAAAGTGATCTTGCATAGTATTTTCTAAGTTTTTAAGCATGCATTGAGGTAAAGGCCTAGTTCAGGACCTCTTTCGGGTCGGGTCTTTACAGAAGATTCAGATTTTCACTGACCACCAAAGCCTCAAATACTTCTTCACTCAGAAGAAGCCGAACATATGGCAGAGAAGGTGGTTGGAGTTGGTTAAGGACTATGACTGCGAGATCCTGTACCATCCGGGTATAGCCAATGTGGTAGCTGATGCTTTGAGTCGGAAGACTTCTCATTCTGCTGCATTGTTGAGTTCACAGGGTCCATTACAGAGGGACTTAGAGCGAGCTGGCATAATAGTTTTGTTGGGAGAGGTTACTGCCAGAGTTGCCCAGTTGACTGTTCAGCCTTCCATCAGACAGAGGATCATCAATAGTCAGTTGAGTGATCCCGAGTTGAGTCGTTTGATTACCAGGGTTCAGGCCGACAGAGACTTCGACTTTGTTGTGGCTTCCGATGGTGGTTTGAGGTATAGAGGACGCCTTTGCGTGCCAGCAGACGCGGAACTGTGAGCCGAGTTGCTTTCTGAGGCTCACAGTTCTCCGTTCGCGTGGCACCCAGGGGGCAACAAAATGTATCAGGACCTCAAACAAACTTTTTGGTGGGTTAACATGAAAAGAGACATAACAGAGTTCGTCAGTCGGTGTCTCACTGTAGCAGTGTAGGCTCTGATGAAGCTTCGCAAGGTCATTGCAAATGCACCGAGTGTGCCTTAGTTGAAGTGGGAAGAGATTTCCATGGATTACATTTCTTGTTTGCCGAGGACACCGAGAGGGTTTACTCAGATCTGGGTGATTGTCGATCGCTTGACCAAGTGTGCACACTTCATTCCCGGTAGGATTACCTAAACCGTGGAGTAGTGGGCACAACTGTTCTTGGAGCAGATTGTGCGGTACCACGGTGTGCCAGTTAAGATTGTTTATGACAGAGATTCCCGTTTCACTTCTCATTTCTGGAGGTCCCTCCAGAAAGGCTTGGGTAATGTAAGGACCTGACCCGAGAAATGGTCTCTAACATAGATCCTTACTTAACATGCATGATTAAGAATGGAAAACATCAATCCGGGTACTAAATTTAAATCTTTGCAATCAACACATTTTAAGCAAAACCATAAATCCCAATAAATAAAATCAACAAGTAAATGACTGATCAGTACTTTCTTAAAACAAAGCAAAGGTACGTTTCGGGAAACATAAATAGTTTGAGTGCTTTCCTAGGGACTCAAGTCCCACTACATGCTAAATCATAAAAACCATGAAAGAAACGTGCAACTCAGAGTCAGCTATCCATGATCAACCAGCAGCCTCCTCCTAGCCATCCAGCCTCTGTCCCAAGTTACCTGGTGGAAAACCACAAAAAATAAGGGTGAGCAACGAGTTACTCAGTAAGAATCCCAAGGGCTTCCATACACACGGACATGCAACCATACAATGACTTAGAGCAGAAACGGTTGGTTTAGGCTAAGAGCTACTTCTAGGGCGAGCCTACTCAAGGGCTTCCATCTACAGCCTATCCTAGGTTTTACACTTGGATGCCCTTCGGGCCTTACACAACCTAGGACTCAGTGATGCCCAGTGGGGCCTTACACACCTAGGACTCAGTGATGCCCAGTGGGGCCTTACACACCTAGGATGCCCATCGGGGGCTTACACCTCCAGAATCAGTGATGCCCAGTGGGGCCTTACACACCTAGGATACTCATCTGGGCCTTACACCTCCAGAATCAGTGATGCCCAGTGGGGCCTTACACACCTAGGATGCCCATCGGTGTCTTACCCGAGCCGGACCTAACCTAGTTACCCCTACAGTCTTCTCACTATACCTCACCCGCCTACCCCTAGCATGGAACTAACAGGATAAAATAGGACAAGGTATGCCAAGATAATCAAACCCCTAGCATGGAACTAATAGAATAAATCATGAATACAAGTACAACACCATCTGGAAGCAAGAAAGAGCATGCAACCTATCCACTAGGAAATTCATACAATCACAAGACATCGCATGCTATCAAATATTCGTAGGGTCCACACAACCCAGGGTAAGGAATCCTTACCTCGAAACAAGTGGAGAATAACTATCACGAATCAAATAACGACCCTCGAGCTTTAAAGCGAAACCGAGCAACCTAGGCATACCATAAAAACATCCTAAATAAATAAACAGCAGCCAGCAACTTTAAGTCTAAAAGGGAAAGGCTCGGGAATTACCAACCGAGAAGACACGCGGTCTCAGCAGCAAGGAGCGGAGATGGGTGCTGCTCGTGCGGCAGGGGCGCTGGCGCTGGGTGCTGGCTCGGGCGCGCGGCAAGACGAGCTTACAAGGCACATCATGGTAAGGATTTCTTACCGTGGTTGTGTGGACCCTGCGATATATCTCGATATGCCTTGGTTGTTTGCTGACTGTTATGAGCATGTAAGAGATAGAGCAGTTGATTGATATCTTGCTAGCATGTTTGCCTGATTTTACATGTTAGTGCCATGCTAGGTTTGTTCTGCCAGCATGCTTATGATTCCTGCTTAAGTTGTAGTATCATGCTAGGTAATGTGATTTATGTCGGTCATTGCTTGCTAGCCAGGAATCATTGATTTTGCTTTGTACTCTTAGATAGAATTGTAGGGTTTGTCATCATCCAGAGGCTGAGCGGCATAACGTACTTTGTCCCCACTGATCGGGAGTAAAGTGTGCGCAACATAACGTATCTCGCTTCCCCCCCCGGTCGCTAAGGTGTATTTAGCTCAGGTCGGGAGTAAAGTGTGCGAAGCATAACGTATCTTGCTACCCCCCTCCCCCCCGACCCGCCGGTTGTGGACTTAGCTACCCACTTCGGCAATAGCCTAGTTTGTAGCCTACTAGAGCTGAGTCCTAGGGGAACATTGTTTAAAACGTTGTTAAATTGTATTGTATATTTTTATAAATACTGGCCAGGTTTTTTACCGTGTTGGTTTGTTTTAAATGTAAACTGTTGTTTATGTTTTAAGGGTTCCCCCTTCTCATATATTTTGAAAGGTTTTAAATATGAGCACTAAACCGCTTGTTATCATATTTAACTTACATGCTGAGTGAGAACCCCGGTTTAGGACCATGTTTTGGGTCGGGTTCGTCACACTGAGCGACCTGGTGCGGGGCGGCGCAGGGACGACGGCCCATTTAAAACAAAAACCATAATTCCAATAAATAAAACCAACAAGTAAGTGAGTGATCAGTACTTTTCTTAAAACAAATCAAAGGGAAACGGTTAGTGAACATAAAATAGTTTTATGAGTGTTTTCCTAGGGACTTAAGTCCCACTACATGCTAATTCATAAAAACAGTAAAAGAACGTGCAATCTGAGAGTCAGCTATCCATGATCATCCAGCAGCCTCCTCCTAGCCATCCAGCCTCTGTCCCAAGTTACCTGGTGGAAAACCACAGAAAATAAGGGTGAGCAACAAGTTACTCAGTAAGAATCCCCAACCGGGGTACAATACGAAAACATCTCATTTAGCACAAGTACATGCAACCATACAACGACTTGAAGCAAACAGTTGGGTTAGACCATACGGCCCTCTTGGAGCTTGCCTATTCGAAGGCTTACAGCTATAAACTACCCTAGGTTCTACACCTGGATGCCCTTCGGGCCTTACACAACCTAGGACTCAGTGCTGCCCATCGGGGACTTACACACCTAGGATGCCCATCGGGGTCTTACACCTCCAACTCAGTGATGCCCATCGGGGTCTTATACACCTAGGATGCCCATCGGGGTCTTACACCTCCAACTCAGTGATGCCCATCGGGGTCTTATACACCTAGGATGCCCATCGGGTCTTACACCTCCAACTCAGTGATGCCCATCGGGGTCTTATACACCTAGGATGCCCATCGGGGTCTTACACCTCCAACTCAGTGATGCCCATCGGGGTCTTATACACCTAGGATGCCCATCGGGGTCTTACACCTCCAACTCAGTGATGCCCATCGGGGTCTTATACACCTAGGATGCCCATCGGGGTCTTACACCTCCAACTTAGTGATGCCCATCGGGGTCTTATACACCTAGGATGCCCATCGGGGTCTTACACCTCCAACTCAGTGATGCCCATTGGGGTCTTATACACCTAGGATGCCCATCGGGGTCTTACCCGAGCGGGACCTACACTAGTTACCCCTACAATCCTCTACACTATACGACACCTGTCTAAACCTAACATGGATCTAACAGCATTCAACGGAGAACATGGATATGTCAGGATGGAAGAACGTAGCATGGAACTAATAGAATACAACATAAAGCATG
This sequence comes from Sicyos edulis, assembly GCA_036507275.1. NCBI lineage: Eukaryota > Viridiplantae > Streptophyta > Magnoliopsida > Cucurbitales > Cucurbitaceae > Sicyos > Sicyos edulis. The sequence continues at coordinate 6,931,729 of CM071847.1, forward strand.
AATATGACAGGATAGGAGAAGCCTAGCATGGAACTAACGGAACGCGAACATAACACGAACATGAATCAAAAGCAAGCATGATGCCTATCCACTAGAAACTCATACAGTTACAATAACCAATATGCTATCAAGTGTTTGCAGGGTCCACACAACCCCGGGTAAGAAATCCTTACCTAGAAACGAGTGGAAAGTAACTATCACGATCCAACTAACAACCCTCGAACTTTAAAGCGAACCCGAGCGACCTAGGCATACAATAAAATATCCTAAATAAATAAACAGCAGCTAAAATCATGAAGTCCAAAGGGTGGAGGCTCGGAAATTTACCAACCGAGAAGACACACGTCTCGGCGACAAGGAGCGAGAGCAGTCTTCTTTGGTGCGCAGGGGCGGCGCTGGCGCTGGCGCTGGCGCTGGCAGCGGGCTTGCAGGCGTCGCGGCAAAGCCAGCAGACACGCTGAGCGAGCGGCGCGCACGACAAGGCGTCTGGGCAATGAGCGGGCGCGTTCGGGCGACTGGTGTGCGGCGGCGGCGCGAACAGCGAGCGACACTGGCTGGGACGCGCGGGCGAACGGGGCGATGCGGGCAGACGGATGAGCGACGCGGTTGGTGCGCTGGTGCGCGGTCGTGCGGATGCGGCCGGACGGAGCGGTGCGGGCGGTGCGCTGGGGCGCACGATGCGGCGATGGGCGGCGCTGGGGCGGGCGCCATGCAGCGACGGCGGCAAGCGTGGGCTGGGCGTCTTGGTGCGGGCGGCGGGCGGGGCTGCAAAGGTCGTTCGGTCTGGCGCAAATTTGGCTGGGCAACGGCGGCGCCGAACGACGAGGGTGAGGGTGCTGGGCGTCGGCGGCGTGGGTGAGGGGAAGAGTGAGGGTTTGCGAGAGAGAGAGTGGGGTTTTTTTTTTTTTTCTTTTTTTTTTTTCCCTTTTTCCTTCCTTCCTTAAGTTAAATAGGCTTTGGGAATCTCAAATGCCCTTCCCAAGGCTTCTCCCCTTCGAGCCCTTGCCAACGCATTTATTTTTTCCTTAATTAATTCCAAACTCCCTTCCCTCTTTTAGGCTAAGGGTTCGAGCCCTCCTATTCCTTTTTTATTTTTTACTAATTTCCATTTAACTGAAATTCGGGCTGTTACAATACTCCCTCCTTGGGGGACTTCCGTCCTCGGAAGTTGCTGCACTAGAACAACTCCGGGTAATTTCTCCTCATCTCCCCTTCCAACTCCCAAGTAGCTTCCTCAACTATCTGATTCTGCCACTGCACTTTCACTAAATCAATAGCTCAGTTCCTCAAGACTTTCTTCTCAAATGTTAAGATCTTTATGGGTTTTTCCTCAAAGCTCAGGTCATGGTTTAGCTGCAAAGGCTCGAAATCTATGACATGCGAAAGGTCTGCCACATACTGGCGGAGCATCGAAACATGGAACACACTATGCACTGCAGCCAAGGATGGCGGCAATGCTAACCGGTAAGCTACGACCCCAATCCTCTCGAGGATCTCGAATGGTCCAACAAACTTGGGGCTCAACTTCCCCTTCCTTCCAAACCTCAGAACTCCACGCATCGGAGCTACCTTAAGGAACACGTGCTGGCCAACCTCAAACTCCAACTCTCTACGCCTGACATCGGCGTAGCTCTTCTGCCTACGCTCTGGGGCCAACAACATCGAGACTCGACGATTTTCTGGACAGCCTCATTGGTCAACTCGAGCAACTCTAGACCCAATACCTGCCTGTGTCCAACCTCTTCCCAGAATACTAGGGATCTGCAGCGCTTACCATACAACGCTTCAAACGGTGCCATCTGAATGGTCGACTGGAAACTATTGTTGTAGGCAAACTCCATCAAATACAAGTACTGGTCCCAACTGCCAGGGAAATCCAACACATAGGCTCGCAACACATCCTCTAAGATCTGATTTACCCGCTCTGTCCGCCATCGGTGCCGTGGGTGGAAGGTCATCTTTGTAGTTGCACTCTGTGCCCAAACACACTGAAGGGCTTTCCAAAACCGTGATGTAAAACGGGAATCCCGGTCGGAGATAATTTTAACTGGCACTCCGTGGTACCTCACTATCTGCTCAAGGAACAACTGTGCCCACTGCTCCACGGTGTAGTTTATCCTGCCCGGAATGAAGTGGGCACACTTAGTCAACCTATCAACGACCACCCAAATTTGTGCATAACCTCTAGGACTCCTGGGCAAACCCGAAATAAAGTCCATGGTGATCTCCTCCCACTTCCACTGTGGCACCCCGAGCGGCTGCAGCAAACCTGCTGGTTTCTGCCTAGGCGCCTTCACTTGCTGACAAGTGAAGCACCGACTGACAAACTGGGCAATCTCTCTCTATATCCCCATCCACCAAAAGGTCTGCTTAAGATCTTGATACATCTTGTTACCCCCTGGGTGCCCTGCAAAAGGCGAGGTGTGAGCCTCGGTCAACAACTCTGTACGAATACCAGCATCGGCTGGGACACATAGCCGACCATTATATCTCAAACCACCATCTGCACATATCACAAAATTGAAGTCACCATCAGCCTGAACCTTCTCATACAAACTCCTTAACTTAGGATCACCCAACTGGCCGTCGATGATCCTTTGCCTTATCGAAAGCTGGATGGTCAACTGAGCTACCCTGGCGGTAACATCCCCTAACAACACTGCTATTTCTGCTCTCCCGAGGTCTTTCCTTATGATACTTTTGGGATTTGCCAACGTTGCTAGATGCGAGGTCTTTCAACTTAGTGCATCTGCCACAACATTTGCCTTTCAAGGGTGATACAGGATCTCACAGTCGTAATCCTTTACAAGCTCCAACCACCTCCTCTGCCTCATGTTCAGGTCCTTCTGAGTGAAGAAATACTTGAGGCTTTGGTGGTCCGAGATAATCTGAATCTTTTCCCCATACAAGTAGTGCCTCCAGATTTTAAGTGCAAAGACGAACGCTGCCAACTCCATATCATGAGTCGGATAGTTCTGCTCGTGTGGTTTCAACTGCCTCGAGGCGTACGCTATCACCTTACCGTATTGCATCAGAATGCAACCCAAACCAAACTTCTTTGGCATCATCTTTGACACCACGAAACCCCTGTTCCCTCCGGGCGCCAACAGCGCGCAGACGTCAAACCGTTTCTTGACTTAGCAAAACTCTCATCGCACTTCTTATCCCAAACGAAATCGACGCCCTTCTCGCCAACCGAGTAAGCGAAAGTGCTATAGCGAAAAATTTTGAACGAAGCGTCGGTAATATCCGGCCAGACCCAGGAAGCTACGAATCTCCGACACAGTCGTCGGTCTGGCCCACGAACTAACGGCCTCTATCTTCGAAGGGTCCACAGCCACTCCCTCCTTAGACACAACGTGTCCCAGAAAAGCTACCTTCTCAAGCCAAAAGTCACACTTTGAAAACTTTGCATAAAACTAGTTCTCGCGCAAGGCTGTCAAAATCTGTCTCAGGTGCGAAGCATGGTCCTCCTTAGACTTAGAGTACACAAGAATGTCATCTATAAATACGATGACAAAGCGGTCCAAGAATGCCTTGAACACTCTGTCCATCATGTCCATGAATCTTTCTTTGGGGCGTTCGTCAGTCCGAATGACATGACTACGAACTCGTAGTGACCATACCTCGACCTGAAAGCTGTCTTGGGGATATCTGCATCCCGAATCCTCAACTGGTGGTAGCCCGACCTCAAATCAATTTTTGAAAACACACAAGCTCCCTGGAGCTGGTCGAACAGGTCGTCGATGCGTGGCAGTGGATACTTGTTCTTGATAGTCACCTTCTTCAGTTCCCTGTAATCAATGCATAGACGCATCGAGCCATCCTTTTTCTTAACAAACAGCACGGGTGCTCCCCATGAGGACACACTCGGCCTAATAAATCCTCTGTCAAGCAACTCCTGCAACTTCTCCTTTAACTCTTTCAGTTCAGCTGGCGCCATACGATAAGGAGCCTTCGAAATGGGATGAGTCCCTGGCTCAAGCTCTATTGAGAACTCCACCTCCCTCTTTGGCGGCAGCCCAGGCAATTCTTCAGGGAAAACATCTGCAAATTCCTGCACAATGGGTACTTGCTCAACAGATAACTGATCACAGCTCTCTCCGGTCAACTTACCCAAAAAGCCCCAAGCTCCTCGAGCTAGCAAACGGTGGGCTTTAGCTGCCGAAATCACTGGCGGACACACCCCACTCTGCGTGCCCCAAAATTTAAAGCTAGGCTCGCTTTCGTGGCACGAACACCACCTCCTTCCGGCGGCAATCAATCATAGCGTGGTTATCAGCCAACCAATCCATACCGAGGATTACGTCAAAACCACTCATAGCTAACACTATGAGTGTAACCTGCAGAGACTCGTCGGATACCCGTATCCGACCATCCCTTACCTTCTGGCTAGCGAACATACTAACTCCCGAGGGAGTAGCAACAGATAACTCAAATCCTAGGGGCTCTAAAATCATGCAAGCATGCTCAGCAAAAACAGCAGAAATAAAAGAATGTGTGGAACCCGAATCAAACAACACAAGGGCAAGGTGGTCAAGAACTAGGAGCGTACCTGCCACTGCGGCCCTGACTTTCTCAGCCTCCTGGCGGGTCGTAGCATACACTCTCCTCGTCTTTGAAGCCTGGCCGCGCCACCACTCACTCCGATTGCAATGCCGGGCCCGATGCCCCTCCTTACAATGATTATAGCAAGCTCTAGGGTTACCACCACAAGGTCCCCAATGCCGCTTCCCACAGGATCTACAACACGGTGGCGGCCTCCCACATACTGCTGGCGAGGTGATCACGATTCTGGTCCCAATCTTTGGTCTCGCCATGATAAGTACCTCGCGGCGCCGCGCCGCCCCCCACGGCCATTACTTCCTGAGTCAAACTTACGCTTTTGACTCGAGTACACTGGGGCCTTCGACACTACGGTACTAACAACTCGCCTCTCGGAGGATACTTCCCATCATAAATCGTTGCCAACTGTACTGCCTTGGCAAAAGTCTCTGGGGCCTGTGCCCTAACATCTTGAGATACTCCCTGTCTCAAACCCGCAATAAACTTCCTGATTTTCAGCTCCGGTAGCAATCAAGCGCGTGGCGCGAAGTATCCATACTCACGAGAACTACTTCTCGTACACCTCGATCGAGTCGGACCGCTAAGGTTTGAGAACAGCTCAATCATCTTTTCTTGGGCTTCTTCACTGATAAATTTTGCCTTGAACTCAGCCTTGAAGAATTCCCAGGTGGCAGGTGGAGACCCAACCGGTCTCTCACTCAAAGTGGAATCGCACCACCACTTAGCTGTACCAGCTAACACATGAGCTGCACATCGAGCTCGCTGCACCTCAGGACAAGCCATCACTATAAATGTATATTCCAACTCAAAGAATCCACACGGCGGCTACCAATGGTTCTCCAAGGGCACTGAACTTCTCGGGCTTCCATTTGACAAAATCCCTCAGCCACTTGCCCAGATCCTCAGCACCTTCCGCCACAACGACCTCGTTCACAATTGGCTCCTGCTGAGCTGGCGTTTTCGTGGCGCTGCGCATCCTCTCTTTGAACCAACTCGATCACCGCTCTATCCGGTCGGGACTCCTCCCTCTGTGCAGCTAACAGAGCGTGCGTCTCAGCCCTCTGCTTGGCCCTCTAGTCAGACAGCAACCTAACCATAAGAGCCCTCATGGACTCCACAAAAGCAACTCCCGGTGCAGCCTCCCGAGGCTGAGTTGCCTCCACGCCCTCCGAGAGCAACACGGTAGAAGGGCCACAGAGGCGGCCTAACATCAAGATCGGCTTGGGACGACGTCCCTCCCGTGTCGGAATCAATACGAATGCCGACTGGTCGGCCTCGAGCCTCCTCGCCTCTACGAGTGATCGCATATCGACAATCTACACCCAAACCAACAATGAGTCAGAACCTGGTTTCCCTGATCCACAACAACAAGTCATATACATGCAAGGTGCAACGGTATTGTAATTCTTAACCCTTAACCTTAAACTTACGGACATACCTGATGGCTGGCGGAGCGCTGATGATCATGGAAAACAACCTACAACTGCAGGTCAGTCTACAGAACCTATAACTCTGAGCTCTGATACCAACTGTAAAGACCCGACCCAAGAAGCGGTCTCTAACCTAGATCCTTACTTAGCATGCATGATTAAAAATGTAAAACGTCATTTAGAGCTCCAAATTTAAATCTTTGCAGTCAGCACATTTAAAACAAAAATCATAATTCCAATAAATAAAACCAACAAGTAAGTGACTGATCAGTACTTTTCTTAAAACAAATCAAAGGGAAACGGTTTGTGAACATAAAATAGTTTTATGAGTGTTTTCCTAGGGACTCAAGTCCCACTACATGCTAATTCATAAAAACAGTAAAAGAACGTGCAATCTCAGAGTCAGCTATCCATGATCATCCAGCAGCCTCCTCCTAGCCATCCAGCCTCTGTCCCAAGTTACCTGGTGGAAAACCACAGAAAATAAGGGTGAGCAACAAGTTACTCAGTAAGAATCCCCAACCGGGGTACAATACGAAAACATCTCATTTAGCACAAGTACATGCAATCATACAACGACTTGGAGCAAACAGTTGGGTTAGACCATACGCCCCTCTTGGAGCTTGCCTATTCGAAGGCTTACAGCTATAAACTACCCTAGGTTCTACACCTGGATGCCCTTCGGGCCTTACACAACCTAGGACTCAGTGCTGCCCATCGGGGACTTACACACCTAGGATGCCCATCGGGGTCTTACACCTCCAACTCAGTGATGCCCATCGGGGTCTTATAGACCTAGGATGCCCATCGGGGTCTTACACCTCCAACTCAGTGATGCCCATCGGGGTCTTACACCTCCAACTCAGTGATGCCCATCGGGGTCTTATACACCTAGGATGCCCATCGGGGTCTTACTCGAGCGGAACCTACACTAGTTACCCCTACAATCCTCTACACTATACGACAACTGTCTAAACCTAACATGGATCTAACAACATTCAACGGAGAACATGGATATGTCAGGATGGAAGAATGTAGCATGGAACTAATAAAATACAACATAAAGCATGAATATGACAGGATAGGAGAACCCTAGCATGGAACTAACGGAATGCGAACATAACACGAACATGAATCAAAAGCAAGCATGATGCCTATCCGCTAGAAACTCATACAGTTACAATAACCAATATGCTATCAAGTGTTCGCAGGGTCCACACAACCCCGGGTAAGAAATCCTTACCTGGAAACGAGTGGAAAGTAACTATCACGAACCAACTAACAACCCTCGAGCTTTAAAGCGAACCCGAGCGACCTAGGCATACAATAAAATATCCTAAATAAATAAATAGCAGCTAAAATCCTGAAGTCCAAAGGGTGGAGGCTCGAAAATTTACCAACCGAGAAGACACACGTCTCGGCAGCAAGGAGCAGAAGGCGGCCGCTGGTGCGATGTGGCGCTGGCGCTGGCATTGGCGCCGGCGCTGGCTCGTTTGGCGCGGCGGCAAGGTGAGCGAACACGCTGAGCGCGCGCACGGCAAAGCGTTGGACGGCGGGCAGCGTCGCGGGCGACACTGGCTCGGGCGGCGCGCAAACGAAGCGACACTGGCTGGGACGCGCGGCGAAGCGGGGGCGACGCGGGCGGACGGACGAGCGATGCGGCTGGTGCGCTGGTGCGCGGTCTTGCTGATGCGGCCGGGCGGAGCGGTGCGGGCGGTGCCTGGGGCGCACGGGGCGGTGATGGGCGGCGCTGGGGCGCACGGTGCAAGCGACGGGCGGCGCTGGGGGCGTGCGGTGCAGGCGACGGGCTGTCTAGCTCTGCGGGCTGGCTGCAAGGCTGTTCGGTGCGGCGACGGGCTAGCTGGGCAACGGCGCCTCCGAGCGACGAGGGTGAGGGTGTTGGGCGTCGGCGGCGTGGGTGAGGGGAAGAGTGAGGGTTTGCGAGAGAGAGTGGGGTTTTTTTTTTCCTTTCTTTTTTTTTTCCTTTTTCCTTCCTTCCCTAAGTTAAATAGGCTTTGGGAATCTCAAATGCCCTTCCCAAGGCTTCCCCCCTTCGAGCCCTTGCCAACGCATTTATTTTTTCCTTAATTAATTCCAAACTCCCTTCCCTCTTTTAGGCTAAGGGTTCGAGCCCTCCTATTCCTTTTTTTTTTTTTTACTAATTTCCATTTAACTGAAATCCGGGGTGTTACAGCTGGGTTGGGCAACCTAGTGCGGAGCGACTAGGCAGCCTGGTGCGGCGCGGCTGGGCGGCCTGGGTTGGGCGAGCTGGTCCGGCTAGGGTTTGGGTTGGGGCTCGGGTTTGGTGAGAGGGAGAGAGAGAGTGAGAGAAAACAAGGGGGAAAAAGGGATTTTCCTTATTTTTCCATCCTTAACCTATTTTAAATAGGCCTTGAAGACCTAAAATCCCTTCCCACGGCTTCCTCCTTCGAGACCAGGCTGAAACAATCTTTTCCAATAAACAAAACTCACTTAAATCAAACTCCCAAATTAACATTAAGGGCAAGGGTTCAAATCCCAATGGAAGCACTCAAATATCAAAAAATTTGCCAAAACCCAAACCACTTCCAAACGACTAGCCCAAACATCTTGGGTCTTGCAATCAACAACAATCAAGCCTCGAAAAAGGCAGGAGTGACCCTGAAATCCTGAAAATCCACAAATCCTGCCCGGGGAGCAAAAGACCAAAATACCCCTATGGGTTAAAATAGCTCTAACGGCCCAACCGAACAACCGAATCTTGAACCAAAAGCACCTGGAAAACCGAAATAGAAAACTGGGCCATTACATGGAGCCTCTCCTCAGTGTTATCGGGGGTTTAGTACGTCAGCAGGTTGAAGGTTGATAAGTGTTAGCGGGTGTGAGTCTCACGCTAGTGCTGAGGCCAAGGGAACCATGTGGTTGGTAGTGCGGTCAACTACCTTCGAGTGCCTAAATCTGAGTAGAGTTGAGCATCGTAGATGCGAGTTTGGTCCAGTAGAGGGGCCATGAGTTGGATGCCTTATGAGTAAAGCACACTTAGTAGAGACGTTGGTATGAGGTAAGTTCAGTTCGGCATTGTTATGCTTTTGTAGAGCAGGGTTGCCACAGCTTCGAATATCGTGTAAATTGGAACTCTTGGTGTTCCTATGGTTGACTGTAACTCTGCCGGGAGTTAATTGTTGCCTTTTATGAAAGCGCCTGTTAGCTTGGATCTCTAAAGAAAGGTTGGGAGCTGTACACAAGTGTACTTTTGTGTAGTACGTTCTGGTGGCGAGTGTTTAGGAAACCATGTAGGGTTTGCATTGAAGAACTAGTGCTCAGTTCTTTGAGAAGTTGGGCTCCAAGTGGATGTCGAAAGGCCTTAGTTGAGGTTGTAAGGATACCGTGTTCGTAGTCGGGTTGTTGCTTAGGCAAGTTTTGAGTGGTGCTAGCAAGAGGGAAAAGTCTGTTGGCCGCCTGAGAGCAGTGGTTTGTCCAGTTAAACGGACACTTGAGTATAGTTCTAGAAGTTGCTGTAAGGGTTGTTCTGCCTCCTGTGAGTGGTGGCCTAGTCAGTTAAGGTACCTTGTGTGTTTGGCCTTGGAGCCGTTGCACCTTTGTAGTTAAGAAACCCTTTGTACCAGTTGTGGGTTGAGGTTGGACCATTGTGGCTAGGCTAGGGTCTTGACCTTTGAGGGATCCTTGCTGGTTAGTGTAGCTTGTGCTCTGCCAGCCATTGTTGGTATTCTTGTTCTTGGTAGCTGGTGTTAACTAGGTAGTGGTGTTCCGTGCATGAAGTTTTGGTGGGAAGGTGCAATAAGCCTAAGCTAGAGGGAAAAAGCCTATTTGTGTTACCGATTGGACTTGTGAGTTGTGTTTCATTTTTTAGGCGAGCTTCGTCCCATTGCTTGCATGGAGGTAAGTTTAGTAGAGGAAGCCCCTCTGGGGCCCTATTTCTAGCGGGTTGACTTTTCCAGTCAATGATCTAGGTCGAGCTAGAGTTGAGTAGATTGGCGTAGCTATGTAGTTTGCGGTTGGTTAGGCTTTCAAGTTCCTAGCACTCAAGTTGTTGAATTGTAGGTTTCCGTGTGGGAGCCGATAATTGGTTGAGGTTGTTGTGTGAGTTCGGATTTTTTTGGCGGATTAGTTTCAGTAGCTAGAGCTCGCACCTCGCCCCGAGCGAAGATATCATTACTATGGAGTAGTGGCATGACAGTTTCACGCTAGAGTTGTTGGCACCAGGGTGTGGCAACAAAGGTTTATTCTAGGTAGTGCGTTGGTGAACCGTTGTTCTGGAGAGCGTTCTTAAGAGGCTTGTGAACCGAGTGCAGTTCCGGTAGTGTTTTCACCCTCTGACCGATGGTCTTTGGGGGGGGGGTGAACCAGGTCCTTCAGAACTTGTTGCGAGTTGGTTTTCCGTGGTTAGGCAGCTGGGGACCAGTGTTGGATTTTATGAGGTTGCCTTGGGTAGCAGTTCCTAGCTGTCAGTTCATATGGTTCCGTTGAGGCGTTGTTTGGTAAATGTTGCAGGTTTCCTGTGTTATGGGAAAAGGTTGGTGACCGTCAGATTTTGGGTCCTGAGTTGCTGCAGTTGACCCACAGTGCAGTGCAGAAGATTAGAGCTCGTGTGTTGACAGCTCAGAGCAAGCAGAAAAGTTACGCCGATGTGCGGTGTCGAGATTTGGAGTTTGAGGTTGGGCAGCACGTGTTCTTGAGGGTGGCACCGATGTGTGGTGTGTTGAGGTTTGGTAAGCGAGGGAAGTTGAGTCCCCGTTTTGTTGGTCCATTTGAGATTCTTGAGAGGATTGGCAGAGTTGCATATCGGTTAGTGTAAAGACCCGACCCGAAAAGAGGTCCTAAACTAGGCCTTTACCTCAATGCATGCTTTAAAAACTTAAAAAACAATATGCAAGATCGTTTTCTAGATTCTGAATGAAAACTAAAAACTTGTAAACATCCATTCATAATTCAAATATAAAATGTCCTGAAACCTGTCCTAGTTTCCAAGCACATGTTCCAAGCTAAAAGCAGTTTTAAAACTTACTCTGATCAGAGATTTTGTAACGGCCCAGGTTTACATTTCGGTCTTCTAGGTATGTCCTAAGGGTATTTTGGTAATTTGGTAGGGCCGTTAGAGCCGTTTCTGTCTTTCTCAGCTGTTAATATACTTGGATGGTCAAATGTAGGGTTTGGTTGCTTTTTGGATGAGTTTGGGCATGAAGAGATGCAAAAATAAAATTAGAGATTTTGTAGGATTAAATAAGCTTCAGCTGGGATTCAAGCCCGGGTGGCTAGGAAAATAGTGGTGTGGTCCTGCCAATCAAGCTCCAAGTTGAAGTTGATGCTCTTTCCGCAAGTTATCTTTGTTAGCCTTGGTTTTCGGGATTTAGGGAGTTTGATTGAAAAGAAAAGAAATAGGTTTTCTGTTTCCCTTCTCCAAATCTCCTTTGCCGTCCAACCTCTTTCTCCCAAGCCTTCTTGCCGTGCCCCTTCTCCAAGAGCTCCATCGTCTCGTTCGTCCCGGGTAAGCATTCCTCGATCTCTCTTTCTCTTCCTTTTTGGTGTTGATCTTGCTGGCCGAGAGAAGAGGATTGTGAAGTTGTGTTTGTTGCAGCCTAGCCGAGTAGCCTCAAAGACTAAGCGGCCCGAAGGCCGATCGCCCGATCGATCGCAGCCCCCTGCCGATAAGCTTCCGTCAGACGCCCGCGCTGCAGCGCCTTGACGGATCGCAGAAGAAATCCGCTGTTTGCCGTCGGCACGCAACAATAGCTCCGTTTGCGAGCACGCCCAACTGCACGCGAGCACGCTCGAGTCACATCGTCTGTCCTTGCGCAGACCTTGCACCCTCTCGCGTCTGCTCGCCAATCGTTCGCACACGCAGCCCCTGTCGCGTCTGCAGTCCCAGCCTCACGCATGCGCAGCCCAAGTCGCACGTCTGCACGCCCAGCAGCGCCCCAACGCTCGTTGCAGCCTGTCCGTCCGCGCGCCAGCTCAGTGCCGTGTGAGTTGCTCTCGACCGAGCCGAGTGCTGTTTTTATTTTTATCTAAGGCCTATAGGTTGTGATGTTTGTTGTTTGTCTGTTAGGTTCCCGATAGTAGCTCGGGTTCGGTTGTAGCTTAGGATCCTTTTCTGTGTTGTTGCCTTCCGACCAAGGTAAGGAATTCTTATCGGAGTTGTGTGGGCCCTGCGATATATTCTGTGATTGTTGATTGTATGTATGCTTATGTTTATCAGCATGTTAGTGGATAGGTGTTCTGTTCTGAATTCCGACTGGCATAATTTCTCGTGTTATTTCTCATGTTAGTTCCATGCTAGGTTATTCTGTTCTGGCATGTTCGTTATCTGTTCTTGCTCCGTAGTATCATGCTAGGTTCATTGTTCCTGCTGAACACGTATTGGAATGTTTGATGTTATCTGTTAGCTTAGAGTTCTGATAGGTAGCATCATCCGGGCGAGGATGCATAACGTAACTTGCATCCGTGGCAGGGACACGCGGGCCGTACTCCATCCCTGATCCGTCGTTAGGGTTTAGCTAACCTTAACGGCAGCCCGATTCAATCTTGGGTGAGGGTGGCAGACTTTTAAATGCCCCAACGGTCAAGGGAATGATGAGGCATTGCCTTGTCCCCAGCAGTCGACACGACCTCAGCGTATCGGCAGTAGCCCTTGATTGCCAACTGATAGGGCAAGGACCGATTCCTGGTGTAAGCCTACCACGGCCAGTTTCTTAGCCTCAGGTGTAGTGGTACAGGCTGACATAGTCATAGTGTCCTGGTCTCACACCACTATGTTCAGTGACACCGATCCAGAGATTATTTAGGCATGCGTACTGGACCAAGGCAACATGCCCTAGACCTAGCACCTCCCTAGTTTGCAGCAGCATGCGGTGCGCGCGCACTCTCATTATAGCGCCGATTGGAGAGCTCCTCGGGATCTTGAGTTCAGTGCACCTTTCTTATCGACAGTAGTAGGAAAGCTGAGGCCAAGATTAGTTTCTCGTAGAGTATCGAGATGCGTTGTAGATTTTCAGAGTAATACCGTAAGATGGCATCCGTGGTATTTTATGTATGGATTAAAGTGATGTGCTCTCGTCTGTGTTTATATTCATAGCTTGCATACTTTGTGCTAGATGACCAGTTATATCTTATTGTACCCCGGTTGGGGATTCTTACTGAGTAATTCGTTAGTCACCCTTATTTTGTTGCTTTCCACAGGTAATCAGGGCGCGAGACAGGATGGCTGAATGAGGAGCTGCTAATCATGGAAACCAGCTGTCTAAAAACTCTGAGTTTATATTTATGTTTTTGTTGTCCTCTAAATGCATGTAGTTGGGCACGGAGCCCTTAGGATGTTTTCTGATTGTTTTCTGGATTCTGACACTATTGTTACTGTTTGGGGTTTTTGAATGATTTGAATAAATCTCTGATCAGAGTATGTTTTAAACTGCTTTTAGCTTGGAACAGGTGCTTGGAAAGAGGGACAGGTTCCAGGACATTTTACATTTGATTTATGAATGGATGTTTACAAATTTTTAGTTTCTTTCAGAATCTGGAAACTATCTTACATATTGTTTTTTTTAAGTTTTAAAGCATGCATTGAGGTAAAGGCCTAGTTTAGGACCTCTTTTTGGGTTTGGTCTTTACAGTTGGTATCAGAGCTCAGAGTCATAGATTATGTAGACTGAGCTTTTGTTGTAGGTCATTTTTCCATGATCATCAGCACTCTGAAAGTCATCAGGTACGCCTAAGTTTACTATTTTAGAAAAGGGTTAAGAATTTACAATACCATTCATCTAGTGTCTGCCTTGTTTAGTGTTGTAGAGCAGGTTGTTGGTTTGGGTGTAGATCGCCAGCATGCCAATTACCCGAGCAGGAAGAGGAGGTTCGAGAGCAGCTGTAACAGCCCAGTTTTCTATTCCAGTTTTCGAGGTGCCTTCGGTTCAAGATTCGATTGTTCGGTTGGGTCGTTAGAGCTGTTTTGACCCTTGGGGGTATTTTGGTCTTTTGGCTCCCCGGGCAGAACTTATGGATTTTCAGGACTTCAAGGTAGCTCCTGCCTTCGTCGAGGCTTGTTTGTTGTTGGTTGCAAGACCCAAGATGTTTGGGCTAGTCGTTTGGAAGTTCGGGAGTGATTTGGGTTTTGGCAAAATTATGGTTGGTTGAGTGCTTCCTTTGGGATTCGAGCCCTGACCCTTAATGTCGATTTGGGAGTTCGATTTAAGTGAGTTTTATTTATTGGAAAAGGTTGCTTCAGTCGGGTCTCGAAGGAGGAAGCCGGGGAATGGGATTTTAGGGATTTTAAGGTTATTTAAAAGTGGATAAGGTTGGAAAATGAAGAGAAAAATCCCATTTTCCCTTTTGTTTCTCTCTCTCTCTCTCTCTCTCTCTCCCCCCCCAAGCCCAGCCCTAGCCCTAGCCTCCCAGCTCGCCAGCCTGAGCCCTGCTCGCCCCAGGTCGCCCAGCCCCTGCTCGCATCAGCCCGCACAGTGTCGCGTCGCCCAGCCCCGAGTCGCCCCACAGAGTGCCTCATCGCTCATCCCCTCACCAGGCCGTCCCGTCCGCGCCCGAGTCGCCTAGATCCCAGCTGCCCCGTGTTAGATCGCGCATCCCCTGTAGCTCGCCGTGTCAGATCGCGCGTCCTTGTAGCCGTCGCGTCGTGTCGCCCAGCGCGCGTCCCTGTAGCTCGCCGCGTTGCCAGCCCGCGCGCCGTCCCTGTGCCGAGCCGCGCCTCACACCTTCGCCCAGCCGAGCTCGCGCCCGCGCCCGTGCATTTTTGTGTCGCCCAGCGCTTCGTCGCGAGCGACTCGGCGCCATCGATGCAGCCAGCGACCTCGGTGTGGCGACGCCCGTTCAGCGTGTCCACCGCGCGCGCGCGTGAGTTACTCCCGAGTCTAGCCCTATTTATTTTATTATATTTAGGCCTATGGATTGTGATTATTGTTGTGTTTGTTAGGTTCTCGTTAGCTAGCTCGGGTTCGATCGCAGCTTAGGTTTCTTGTGTGTTGTTGCCTTCCGGCCAGGTAAGGATTTTTTACCGGAGTTGTGTGGACCCTGCGATATTATCATGATGTGCCTTGTATGCTTGTTGACTGTTATGAGCATGATAGTGATAGGGAAGCTATGATTGATCTCTTGCTAGCATGTTTGCCTGATTGTACATGTTAGTGCCATGCTAGGTTTGTTCTTCTAGCATGCTTATGATTCCAGTTTTAAGTTCGTAGTATCATGCTAGGTAAGAGTGATTGATGTTGATTATTGTTTGCTAGCCAGGAATCATTTACTCTGTACTCTTAGCTAGTGTAGTAGGGTTTGTCATCATCCAGAGGCTTAGAGCGGACATAACAGACTTTGTCCCCACCGGTCGGGAGTAGAGCGAAGCATAACGTACATTGCTTCCCCCCCCCCCGGCCTCCGATGTGGATTTAGCTACCACTTCGGCATAAACCTAGTTTGTAGCCTACTAGAGCGGAACCCTGCCAACGGTGCAAGCCTTCCTTGGCCGGTTCTTAGCTTCAGGTCGGTGGTACAGGCTGCTCAGATGAGTGTCGAGGGCCTCGCACTACTGTGATCAGTGACACCGCTTCCGAGTCTTAGGCATGCGTACCTGGCCCGCGTAGTTTGTACTTAGGCCCCCACATTTACGCCGATTGCAGCAGCATGCGGTGTGCGCGCACACGCGTTAGTCGCCGGTTCGGAGAGCTCCCCCGGGCTAATGTCGTGAGTACACGATTCCTTCGATTTAGAGCGGACTTGGGTACTCTCCCGATAGTCCAGATTTATTAGCAAGGGTAAGAGGCCCTTGAGGACATCTTTTGGATCGGTTTTTGAGCTGATCAATTGGCCAAGGGAGAAAGACCCTCGGAGATGTCCCAGGATTGGTTAGGATAACCAATCTTTAGGCCGGAAGTAGGAGACTTCCGAGGATTCCCGATCTTGCCTTGTAAGCTCGATGAGCTATGATCTGTGTTGGTAGCTGTTTGCATGTGTGCTAGGTTGCTAGATGATTGATGTATCGTATTGTACCCCGGTTGGGGATTCTTACTGAGTAATTCGTTACTCACCCTTATTTTGTGGTTTTCCACAGGTAACCAAGGTGCGAGACAGGATGGCTGGAGGAGGAGCTGTGATCATGGAAACCCGTTGTTCAAACTCTGAGTCTTGTATTTATGTTTTGATGTTTTAAATGTCCTCTGAATGCATGTAGTTGGGCACGGAGCCCTAGGTTGTTTTCTGAATGTATTTCCGGATTCTTTCACTGTTGTAACTATTGGAAAGTTTGAATGTTTTAAATAAATCTCTGATGAGAATAAGTTTTGGAAATGTATTTGTCTTGGAATAGGTGCTTGGAAACAGGGACAGGTTTCAGGAATTTATGTTGACTTTTTAAATAGATGTTTATGTTTTAGTTTCTACTTAGAATCTGAAACACCATGTTGCATTTTTACTATAGTTTTGATTGCATGCATTGAGGTAAAGGCCTATTTTAGAACCCCATTCGGGTCGGGTCCTTACACAAGCTGAGATGGATGGTGTGCCACCAGTAGCTCCCCCTGGTTTTCCTAGAGGAGGCGTTGAGGCGACCGAGCTCCGAGAGATTGCTCCTGGAGCAGAGTTTGCTGATTCCATAAGGGCCATGATGGTCAGTCTATTGAGTGACCAGAGGGCAGAGACCCAGGCTTTGTTGGCCGCGCAGCGGGAAGAGTCCCAGGCCCAGATCGAGCAGTTGACTAGGATGTTTCAGCACCACCAGCTCCACAGAAGCAAGGAGCCATAGAGGCAGTTGTGGCAGAGGGTGCCGAGGAGCTTGGCAGATGGTTGAAAGACTTTGTGAAGTGGAAGCCAGAGAAGTTTGACGCCCTGGGAGATCCATTAGCTGCAGCCAGATGGATTGCCCATCTAGAGTACACCTTTCTGATTATGGCGTGTCCTGATGTTCAGAGGCCGCGTTGTGCAGCTCATGTGCTAGGAGGCATAGCTAGATGGTGGTGGGAGTCACTCTGAGTGAGAGACCAGCTGGGTCTCCACCTGCCACCTCGGATTTCTTTAAGACAGATTTCAAGGCCAAGTATATCAGTGATGAGGCCCAGGAAAAGATGGTAGAGCTGTTTCAGAACCTGAAGCAGGGATCTCAATTGATTGAGGAGTATGAGAGGAAATTCTCAGAGTATGGATATTTTGCTCCGCAGTTGATAGCCACTCCTGAGTTGAAGATAAGGAAGTTTATTTCTGGTTTGAGGCAGGGTGTATCCCAGGATGTCAGGGCACAGGCCCCCGACACTTATGCTAAGGCAGTGCAGTTGGCGACCATTTATAATGGGAAGTACCTAGTTGAGCAAGTTGTCGCCGCTCCGGTTTAGCGTCCTGTCCCAGCTACAGTGGGGCAGAAGAGGAAGTTTGATTTCAGAGGAGGCGGCCAGCGCCGCCAAGGGCAGTATCATAACCGGGATCAACGTAGAGCTTCAGTTCGTTTCCAGCCTCGCCAGCAGGGTGGTCCTAGACAAATTCCCTTATGTGCTATTTGTGGGAGAGCCCACACAGGAGTTTTTCAGGCAGGGACCAGACTTTGTTACCGCAGTGGTAAGGAGGGGCATTTGGCCCATTTTTGTAATCGGCCCGGCTATGGCGGCTCAAGTGATCTGTGAAAGTAGAGGTCGGGTGTTTGCTATGACCCGCCTGGAGGCCGAGAGTACAGATGCCACTGTGGTAGGTACGCTTCTTGTTTTAGATCACTGCACATTTGTTTTGTTTGATTCTGGTTCTATGCATTCGTTTGTATCTGTTATGTTTGCTAAGCATGCTAGTTTGAGATTAGAGCCTCTAGGATTTTAGTTGTCTGTTGCAACTCCTTCGAGAGTTAGAATGTTAGCTAGAGATAAGGTTAAGGATGGTCGGATCGAGATATCCAGAGAGTTGCTTGTAGCTACGCTCATAGTCTTGCCTATGAGCGGTTTTGATGTGATTCTTAGTATGGAGCGGTTAGCTGCTAACCACGCGTTGATTGACTGCCATTGGAAAGAAGTAGTGTTCAGGCCACCGGGTCGGCCCAGCTTTAAGTTTCGTGGAGTCCAGGGTGAAGTTTGCTCGCCGATGATTTCAGGTGTGAAAGCTCGTAGTCTGTTAGCTCGTGGAGCTTGAGGCTACCTAGCCAAGTTGTCTTGGGAGAGCCGCCCCTTGCTGATTGTTGATCAGGTATCGGTCGTATAGGAGTTTGCGGATGTGTTTCCTGAAGAGTTACCAGGGTTGCCCCCGAAGAGAGAGGTTGACTTCACAATCGAGCTCGAGCCAGGGGAGCACCAGTTCTGTTTGTAAAGAAGAAGGATGGTTCGATGCGTTTGTGTATAGATTATCGTGAGCTTAATAAGGTTACCATGAAGAATAAGTACCCATTGCCTCGTATTGATGATTTGTTTCACCAGCTTCAGGGAGCTTTCGTGTTCTCCAAGATAGATTTGAGATTCGGTTACCATCAGTTGCGGATCAGGGATGCCGACATTCCTAAGACAGCTTTCAGGTCTAGATATGGTCACTACGAGTTTGTGGTCATGTCGTTCGGATTGACTAACGCCCCAGCAGCGTTCATGGACATGATGGATAGGGTGTTCAAATCATTTTTGGACAGCTTCGTCATCGTGTTCATTGACGACATTCTGGTCTATTCGAGGACTAAAGAGGATCATGCAGAGCATTTGAGGCGAGTGTTGATAGCTTTGAGGGAAAACCAGCTTTATGCGAAGTTTTCCAAATGTGATTTCTGGTTGGACCAGGTGGCCTTCCTAGGTCACGTAGTGTAACGACCCGACCCGAAAGGGGTTCTAACTAGGCCGTTACCTCAATGCATGCATTACAAATCTACAGAAAATTTGCAAGATGGTGTTCGGATTCTAAGTAAAAACTAAAACATAAAACATCCATTTAAAATCAACATCAATTCCTGGAACCTGTCCCTGTTTCCAAGCACCTGTTCCAAGTCAAATACATTTACAAAACTTACTCTGATAAGAGATTCATTTAAAACATAAAAACTTTACAACAATGCTAGAATCCGGAAATACATTCAGAAAACACCCTAGGGCTCCGTGCCCAACTACATGCATTCAGAGAACATTTAAATCATAACATATACATAAGACTCAGAGTTGAACAACGGGTTTTCCATGATCACATCTCCTCCTCCAACCATCCTGTCTCGCACCATGGTTACCTGTGGAAAAACCACAGAAATAAGGGTGAGTAACGAATTACTCAGTAAGAATCCCCAACCGGGGTACAATACGATATAATCAGTCATCCAGTACCAAAGCATGCAAGCAAACAGCTACCACCACAGATCATGGGTCAATGAGCTCATAAAACAAGATCTGGAGCCAACAGAAGTCTCTTTCTTCCGGCCTAACTGGGATTGGATACACTGACCAATCCTGGACATCACCGAGGTATCTGTCACTCGAGGGGAATACACTGATCCTTAGAATGTCCTCAAGGGCCTCCTTGCCCTTGCCACTAATCTGGACTTACGAGAGAGTACCCGAAGTCAGGCTCTAATGGAAGGAATGGTGTACTCACGACATTAGCCCGGGGGAGCTCTCCGAAACGGCAACTAACGCGTGTGCGCGCACACCGCATGCTCCTCTGCAACCAGCGTAAATGCGGGGGCCTAAGGGCAAACTACGCGGGCAGTGCACATGCCTATGACTCGTAAGAAGGTGTGTCATCGATCACGAGAGCGAGGCCCTCGGCGCTCATCTATGCAGCCTGATCCACCGACCTGAAGCTAAGAACCGGCCAAGGTAAGCTTACACCGTTGGCAGGGTTCCGCTCTAGCAGGCTACAAGCTAGGCTATGCCGAAGTGGGTAGCTAAGTCCACAACCGGCGGGTCGGGGGGGTAGCAAGATACGTTATGTTGCGCACACTTTACTCCCGACCTGAGCTACTGGGGACAAAGTACGTTATTTCTGCTCAGCCTCTGGATGATGACAAACCCTACAAATCTATCTAAGAGTACAGAGTAAAAAGAAATGATTCCTGGCTAGCAAACAAAGACCGACATCAATCACACTAACCTAGCATGATACTACGAGCTTAAGCAGGAATCACAAGCATGCTGGCAGAACAAACCTAGCATGGCACTAACATGTAAAATCAAGCAAACATGCTAGCAAGAAATCAATCATAGCTGCTCTATTATTATCATGCTCATAACAGTTAGCAAACAAGCAAGGCATAATCATGAAAATATCGCAGGGCCCACACAACTCCGGTAAGAAATCCTTACCTGGTTGGAAGGGAACAACACACAATAAAATAACTACGATCAAACCCGAGCAACCTATATCGAGCCAAACAAACACATCAATAATCACACAATAGGCCTAAATAATAATAAAATAAACAAGGCTCGGCTCGGGAGCAACTCACGAGGCGCGGCTGACACGCGAACGAGTCGGCTGCACGGGCTAGGCAGCTAAAGGGGCTGGCTGGGCGGGCTCGGGCCGCGGGCGCGGCGCTGGCGCTGAAGCGAGCGCGCGCGCCGACAGCGAGGGCAACAACGGGCGCTGGCTGAGCGGGCGCTTGCTCATTGGGCGGCGGCGCGCGCGCGCGGCTTCGGTCTGAGGGACGGCGCGCGCCACGGCTCGCCAGAGGGGGACGGTCGCGGCGAGCGACACGACGCGGGAGCGCGCGATCTGGCGCTGAAACGCGTGACAACACGGGCGACGCGGCGCAAAGGCGCGGTGGCGACCACGGACGAGGTAGGGCGAGCTCGCCGGGCGACGCGACGGCGGCGGGGCGCGAGGCCCGCGACACGGACGAGGGCACTGTGCGGGCGAGCTCGGGAGACACGACGCTTCAGCTAAGCGAGCTCGGGCGGCGGCTTCGCTTAAGCGACTGGCCGGGCGAGGCGGAGGCGCGCGTGGCTGGGCTAGCTCGGGCTAGGCTTGGGTGAGCCAAGGGGCTGCTCGGGCTAGGGTGGGGGGTGCTCGGGGAGAGAGAGAGAGAGAGAGAAAAGAGAAAAAAAAATAAAAAGAAAAGAAAATGAATTTGGAAAAGAAAAGGAAAATGGCAAATAAAAAGGAAAAAGGGATTTTATCCATTTAATCCAACCGTATCCACTTAAAACCTCAAAATCCCATTTCCCGGCTTCCTCCTTCGAGACCCGACCGAAGCAACCTTTTCCAAACAAATAAAACTCACTTAAATCCAACTCCCAAAGCAACACTAAGGGCTCGGTGTAACGGCCCAGTTTTCTATCCCGGTTCTCGAGGAGCTTCCGGTTCAGATTTAGTGGTTCGGTTGGGCCGTTAGAGCTGTTTTGACCCTTAGAGGTATTTTGGTCTTTTTGCTCCCTGGGCAGGATTTGTGGTTTTTCAGGGCTTTGAGGCAGCTCCTGCCTTTGTTGAGGCTTGTTTGTTGGTGGCTGCGAGTCCCGAGATGTTTGGGCTATTTGTTTGGGAGTTCGATTGTGATTTGGGTTTTGGGCAAAATGATGGTTGTTTGGGTGTTTCCTTCGGGATTCGAGAGGGCCTTGATATTGGTTTGGGAGGTTGATTTGAGTGAGTTTTGTTGTTTGGAAAGGTTGCTTGATCGGGTCTCGAAGGAGGAAAGCGGAAATGAGATTTAAGGATTTTAAGGATTTTTGGAAAAATTGGAAAATGGATAAATTGGATTTATTTGGATAAGGTTGGAATTTAAATAAAACAGAAAAGAAAAAAAAAAAAAACCTCATTTTTCCCCAAAATTTCCCTTTCTCTCTCCTCCAGCCCGACCCCAGCCCTTGCCCACGCCCGAGCCCCCTGGTCGCCCACCCACCACACCACGCCGAGCCGCTCACCCCGGCCGCCGCCCACGGTGCCTGGTTCCCGGCCCGGCTCGCCATCCCGCGTCGCCTAGCTCGCCCTCGCCCAGGCCGAGTCGCGTCGCCCAGGCCGTCCCCGTGCCAGCTCGCCCTGGTCCGCGTCGCCCAGCCCCGTGCCGTGCCGTGTCGTGCCAGCCCGAGTGTCCTATAGCTCGTGTCGCTCGTGCCCAACGCCCTGTAGCTTGTCGCCTCGCGCACGCGCCCCTGTGCTTGCCGAGCTCGCGCCAACGCGCTGTCCCCTGTGCCGAGCCGCGCCGCGCGCCCTCGCCTCGTCCGAGCTCGCCCGCGTGCAGCTCTGCGCCCGGCCCCTGCGCCCAGCGCCAGCCACTGACCCTGCGCGCCGGCTGCCCTATTGTGTCTTTGGTTGGCCCGAGCCTTGTGGCTTCTCGGATGGTACTTCCCTAGTCTTTTCTTCGTTGGGCCCAGATTTATTGGCTGCTGGTTATGGATTTATTGGGTTGTTTATGTATTTGATTTGGGTGCTTTGTTTGATGTTCAGGCTGTTCGAGATCGATTAGAGGCTCGAGGATTCGCTAGATGATTTGTGATTATAATTATTGTTTTTCTGCTTGTTCCAAGTAAGGATTTCTTACCGTGGTTGTGTGGACCCTGCGATATATCTCGATTGTGCCTTGTATGCTTGTTTACTGTTATGAGCATGTTAGAGATAGAGCAGTTGATTGATTTCTTGCTAGCATGTTTGCCTGATTATACATGTTAGTGCCATGATAGGTTTGTTCTGCCAGCATGCTTGTGATTCCTGCTTAAGTTGTAGTATCATGCTAGGTAATGTGATTTATGTCGGTCATTGCTTGCTAGCCAGAATCATTGATTTTGCTCTCACTCTTAGATAGAGTTGTAGGGTTTGTCATCATCCGAGGTTGAGCGGACATAACGTACTTTGTCCCCGATGATGAGCTCAGTCGGGAGTAAAGTGTGCGCAGGCCATAACGTATCTTGCTACCCCCGACCCGCCGGTTGTGGACTTAGCTACCCACTTCGGCCGAGCCTAGTTTGTAGCTGCGCTAGAGCGGAACCCCGCCATCGGTGTAAGCACCGCCTGGCGGTTATTAGCTTCAGTCGGTGGATCTTGCGCTGAGATGAGCGCCGAGGGCCTCGCGCCATCGTGATCGTGACACCGCCTCGAGTCATAGGCATGTGCACTGCCCCGTAGTTTGCCCATAGGCCCCGCATTTTTATGCCGGTTGCAGAGGAGCATGCGGTGTGCGCGCGACACGCGCGTTAGTTGCCGGTTCGGAGAGCTCCCGGGCTAATGTCGTGTAAAGACCCGACCCAAAAGGGGCTCTAAATGGGCCTTTACCCCAATGCATGTAGTGAAAATAAAAGACATTATGAAAAATACATTTTGGATCCCAAGTAAAAGCGAAACATTCAACAACCAAAACATACATTTCTAAAAGCATACTCGATCAGAGATTTATTTAAACCATTAAAACAATCCAAAAGTACAAATATCTTTGGAATCCATAAAGCGTAAGAAAACATCCTGGGGGGGCTCTGTGCGTCTACATGCATTCGGGGAAATAACAAAAGTGAAGAGTCATGATAAAATAAAATAGTCGAGAGATGACACAGCAGGATTCCATGATCACGGCTCCTCCTTGACCATCCTGTCTCCGCCTTGATTACTGTGGAAAGCCACGAGAATAAGGGTGAGTAACGAATTACCCAGAAGAATCCCAACCGGGGTACAATACGATATACAAGATCATCTAGAAGAATGTATGCAAGCTATGAGTACAAACACGAGAGCGGAGCACATAGCTAAGTCCACACTTGGACCTCGGATGCCAACTCGTGGTCTTAGTCAGGAAATACCACAACACACTAAACGCGCTATACGGGAACAAGTCCCGGCCTCGGCATCATCTCATCGATACGAAAGGTGCACTGGCTCAAGATCCCGAGGAGCTCTCGATCGGCGTTGTAATGAGCGTAAGCGCGCACCGCGCATGCTACCGCAAACTCGGGGTGCCGGGTCTAGTGGCAAGTCGCCCGTGTTCGACCACCATGCCTAACTAAATCTACGGATCGGTGTCACCGACATAGGGTGTGAGACACGGACACGTGAACTATGTCGGCTGTACCACCGCACTTTGAGGCTAAGGAACCGGTCGTGGTAGGCTTACACCAGAAGCGGTCCTTGCCCTAACAGTGGCAATCAAGGGCTACGGCCGAACACGCCGAGGGCGTGCCGCTCGCCGGACGAGGCAATGCCAAGTCATCATCCCGACCGTTGGGGCATTTAATCCGCCACCCTCACCCAAGATTGCGGGGCCACCGTTAGGGTTAGCTAAACCCTAACGGGATCGTGGACGAGTACCATCTCGTGCACGTCCCCATCGGGGATGCAAGTTACGTTATGCATCCGGCCGGATGATGCTACCTACTTGAACTCTAAACCATAACAATAATAACAATTCATTCAATGCGGTCCAATACGTGCTCAACGGATACAAGGAACCTAGCATGATACTACGAAGCAAGAACAGATATCGAACATGCAAGAATGGAACAACCTAGCATGGGCTAACATGAGAAACAATACAAGAGTTCATGCGATCAGAATTGAAACGAGCACCTAGGCTAAACATGCTAATAATCATACACGAGGCATACAAAACAACAATCACAAATATACCGCAGAGGCCACACAACTCGGTAAGAAATCCTTACCTTGGTGGGAGGCTTCTACACACAAATCCTAAGGCATGGAACAATCCCGAGCTAGCGGCGGGAACCTAACAAACCAACAATAATCAGCATCTAAAATGTCTAAACAACAATAGAACAGCAAGCTCGGCTCAGGGAACTCACGCGCGCACGACGACACGAGCTTGGAGCCGGCAGCAGCTGGCCGGGCTGGCTGGCTGTGGCGCGCTGCACGGCACGCGCAGCAGGGCCGTGGCCGGCACGCACGCGCGCAGGACGCGATTGGGCTGCGCGCGCGCTGGCGGCACGCACGGCAGGGACTTCACGCGCGCGGCGAAGCGCTCGGGCGAAGGCGCGCGCTGGCGCTGGCGTCGCGATGCGGACACGGCGCAGCGGCTCAGCGGGAGGAGCATGCGCGCGGCGCTGAACGTCGCGGCGCGCGCGGCGGCTGGCGTCGCGATGCGGACACGGCGAGCGGCTTCAGCGAGGGACGAACGACGATCTGGCCTCTTTATTCTTTGGCGCGATCCGCGCGCGGCGGTCGAGCCGGTTGGACGTCGCGGCAGATAGGGCGATCTGTCTTCTTTGGACGACGGCAAAGTGCTAAGGCGGATCGGGCGTCTTGCGCAGTGGCTGGTTCGGCAGATCTGGGCGCGGCGAAAGTGGGCTGGTTCGACAGATCTGGCGGCGAAGTGGGCTGGTTCGACAGATCTGGGCGCTTGCGAGCTGGTCGGCGATGATGGCTGCTCCTCTCGGCTGGCTGCAACCAACACAAACACACACACACTCTACATCTTACCTTCGGCCAGCATCAAAAACCAAATGAGGAGATGAAGAGGATGAAGACTTACCCGGAATGATGATGATCGAACCCAAGGAGATGCAAGGGAAGAAGAATTCGGCAAGGCAATGGAGAGGAGAGAGCATGCGGCCAAGAGGAGTTTTGGAGAAGAAGATGGAATAACCTAATTCTATTTCATTTAACCAAATGCACCAAAACTCCAAAATCCAAGGTTAATTAAGATGTGATGCAGAAAGAGTAACAAGAGCACCTAATGGCTCAATTGGCACACATCTCTACAAGCTTCCCAGGAGACCCGGGTTCAAACCCCATTGCAAAGACAAATTCCTTTATTTTTACTTTTGCATCAAACCTTGCTCAAACCAAACCACAAACCCCTCCAAAACCTACATAAAACCATCCAATAATTTTAGTAATGGAAAGGACACAAACGACTCCTCGACGGCCCGACCAAATTACCAAATTACCCCTAGGGCATACGGAAGACCGGGAAGAAAAACACTGGTCGTTACAATATTCCCTCCTTTTTATGACTTTCGTCCTCGAAAGTCCTTAAGACGAGAAATAGCTCGGGGTAATGCAATCTCATCTCGTCTTCCCGCTCCCAAGTGGCTTCCTCGTAACCCCGACTCTTCCATCAACCTTTACTAAACGAATCTCGCGATTACGCAACGTCTTGGTCTCAAAGGCAAGGATCCTCACCGCTTCTCCTCGAAGTTCAAATCCTCATTCAATTTGCAAAGGCTCAAAGTCCACAATGTGCGCGGCGGGTCCAGGCACATCTTGCCTCAACATCGATACATGAAAAACACTATGCACCGCCCGGCAGTGACGGAGGAAGGGCTAACCGGTAAGCAACTCGCCAATCCTCTCTAGGATCTCAAATGGACCAACAAAGCGGGGACTCAACTTCCCACGCTTACCAAACCTCAGAACACCTCGCATCGGAGCAACCTTAAGGAACACATGCCGACCAACCTCAAACTCCAAATCTCGGCGCCGAACATCGGCGTAACTCTTCTGCTGCTCTGAAGTTTGTCAACATACGAGCTCTAATCTTACGCCTTTGCACCATTGGTCAAGCTGCAGTAACTCGGGACCCAAAACACGTCTATCACCAACCTCTTCCCGAACACGGGGACCGACAACGCTTACCATACAATGCCTCGAATGGAGCCATCCCAGATCGTCGATAGTAATCGTTGTTATAGGCAAACTCCATCAAGTCTGAATCTTGGTCCCAGTGCACGGGAAATCCAACACACAAGCCCTCAACATATCCTCGAGAATCGATTCACTCTCTCGACCGACCATCCGTCGCGAGGGTGAAAAGTCGTGTCTTTGAAATTGCACTCTGTGCCCAAACCCTTCGGGCGCTCCGTAAAGCGAGAAGTGAACCGCGAGTCACGATCGGACACAATCCTCACCGGCACACCATGATAACGGATGATCTCGCTCCAAAAACAAGCTGCGCCTTTGTTCCACGGTATAAGTGTCTCACAGGGAATGAAGTGTGCGCTCTGGTCAAACGGTCGACTATCACCCAAATCGAGAGAACTTCCTCGGAGTCCTTGGCAAACCAGAGATAAAGTCCATGGAGATCTCTTCCCATTTCCACTCGGGTACACTGGTGGTTGCAACAAACCGGTGGCCTCTGCACGGGTGCCTTCACTTGGCGACAAGTGAGACACCGGTGACAAACTCTGCCACATCTCTCTTCATTCCCATCCACCGTAAGGTCCGCAAGGTCTCGATACATCTTGGTACCCCAGGGTGCCAAGCAAAAGGGGGCGTGGGCCTCAGAGCAACTGCGCTCGCAAACACGCAATGTCCGGAACACACAACCGGCCTCTATAAGTCAACCCACCATGCGGTGAATATACAAAGTCAAAGTCACCGTCAAGCACTAACTCTGTCAACCAATCTCTTAAGTGCGGGGTCCCCCAAGCTGGCCGCATCTATAATCCGCCTAATCGACGGTGAGCAGTCAATCGAGCTACTACATGGCGGTAACCTCACCCAACAACATCGCAACCTCGGCCCGCTCGAACTCTCTCCATCCGCAAACTGGCTGGGAACTCAACAACGCCGCAGAGTGCGGCGTCTTTCTACTCAAAGCATCGGCCACTACGTTGGCTTTACCGGATGGTACAAAATCTCGCATGATCATAATCCTTTACCAACTCTAACCATCTCCTCTCGCCTCATATTCAACTCCTTACGAGTAACCGGATACTTGAGGCTCGGTGATCGGTAAACATCTCGAATCCGCTCACCATACAGGTAATGCCTCCAAATCTTGATGCAAACACCACTGCGCCGCCAACTCCATATCATGAGTCGGGTAGTTTCTGCTCATACGGCCGGTGGACGGAAGCATAGGCAATGACCTTCCCGTCTTTGCATCAACACACAACCTAATCCAAACTTGGAAGCATCATCATGAGACCACGAAACCACTGTCCCCTCCGGGATCGCCAACATCAGGCCAAGTCGATCGCGCTTGAGTCGGCAAAGCTCTCATCACACCTCTTTGTCCCAACAAACTCGACACCCTTCCTCGTCGGACGAGTGAGGCGTGGCTAAAGCGAGAAAAGTCCTGACGAACCGAGCGGTAGTAACTCGCCAAACCAGAAAGCTGCGAATCTCGGCAGAATCAAGTCGGCTTGGCCCATAAACTCACGGCCTCAATCTTCGCGGGGTCCACGGCTATACCATCTCTCGAAACCACGTGGCCTAGGAAGGCCACCTGCTCCAACCAGGAAGTCACATTTGGAAAACTTCGCATAAAGTGGTTTTCCCTCAAAGCTGCCAATACTCGCCTCAAATGCTCTGCATGGTCTTCTTTAGACCTCGAATAAATCAGAATATCGTCAATGAACACGATGACGAAAATTTGTCCAAAAATGATTTGAACACCCTATCCATCATGTCCATGAACGCGGTGGTGGGGCATTGGTCAATCCAAACGACATGACCACAAACTCATAGTGACCATATCTAGACACGAAAGCTGTCTTAGGAATGTCGGCATCCCCGATCCGGCCCGATGGTAACCGGATCTCGGATCTATCTTGGAGAACACGAAGCTCCCTGAAGCCGATCGAACAAATCATCGATACGGGCAAGCGGATACTTATTCTTCATTTGTCACCTTATTAAGCTCGCGGTAATCAATACATAAGCGCATAGAACCATCCTTCTTTTTCACAAACAGAGGCGGGTGCTCCCACGGGGGACACTCGGACGGATGAACCCTCGATCTAACATCTCCTGCTGAATCGAATCTTGATTCCTTTAACTCACTGGCGCCATACGATCACGGAGCCTTCGAGATAGGGAGGGTCCACGGCTCGAGCTCAATTGTGAAGTCAACCTCTCTCGGGGGGGGCAACCCGGTAACTCCTCAGAAACACGTCCGCAAACTCACGCACGGCCGGCACGATCAGCAGCAGCGACGGGGCGGCTCTTCCCGCACAACTTGGCTAGATAGCCCCAAGCTCCATGAGCTAGCAACCGACGAGCTTTCACGGTGACACCATCGGCGGGCAAACTCCACCTGGACTCCACGAAACTTAAAGTGGGCGACACTGGCGGCTGAACACTACTTCTTTCGGTGGCGGTCAATCAACGCGTGGTTAGCGACTAACCACTCCATACCAAGAATCACATCAAAACCGCTCATAGGCGGAACTATGAGCGTAGCCACTAGCAACTCTCCGGATATCTCGATCCGGCCATCCCTAATCTTATCTCTAGCCAACATATCAACTCCGAAGGAGTTGCAGCAGATAACTCGAAACCTAGAGGCTCTAGTCTTAACTTAGCATGCTCGGCCAAACAACACAGATACAAATGAATGCGTAGAACCGAGAATCAAACAAGGCAAATGCGCGGTGATCTAAAACAAGAAGCGTGCTTCGCCACAGCGGCATCCGTGACGCTCGGCCTCTGACGGTCGTAGCAAACACTCGACGACCTGCTGCCATTGGCCGAGCCGCCATAGTGGTGATCACAAAAACGGGCCATGTGCCCCTCCCTACCACAACGGAAGCACAACTAGGTCAGGTGACAAGCTCGGCGTGGACTTTCCCACAAGTAGCACAAGCGGGAACTCGCTGGGTCCTCCCTGCTGCGGGGCTGAAACGGATTGGAGCTCTTCGCAGATCTGCTTCTGAAAGCGCGCTTGGCGCGCGCCGCCGCCTCCCGAAAATCAAACTTCCTCTTACGCCCCACATTTGCTGGGACGGGGATGGCCCGAACAGAGGCGGCAACAAACCGCTCAGCAGGATACTTCCCATTATAGATCGTGGCTAATCTGGACACCCCTAGCATAAGTGTCGGGGCCTTGTAAAGACCCGACCCAAAAGGGGCTCTAAATGGGCCTTTACCCCAATGCATGTAGTGAAAATAAAAGGTATTAAGAAAAATACATTTCGGATCCCAAGTAAGCAGAAACATTCAACAACCAAAACATACATTTCTAAAAGCATACTCGATCGGAGATTTATTTAAACCATTAAAACAATCCACAAGTATAAATATGCTGGAATCCATAAAGCGTAAGAAAACATCCACGGGGCTCTGTGCCCGTCTACATGCATTCAGGGAAATAACAAAAGTCAAGAGTCATGATAAATAAAATAGAATAATCAGAGATGACAAAGAGGATTCCATGATCACGGCTCCTCCATCAGCCATCCTGTCTCCCGCCTTGATTACTGTGGAAAACCACGAGAATAAGGGTGAGTAACGAATTACCCAGTAAGAATCCCCAACCGGGGTACAATACGATATACATGATCATCTAGAAGAATGTATGCAAGCTATGAGTACAAACACGAGAGCGGAGCACATAGCTAAGTCCACACTTGGACCTCGGATGCCAACTCGTGGTCTTAGTCCGGAAATACCACAACACACTAAACGCGCTATACGGAACAAGTCGGCCTCGGCGCCTCATCGCATCGATCACGAAAGGTGCGCTCAAGATCCCGAGGAGCTCTCGGTCGGCTTTGTAATGAGCGTAAGCGCGCGCGCATGCTACTCGCAAACTCGGGGGTGCGGGTCTAGTGGCAAAGCCGCCCGAGTTGATCACCATGCCTAACTAAATCTCCGGATCGGTGTCACCGACATAGGGTGTGAGACACGGACACGTGAACTATGTCGGCTGTACCACCGCACTGAGGCTAAGGAACCGGTCGTGGTAGGCTTACACCAGAAGCGGTCCTTGCCCTAACAGTGGCAATCAAGGGCTACGGCCGAACACGGCGAGGGCGTGCCGATTGCCGGGGCGAGGCAATGCCAAGTCATCATCCCGACCGTTGGGGCATTTAACGATCCGCCACCCTCACCCAAGATTGCAGGGCCTACCGGTTGGGATAGCTAATCCCTCACGGGGTCCAAGGGCGGAGAACTCGTCTCGAACGTCCTTGCCATAGATGCAAGATACTTTATGCATCGGGCCGGATGATTCTATCTACCTCAATTCTAAACCTTAACAATAATAACGATTCAATCAATGCGGTCCAATACGTGCTCATCGGATACAAAGAACCTAGCATGATACTACGAAGCAAGAAGCAGGATATCGAACATGCTAGAATAGAACAACCTAGCATGGGCTAACATGAGAAACAATACAAGAGTTCATGCCGATCAGAATTGTAAGCAGAACACCTAGAGATAAACATGCTAGTAATCATACACAGGCATACAAAACAACAATCACAAATATACCGCAGAGTCCACACAACCCGGTAAGAAATCCTTACCTTGGTGGAAGACTTCTACACACAAATCCTAAGTCATGCGGAACAATCCCCGAGCTAGCGGCGGGAACCTAGCAAACCAACAATAATCGGCATCTAAAATATCTAAACAACAATAGAACGCAAGCTCGGCGGGGGAACTCACGCGGCGCGACGACACGAGCTTGGGATGGCTGGCGAGCTGGCACGGCAAGGACGCCGCTGGCTTGCCGCTGGCACGGCAGACGGACGCGCGCCTGGCTGCGCACTGGCTGCACGCGACGGCAGGACGGGCGCGCGCTGGCGAGCGTCTCTGGCGAAGGCGAAAGCGCGCGGGCGTGGCGTGCGATGCGACACGGCGAGCGGCTCGGCGAGGACGCGCGCGCGCGGGCGAACGTTTGGGCGGGCGCGCGCGGGCAGCGATTCGCAAGCGGACACGGCGAGGGCGCGATGGGCGACGCGCGGCGTGGGCGACGCGCGTGGCGTTGGCGAGGACCTCTGGCGCGCGAGCGATCGGGCGTCTGCGGCTGGCTGGCGAGCGCAAGGCTGCTGGGACAGATCTTGGCGTCGGCGAGCGTCGGTGGACGTCGCGGCAGCGTGGGCGATCTGTCTTCTTTGGGCGAACGACAAGGTCGCCGCTCGGCTACACTACCGGGTTTGCAATCAACACAACACACACAACACACCTCTTTTCACTTGGCCAAACGCACACCAAAGCGGATGAGAAGAAGAAGAAGAAGATCAATACCTACCCGGAATGATGATGATCGAACCCAAGGAGATGCAAGGATGAAGAATCAGCAAGGCTATGGAGATGGAGAGCTTGGGCGGCCAAGAGGTGTTTTAGAGAAGAAGATGGAATAACCTAATTCTATTTCATTTAACCAAATGCACCAAAACTCCAAAATCCAAGGTTAACTAAGATGTGATGCGAGAAAGAGCAACAAGAGCACCTAATGGCTCAATTGGCACACCTCTCTACAAGCTTCCCGGGAGACCGGGTTCAAACCCCACTGCAAAGACAAATTCCTTTATTTTTACTTTTGCAACGAACCTTGCTCAAACCAAACCACAAACCCCTCCAAAAACCTACAAAACCATCCAATAATTTTAGTAATGGAAAAGACACAAACGACCGACTGTGGCCCGACCAAATTACCAAATTACCCCTAGGGCATACGGAAGACCGGGAAGAAAAACACAGGTCGAATTCATGAGGCCGAGCCACGACATCTCGGGAAACACCCGCCTCAATCCAGATATGAACTTCCGAATCTTCACTCGGGTGGCAATCAACCGAGGAGCAAAATATCCATACTCGAGAACTTGCGCTCATATTCCTCAATGGAATCGAACCACCGCTCGAGTTCTGGAAGAGCTCCACCATCTTCTCTTGAGCCTCATCACCGATGAACTTTACCTTGAACTCGGCCTTGAAGAACTCCCAAGTAGCGGGTGGAGACCCCACTGGTCTCTCGCTCAAGGTGGACTCCCACCACCATCTCATTGTGCCTCCTAGCACATGAGCCGCACACCTCGGCCTCTGAATATCGGGGCACACCATGATCGGGAAGGTGTACTCCAAATGGGCAATCCACTGGCCGCCGCTAACGCATCACCGGTGGCATCGAACTTCTCGGGCTTCCACTTCACAAAATCCTTCACCACCTACCCAATTCCTCGGCACCCTCCGCCATATCCGCCTCTGGGGCTACTTGCTCCGAGGAGTGGAGGAGCTAATCGAGCTCATTTGAACCAATCGAGTCCATTTGCTCGATCTGGGCTCGGGACTCTTCCCGCCGCTTGCGCGCCAACAAGGCACAGGTCTCGCCCTCTGGTCACTCAACATGCTGACCATAAAAGCCCTCATAGACTCAGCCCCTGCGCCCAGCCTGCCCTATTGTGTGCTGGTTGGCCCGAGCCTTGTGGCTTCTCGGATGGTACTTCCCTAGTCTTTTCTTCGTTGGGCCCAGATTTATTGGCTGCTGGTTATGGATTTATTGGGTTGTTTATGTATTTGATTTGGGTGCTTTGTTTGATGTTCAGGCTGTTCGAGATCGATTAGAGGCTCGAGGATTCGCTAGATGATTTGTGATTATAATTATTGTTTTTCTGCTTGTTCCAAGTAAGGATTTCTTACCGTGGTTGTGTGGACCCTGCGATATATCTCGATTGTGCCTTGTATGCTTGTTTACTGTTATGAGCATGTTAGAGATAGAGCAGTTGATTGATTTCTTGCTAGCATGTTTGCCTGATTATACATGTTAGTGCCATGATAGGTTTGTTCTGCCAGCATGCTTGTGATTCCTGCTTAAGTTGTAGTATCATGCTAGGTAATGTGATTTATGTCGGTCATTGCTTGCTAGCCAGGAATCATTGATTTTTGCTCTGTACTCTTAGATAGAGTTGTAGGGTTTGTCATCATCCAGAGGTTGAGCGGACATAACGTACTTTGTCCCCAGTAGCTCAGGTCGGGAGTAAAGTGTGCGCAGCATAACGTATCTTGCTACCCCCCTGACCCGCCGGTTGTGGACTTAGCTACCCACTTCGGCCAGAGCCTAGTTTGTAGCCTGCTAGAGCGGAACCCTGCCATCGGTGTAAGCCTGCCCTGGCCGGTTATTAGCTTCAGGTCGGTGGATCTTGCTGCACAGATGAGCACCGAGGGCCTCGCGCATCGCGTGATCAGTGACACCGCTTCCGAGTCATAGGCATGTGCACCTGGCCCGCGTAGTTTGCCCATAGGCCCCCGCATTTATGCCGGTTGCAGAGGAGCATGCGGTGTGCGCGCACACGCGTTAGTTGCCGGTTCGGAGAGCTCCCCCGGGCTAATGTCGTGTAAAGACCCGACCCAAAAGGGGCTCTAAATGGGCCTTTACCCCAATGCATGTAGTGAAAATAAAAGACATTATGAAAAATACATTTCGGATCCCAAGTAAAAACAGAAACATTCAACAACCAAAACATACATTTCTAAAAGCATACTACGATCGGAGATTTATTTAAACCATTAAAACAATCCAAAAGTACAAATATCTTTGGAATCCATAAAACGTAAGAAAACATCCACGGGGCTCTGTGCCCGTCTACATGCATTCAGGGAAATAACAAAAAGTGAAGAGTCATGATAAAATAAAATAGTCGAGATGACAAGCAGGATTCCATGATCACGGCTCCTCCTTCACCATCCTGCTCTCCCGCCTTGATTACCGTGGAAAGCCACGAGAATAAGGGTGAGTAACGAATTACCCAGTAAGAATCCCCAACCGGGGTACAATACGATATACAAGATCATCTAGAAGAATGTATGCAAGCTATGAGTACAAACACAGAGCGGAGCACATAGCTAAGTCCACACTTGGACCTCGGATGCCAACTCGGGGTCTTAGTCCGAAATACCACAACACACTAAACGCGCTATACGGGAACAAGTCCCGGCCTCGGCCTGTCTCATCGTCGATACGAAAGGTGCACTCGCTCAAGATCCCGAGGAGCTCTCGATCGGCGCTGTAATGAGCGTAAGCGCGCACCGCATGCCACCGCAAACTCGGGGGTGCGGGTCTAGTGGCAAGTTGCCCGAGTTCGACCACCATGCCTAACTAAATCTACGGATCGGTGTCACGCGACATAGGGGTGTGAGACACGGACACGTGAACTATGTCACTGTACCACCGCACACGAGGCTAAAGGAACCGGTCGTGGTAGGCTTACACCAGAAGCGGTCCTTGCCCTAACAGTGGCAATCAAGGGCTACGGCCGAACACGCCGAGGACGCGTGCCGATGCCGAGGGGCGAGGCAATGCCAAGTCATCATCCCGACCGTTGGGGCATTTAACGACCGCCACCCTCACCCAAGATTGCGGGGCCACCGTTAGGGTTAGCTAAACCCTAACGGGATCGGAGACGAGTACCATCTCGCACGTCCCGTCGGGGATGCAAGTTACGTTATGCATCCGGCCCGGATGATGCTACCTACTTGAACTCTAAACCATAACAATAATAACAATTCATTCAATGCAGTCCAATACGTGCTCAACAGATACAAGGAACCTAGCATGATACTACGAAGCAAGAACAGATATCGAACATGCCAGAATGGAACAACCTAGCATGGGCTAACATGAGAAACAATACAAGAGTTCATGCGATCAGAATTGAACAGAGCACCTAGGCTAAACATGCTAATAATCATACACAGCATACAAAACAACAATCACAAATATACCGCAGGCCCACACAACTCCGGTAAGAAATCCTTACCTTGGTCGGGGAGGCTTCTACACACAAATCCTAAGGCTGCGGAACAATCCCGAGCTAGCGAAGGGAACCTAACAAACCAACAATAATCAGCATCTAAAATGTCTAAACAACAATAGAACAAAGCAAGCTCGGGCTCGGGAACTCACGCGCGCACGACGACACGAGCTTTGGAGTGGCAGGCAAGCTGGGCTGGCGCTGGCTTGCTACTTGCACGCTGCGACGCTGCAGCGGACGCCACGCTGGCTGTGGCTGCTGGCACGGCACGGCAGGACGCGGAGCGCGGCGAGCGGCAGCGCGTCGGGCTGGCGCGCTGGCGCCGGCGCGGCGATGCGGACACGGCGAGCGGCTTCAGCAGAGGAGAGCGCCGCGCGGCGAACGTCTGGCGGCGAAGGCACGCGGCGCCGGCGCGCGGCGATGCGGACACGGCGAGCTTTCAGCAGAGGACGAACGACGATCTGGGGCTCTTTATTCTTTGGCGCGATCCGGCGCAGGCGGTCCGACCACTTGGGCGACGGCGGCAGCGTGGGCGTCTGTCTTCTTTGGACGACGGCAAAGGTCGCTAAGCGGATCTGGCGTCGCGGCGCAGGCTGGTTCGCAGATCTGGGCGTGCGAGCTGGGCTGGTTCGACAGATCTGGGCGTGCGAGCTGGGCTGGTTCGACAGATCTGGGCGTGCGAGCTGGTCGGCGATGATGGCTGCTCCTCTCGGCTGGCTGCAACCAACACAAACACACACACACTCTACATTTTACCTTCGGCCAGCATCAAAAACCAAATGAGGAGATGAAGAGGATGAAGACTTACCCGGAATGATGATGATCGAACCCAAGGAGATGCAAGGGAAGAAGAATTCGGCAAGGCAATGGAGAGGGAGAGCTTGTGCGGCCAAGAGGAGTTTTGGAGAAGAAGATGGAATAACCTAATTCTATTTCATTTAACCAAATGCACCAAAACTCCAAAATCCAAGGTTAATTAAGATGTGATGCAGAAAGAGTAACAAGAGCACCTAATGGCTCAATTGGCACACATCTCTACAAGCTTCCCAGGAGACCCGGGTTCAAACCCCGACTGTAGCACAAATTCCTTTATTTTTACTTTTGCATCAAACCTTGCTCAAACCAAACCACAAACCCCTCCAAAAACCTACATAAAACCATCCAATAATTTTAGTAACTGGAAAGGACACAAACGACCCTGACGGCCCGACCAAATTACCAAATTACCCCTAGGGCATACCTGGAAGACCGGGAAGAAAAACCTGGGTCGTTACAATGTCGTGAGTACACCATTCCTTCCGTTAGAGCCTGACTTCGGGTACTCTCCTGTAAGTTCAGATTAGTGCAAGGGCAAGGAGGCCCTTGAGGACATTTTAGGGATCAGTGTATTCCCCCCGAGTGACAGATACCTCGGTGATGTTCCAGGATTGGTCAGTGTATCCAATCCCAGTTAGGCCGGAAGTAAGAGACTTCCGATGGCTCAAGATCTTGTTTTATTGAGCTCGTTGAGCTATGATCTGTGTTGATAGCTGTTTGCTTGCATGTTGAGGTGCTAGATGACTGATGTATCGTATTGTACCCCGGTTGGGGATTCTTACTGAGTATCTTTATACCCACCCTTATTTATCTTTCAGGTAGCTTGGGACAACACCAGAATGGCTAGCGGAGGGAGCTAATTGATCATGGGGAGCCGCCGACACTCTGTCATTTATTATTGCATTGTTATTCAGCATGTAGATGGACATGAGTCCTAGGGGAACATTGTTTAAAACGTTGTTAAAATTGTATTGTATATTTTTATAAATACTGGCCAGGTTGTTTTACTTCGTTGGATTGTTTAAAAAATTGTTGATTATGTTTTAAGGGTTCCCTCTTCTCATATGTTTTGAAATGATTTTTAAATATGAGCACTAAACCGCTTGATATCATATTTAACTTGCATGCTGAGTGAGAACCCGATTTAGGACCATGTTTTGGGTCGGGTTCGTCACACTCGGGCTCGAATCCCAAAGGAAACACCCAACAACCAACACTTTGCCAAAGCCCAAACCACAACCGAGCATCCAACAGACTAGCCCAAACACCTCGAGACTCGCAGCCACCAACAAACAGGCCTCGACAAAGGCAGGAGCTACCTCGACAAAGGCAGGAGCTACCTCGAAGCCCTGAAAACCACAAATCCTGCCCGAAGAGCCAAAAGACCAAAATACCCCCAAGGGTCCAAACGGCTCTAAAACCCAACCAAACAACCGAATCTTGACCCGAAGGTACCTCGAAAAGCGGAATAGAAAGCGGGCATTATAATACTCCCTCCTTTTAAGACTTTCGTCCTCGAAAGTCCTAAGACGAAACAGCTCAGGAAAACTCCACTGATCCAGCCAACTGAACTTCTCGGCCAAGACAACACTGCCCTTCCTCGAGAACCAAACCCTCTTGGGTTCTCAAAGGCTCAAAGCCACAATGCCAACCAATCTGCCACCAACGGGGCAAAGCTAACCGAAAGGCCACTGCTACGATCCGCTCAAGGATCTCAAAAGGCCCTACAAACCTGGGGCTCAAACTAAAAGCCCTGCTAATCCAACACTGAACACCTCTCTACGGTGTTACTCTCAACAAACTTGAGGACTGGCCACATGCTCTGAAACTCAACGCCACGCACTGGCGAACTCCTCTGGAAGCTCACAGCTGTTGACAAACAGCCTCAACCCAACAACAAACTGGCCAAACAATTGAACCTCCCAGGTTCCAGAAACCAAACGGCCTACTCTTACTTCACAGAGACCAACGAACCTCAAACCTTGCCTACAACCTTAACGAGGCAAGGGGCACCAACATTCCTCTCAAGGAAAACTCGGGCTGTAAGGACTAAACCATCACGCAGCTCTCTGCGGCACAACACCTTGAGGAAAACAGCTCAACGGCTTTACCAACCAAATCCACGGCACCTCTGTGCCAACTCACTCAAACGGCCCTGCTACGCCAACTGCGAGGGCACAACAACTAGGAGCAAAGCCCGAGAAGGGGCTTGCTCAGCAGAACTCAACCCAAACTTATAACGAGCAACGCTCGCCTCCAAGCTACTACTCAACTCTAAAAATCCAACTGGCTACTCAAAGGACTTCTCCTTTAAGCTTAAGCCTAACTCAGCTTCCAACCAAAAGCTCCACTCCCGAAACCTCGCAAGGAAAACAGATAACGACAACCTCAAAGCTTACGGATCCTGAGCCACACGAATCCGCAAGACTACCTCGGAAGCTAACACTCGAGGCTGACTTCCAGGGAGCAACTCAACCACCACAGAGACTAGGGGAAAGGGAAATCTTCAATCCCCAAAGAACCAACAACTTGCCAGAAACAACTCTTACTGGCTGGCCACCGCCCTTGCGGGGACAAACAACTTGCTTGCTAACAACACAATGCAGGGGCCCTCTCGCTGGGCTGACCGCTGTGCTACTCTGATCCACTACACAACTCAGGAGCTAAGCTGACTCCTGCCAAACGAGAAACGACTTTCCCAGCAAGCAAACTCTAGAAGGGCAGCGAACTCCACACGCTCGCTGACTTGCTCAAACCCAAGGCAACAGCAACCAACTCTCTTGGAAGCAACACCCAAGGGAAAACTCAACCAATCGGATCACCAATCCGGAACTAACAACACTTGCTCAACCGCCGAGGGAGGGGTCAACTCCCAAAACTTCCTGACTAGGAACAAGACCTCAGGGCAACGCCCTCCAGCTAGAACTGAACTAGCTCTCGAACAACAAGAGGACCAAACCTTGGCCCAACACTCACAAGAGGCAAAACAACCCTTACTGCAGCCTCTAGAACACCATCCAAGAGTCCACCTAACTGGACAACCAACTGCTTCCAAGCAGCCAACAAACGTTTCCTTCAAGCTAGCACCTCTACCATCAACTCATGGCTACGGAAGAAATCTGACAACTCCCAGAAGGAAACGGCTCT
Source organism: Sicyos edulis (assembly GCA_036507275.1). NCBI lineage: Eukaryota > Viridiplantae > Streptophyta > Magnoliopsida > Cucurbitales > Cucurbitaceae > Sicyos > Sicyos edulis. The sequence goes on from CM071847.1 coordinate 6,970,976, forward strand.
TACAAGCAGACAACCGAAGGACAGAGAGCTCCACATACGCTCACTGTCTTGCTCCACTAGAGCAACAACAACTAATCTCAAGGGGCAACAACAGGGGCCCATCTCAGACTGAACCTCCAAATGCCAAACGGGGCAACTCGACATCCTGGAAACAGGAAAACAACCAACTGGGCACGAACCATTCGTCCCACGAGCAAAGCTAATCTCTAGCAGCTCCAAACCACACCTTGGTCAACACCAAGCATCAACTTGCCACCGCACCGGAACCAATCTGGACTCTGCTCCAAACAAACTCTGGCTTGCTAGTCTACCAAGACTGCTAGCAACTCAACCGAGGCTACAAACTACACGCCCCAAACTTTGCCCGAAACTCACTAGCTGGGCCTGACTGAGCTCTGGAGAGGCTCTCCTCAACCTAGGGTTCTTCGGCAACCCTCGACACACACTGTCGACAAACGAGCTAACAGCCAACTGCCTGAACAGGCACAACTCACTCCATCTCCTTGGGAACCAAGAGGACCCGAAACGCTACCGAATGCGTCGTCCTCCTACTCAAACATCAGCCTCAACAAGGCTTCTACCCAAGGAAAGGATCCAAACAACTCTCTTAGCCAAGGCGATCGTAGAATCGCGCGGCTTTGCTACCACCGCACTTGTTCAGTTTCCAACTGAACTCCAACCGATGGAACACCAAAAGTTCCATCTCCACACGATGCTCAAAGCTGAGGCAACCTTGCGCTACCAAGGCATAACCATGCCACACCGAACTTACTCTAAATCAAGCCTCTACCAAGGGTGCTTACCCATAAGGCATCCAAATCCTCTCGCAAGGCATCAACTCTTCTCGCCTCAAAGGCATCCAACTCGCCTCATGGCATCCAACTCGCCTCATAGGCATCCAGCTCATCTCATGAGCATCCAACTCATGGTCCCTCTGCTGGACCAAACTCGCATCTACGATGCTCAACTCTCCTCAGATTAAGGCACTCGAAGGTAGTTGACCGCACTACCAACCACAAGGAAACTCTTGGCCTTAACACTAGCGCGAGACTCACGCGCACCAACACTTACCAACTGCCAACCTACTGACTTACTCAACCCCCAGAAACATTGGGAAGAGGCTCCGGCTCCTCTCGAGCATCCTTTCACTTGTAGTCCATCGACTACCACTGAACTAGCCCTCTGGCACGACCTAAACAGGTGCAACCGCCATAAACGAATCCAAGGCTAAAGGAGTGTCTTTGAACTGCGGACGGCATAGAACCATCTGCTATGCCCAAGCCAAACTCAAGCCTGAACCAGACTTAGTGCCAAAGTGGCACACCAACCAATGCACCTCAAGTGCTACTACTACCAAATCCACATCTTACTACAGATGGGGCCAGGAAGGTCACTACCTCAAGTGACAAAAACTCTGGCTAGGCACACAAGGGCTCAACTCAAACAACTATGCCTATGGCATCTCATAAAACCGAAGGCTCACGGCCTACACTAGCATCTCCTCATGATGCTCACCAAAACTCTGGCCGGATCTCTCAACATGCAGCAACTAGCTCCACTCTAGGAGCTCACCAAGGAAGAGTGCTCAACTCTACCAAACATCTGAGGAAACTGGGCTGTTAAACAACAACAGGCTTGCAAGGGGGCAAAGATGTCTCTACATCTGCCTCAAGCCACTAACACGGCAACTTGCCAATCAATCGGGCGACTGGTGGAGACTCTGCTAGTCCACCTCTCTCAAGGGACTTCCACCACCAACTACTGTACCAAACAGTACAAGAACGACACACCTCGACCTCTGAACAGCAGGGCATCCCACACACGGATGCTAAACTCAAACCTGACCAACTGCTTTACAACTAGCAGCAGGACTTACTTAAACGAACAACACTTTAAGGGAGCACAAAGATGCCTCAACAATCTCCTCGAAGGCTGCCAACTCTGCAGCTACTCACTGGGCAATCAACAATCTGCTAAGGCTCAGGATCAACACTTGAGCTACCCAGGCTAGTCCACACGGGGACCTGCTCCACAAGCATCCTCATCGGCATAAACCTGCTGATCATGCCCTCCTGGGAACCTCCGGGGCTACAAGAGCTACTGGGGGGAAATGTTGAAATAAACTCTGTCAGCTGGGCTATCCGTGCCCGGGACTCCTCACTACGCGCTACAAACTGCGCCTGGGTCTCCGCTCTCTGATAGCTAAAGACCTGCCATCAAAACTCTCATGGCTGGAGCACACTCTGCTCAAGGAGTCTCACTCTGAGGCGTGCTAGCCTCTACCCCCTCCTCTAGGCAACTCAACTGCCAGGGCCAACTCTGGCCAACGGGCCTAACAGCCCTGGACGCGGCCTCAACATCAACACGATCAGTCCAACTCCTCAGTCGGACATGCCAAGCGCCCGGCTCCTGCGGGTGCGATCAACATCATCGGCGATTCGCACAAAGCACTTCCACCCTCTCACTAGGGGAAAAGCAACAACTGGGCCACAAATGGCCAATGGGAGTCTAAGCTCTACTTCCCTCGGGGACGACGTCCCAAGGCATCCGAATCTATCTGGATACCTCAACAAGCTGCTAAATCATGTTCGCACTGCGGGAAGTTGGCATGATGGCTCTCTAAGCCTAAACCAACAACGAGTCAGAACCTGCTCGTCTCCGGTCCACAACTCTACACAAGGCATACACTAGATGAAAAGTATTGTAAATTCTTACCCCTTTCTTTAAAACAGTAAACTTAGGAGTACCTAATGACTGTCGGAGTGCTGATGATCATGGAAAAACGACCTACAACAAAGGTCAGTCTACAGAATCTATGACTATGAGCTCTGATACCAACCTGTAAAGACCCGACCCGAAAGGGGTTCTAACTAGGCCGTTACCTCAATGCATGCATTACAAATCTACAGAAAATTTGCAAGATGGTGTTCAGTTTCTAAGTAAAAACTAAAACATAAAACATCCATTTAAAATCAACATCAATTCCTGGAACCTGTCCCTGTTTCCAAGCACCTGTTCCAAGTCAAATACATTTACAGAACTTACTCTGATAAGAGATTCATTTAAAACATACAAACTTTACAACAATGCTAGAATCCGGAAATACATTCAGAAAACACCCTAGGGCTCCGTGCCCAACTACATGCATTCAGAGAACATTTAAATCATAACATATACATAAGACTCAGAGTTGAACAACGGGTTTTCCATGATCACATCTCCTCCTCCAACCATCCTGTCTCGCACCATGGTTACCTGTAAAGACCCGACCCAAAAGGGGCTCTAAATGGGCCTTTACCCCAATGCATGCATTCAAAGTAAGGAAAATATAAAAATATGATTTCGGATTCCAATTAAAATTAAAACATTCAGCATTCAAAAAGAAATCAATCTGATTCATGAAACTGTCCCCTGTCTCCAAGCACCTGTTTCAAGACAAATACATTTCCAAAAGTTTACTCTGATCAGAGATTTATTAAAATCATTCAAAACCTTCTTAGATACAACAATGCTGGAATCCACAAAAACATTGAGAAAACATCCTAGGGCTCCATGCCCGACTACATGCATTCAGGGGAAATAAAAAAAAAAGCAAAGAGTCATAATATAAAAATCAGAGACAACAGCAGGTTCCCATGATCACAGCTTCTCCTTCAGCCATCCTATCTCACACCTTGGTTACTTGTGGGAAACCACAAAATAAGGGTGAGTAACGAATTACTCAGTAAGAATCCCCAACCGGGGTACAATACGATATACATGGTCATCTAGCCGAAAGATATGCAAGCTATGAATATAAACACAGAATAGAGCACATAGCTTAAGTCCACGCTTGGACCTCGGATGCCAACTCAGGGTCTTAGTCCGGAATAATCCACCACACAATACGCCCTATACGAGAAACAAGTCTCGGCCTCAGCCTGTCTACTGTCGATATGAAAGGTGCACTAGCTCAAGATCCCGAGGAGCTCTCCGGTCGGCGTTGTAATGAGCGTAAGCATACACCGCATGCTACTGCAGACCATGGGGGGTGCCGGGTCTAGTGGCAAGCAGCCCATGTCCAGTCACCATGCCTAAGTAAATCTCTTGATCGGTGTCACTGACATAGGGGTGTGAGACCTAGACACGTGAACTATGTCACCCTAAACCACCGCACCTGAGGCTAAGGAATCGGTCGTGGTAGGCTTACACCAGGAAGCCGTCCTTGCCCTAACAGGTGGCAATCAAGGGCTACGGCCGAACACGCTAAGGACGTGCCGACTGCCGGTGACGAGGCAATGCCAAGTCATCATCCCGACCGTTGGGGCATTTAACAGTCTGCCACCCTCACCCAAGATTGCAGGGCCTATCGGTCGGGTTAGCTAAACCCTCACGGGGTCCAGGGACGGAGTACTACCTCGTACGCCCCTGCCATGGATGCAAGATACTTTATGCATCAGGCCTGGATGATGCTACCTACCTACACTCTAACTTATCATATCAATAAGATACAATCCTATACAATCCAAAACGTGCTCAACAGATACAACGAACCTAGCATGGTACTACGAAGCAAGAATAGATATGAGCATGCCAGAACGGAACAACCTAGCATGGACTAACATGAGAAACAACATAAGAAACCATGCCAGTCGGGAATTCAGAACAGAGCACCTAACACTAAACATGCTGATAATCATAAACAGGCATACAAACAACGATCACATATAACATCGCAGGGCCCACACAACTCCGGTAAGAAATCCTTACCTAGCAGGGAGGCAACTACACACAAAAACCTAAGCTGCGATCGAACCCGAGCTAGCTACCGAGAGCCTAACAAAAACAATGATAATCACAATCCATATGCCTAAATATAATAAAATAAACAAGGTTCGGCTCGGGAGCAACTCACGCGGCTCGGCTGACACGCGGACGGGCAGACAGCACGACGGGGCTACTGCTGGGCGCTGGGGGCACGGATGGACGCACTGGCACGGCGCTGGCGAAGACGCGCGCGCAGACAGAGCGAGACACGGGCGGCGGAAGCGGCACAAAGACGCTGGCGCTGACGCGACGCGCAGGAGGCGGCGGGCGCGCGGGCGCGAGCTCGGCTGGACGATGGCGTCTGGCGCGCTGAGGGGTTGGGCGCGGGTGGGCGAGAAACGCGATGCGGCGGCTGCGACAGCGACGGGCACGCGGTCTGGTGCGTGCGACGGCCTCTGTTGGGCGCCTGGGCGGCTGCGACGGCTTGGGCTGCGTTGGCGTCTTCTTTGGGCGCACAGCGATTCTTTGGTGCGATCTGGGCTGGGTCGCTATTTGGTGGAACGACGCTCGGAGGACTCTCGGGAAGAAGAACACGGCAATGGAGCTTGAGGAAGAGGGTTGGGTGGCCAAGAAGCTCAAAAGACCTAATTTCCTTTCATTTAATCAAATGCACCAAAACCCAAAGAAATCAAGGCTAACTAAGATATGCTGCGGAAAGAATAACAAGATCCTCCTGTGGCTCAACTGGCCATACCACCCACCTGACTTCCTAGTACCCCAGGTTCGAAACCTAGCTGCAACACAATTTTCCTTTATTTTTACTTTTGCATCTATCCTTGCTCAAACCCATCCACAAAGCCTAAAAAACCTACATAAACCCATCCAATAATTTTAGCAACTGGAAAAAGACATAAATGGCCCGACCAAATTACCAAAATACCCCTAGGGCATACCTCGAAGACTAGGATGAAAACCTGGGCCGTTACAATATTCCCTCCTTTTTATGACTTTCGTCCACGAAAGTCCTTAAGATCAAAATGACTCGGGGATCGCAAACTCAACCCGACCTCCGCCACGAGCGCTCCTCGTAACTCCAACTCCTCCAATGAACTTTTACCAAACGGATCTCACGATTACGCAACGTCTTCGACTCAAAGACCGAGAATGCTCACGAGCTTCCTCAAGCTCAAATCCTCACTCAACTGCAAAGGCTCAAAGACCACAATGAGCGATGGGTCCGGCACATACTGCCTCAACATCGATACAAGAAAACACTGTGCACAGCTGACATCAGTGGAGGAAAGGCTAACCAATATGCAACTCTGCCAATCCTCTCAAGCATTTCAAATGGACCAAAAAAATGGAGACTCAACTTCCCACACTTACCAAACCTCAACACACCTGACATCGGTGCAACCTTAAAAAAACACGCACTGTCCAACCTCAAACTCTAAAACTCGACGCCGTACATCGGCTTACCTCTTCTGCCTGCTTAGAGCTACCAACAAACGAACACTACACTTTTGCACTGCGCTGCTGGCCAACCGCAGCAACTCAGGACCCAAAACAAAACTGACGACCACCAACCTTTTCCCAGAACACTAGAATCCTGCAACACTTACAATACAACGCCTTAACGGAACTATATGAACTAACAGCTGGGAACTGCTACCCAAAGAAAACTCATAAAACCAACACTGGTCTCCCGCTGCCTCATCACGGAAACACCAACTCGCAACAAGTTCTGAAGGATCTGGCTCACTTCTCCCAAAAGAATATCGTTCAGAGGGTGAAAACACTACAGAAACTGCACACGGCGCATAAGCCTCTTAACAATGCTCTCCAGAACCACAGTTCATCCACGCACTGCCTAGAACAAACCTTTGTTGCCACACCCTGGTGACAATAACTCCAACTGGCCCGACATGACTCTACTCCATAAAAATGGCCTCTGCACACGAAACGAGGTGCGAGCTCTAGCTACTGAAACCAATCCTCCAAGAATTTGAACTCACACAACAACCTCAACTAGCTGACAACTCCCACACGGAAACTTACGATCCAACAACTTGAGTGCTACAAACTCGGAAGCTCAAACAACTACAAACTGCATAGCTATGCCAATCCACACAACTCTAGCTTGACTAAAATCATTTGGCGGGACAAGTCGACTGCCAACAACAAGACCCCCAGAGGGCTCCCTCCACCAAACTTACCTCCATGCAAGCAGCGGAACGAAGCTTGCCTCAAATATGAAACACATCTCACAAGTCCAAACGATAACACATACAAAGCTTAACCCTCTAGCTAGGCTTATTGCACCTTCCCACTGAAACTTCATAAGCGGAACTCCACTACTCGGTTAACACCACCTACCAAGATCCAGTTACCAAAAGTGGTGGGCAGAGCACAAGCCACACTAACCAAACAAGGATCCTCAAAAGGTCAAGACCACGATCCAGCCACAATGGTGCAACCTCATCCACAAATGAAACAAAGGGGCCTTCAACTACAAAGGTGCAACAGCTTCCAAGCCAACACACAAAACCTTAACCGACTAGGCCAAACACTCATAGGAGCAGAACAACCCTTACTACAACTTCCGAACACCACTCAAGAGTCCGCTTAAGCTGGACAAACAAGCGCTTCAAGCAACCAACAACTTTTCCTTCTTGCTAGCACCACTACCACCAACTCCAAGACCAAGGAATAAGCCGACAACTCATAAGAGGAAGCAGATCGCACAAGCGGGCATCAGAAGGACAGAGTGCTTCACACACACTTCATTTGCCATGCTCAGCCTAAAGCCACAACATCTAACTCTCACGGAGGCAACAAATGGGGGTCCACCAGCACAGAAGCGCCAACCACAAACTAGCCAAGACACACCTCCACACCAAAGAAGGGCAACTCTCTACATCCTGGAAGTAGGAAACCACCGACAAGGACGAACCACTCGATCCACGAGCAAAACTAACTTCTAGCAACTCAACAACCACACCTTGGTCAACATCAAGCACCAACTAGCCATCACACCGGAACCAATTCGAACTCTACTTGAAACAAACTCTGGCTTGCTAGCCTACCAAAACTTCCAGCAACTCACCCGATGCCTACAACCTACTCGACTCCGGCTTGCCAACTTAAACTCACTACCTAGGTCTGACTGAGCTCTGGTGAGGCTCTCCACAACTAGGGTTCATCAGCTACCCTCAACACACACTGTCGTCAAACGGTCTAACAGCCAACTGCCTGAACAAACAACTCCTTTTTCCCAGCATCTCAACCATGCTGGCCTGCTCCGAACCTCGAAACCAAAAAGACCAGAAACGCTTCAGAATGTGTCATCCTCCTACTCAAAGCATCAGCCACAATGTAGCTTCCACCCAGAGTAAGGATTCCGAGCAACACTCTTAGCAACTGCGATCATGAACTACGTGGCTTCGCTACAACTACCATTTGTTCAGTACCATCTGAACTCCAACCAAGAGCCACAAGAGGTTCCACCAACCAAGCTTAGGTTCAACTTAACAAACTTGCCTAAGCAACAACCCAACTACGAGCACGGTATCCTTACAACCTCAACTAAAGCCTTACAACGTCCACCTGGAGTCCAACTTCTCCAAGAGCTGAGCACCAGTTCTCCCATGCAAACCTTACATGGTTCTGAAACTCTCGCCACTTGAACAAACTACACAAAACACACTTGTGCACAACTCTCAACCTTCCTTCAGAGATCCAAGACTAACAGGTGCTTTCCAAAAAGCAACACTAACTCCTGGCAGAGGTACAATCAACCCAAGGAACACCAAAAGTTCCATCTCCACACGATACTCGAAGCTGAGGCAACCTTGCTCTACTAAAGCATAACAATGCCAAACCGAACTTACTTTATACCAAGGCTCTACCAAGGGAGCATACCCATAAGGCGTCCAACTCATCTCATAAGGCATCCAGCTCATCTCATAGGCATCCAACTCATCTCATAGGCATCCAACTCACGGCCCCCCTGCTGGACCAAACTCGCATCTACAATGCTCACTCAACTCAGGTTTAGGCACCCGAAGGTAGTGGACCGCACTACCAACCACAAAGATCTCTTGGCCTTAGCACTAGCGTGAGACTCACACGCACTAACACTTACCAACCGTCAACCATTGACTTACTCAACCCCCAGTAACACTGGGAAGAGGCTCCAGCTCCTCTCGAACATCCTTTCGCTTGTAGTCCTTCGACTACCACTGAACTAGCCCTCTTGCACGACCTAAACAGGTGCAACTGCCACAAACGGACCCAAAGACTAAAGGAGTGCGCTGAACTCCAGACGAATTACAGAACCATCTGTCCTACTCATGCCAAACTCAGGCCTGAACCAGACTTAGAGCCAAAGCAGCACACCAACCAATGCACCTCAAGTGCCACTACTACCAAATCCACATCTTACTACAAATGGGGCCAGCAAGGTCATAACCTCAAGTGGCAAAAACTTTGGCGAGGCATACAAGAGCTCAACTCAAACAACCATGCCTAAGGCATCTCATCAAACCGAAGTCTCACTGCCTACTCTTGCATCTCCACATGATGCTCAACAAAACTCTGGCCGGCTCTCTCAACATGCAAAGAGACTAGCCCTACTCTAGGGCTCACCAAAAGAAGAGTGCTCAACTCTACTAAACAACTGAGGAACCACCAACGGATCAAGTCCGATGGGAACACTGCTCGCTGCACTCTTAACTCTGTGGTTCCGGACTTATCGGGCTGCAAAACAACAACACTTATAAGAGAACAAAGATGTCTCAGCAACCTCCTCGAAGGCTACCAACTCTGCAGCTACTCATTGGGCAATCAGAAAATCTGCTAAGGTTCAAGATCCACACCTGAACTACCCAGGCTAGCCCACTCTGGGACCTTCTCCACAAGCATCAACATGAGCAAAAGCCAAAGCTAACTCCTCTCTTGGAGTGGTACTCCAGGGCAAAACACCTCCACCCTCTCACTAGGGGAACTAACAGCTGGGCCACACGTGGCCTGTGGGAGTCTAACCTCTGCCTCCATCTGGAACGATGTCCCAGCGGTATCCGAATCTATCTGGATATCTCAACAAACCACAACATACAGCTCACACTGCAGGAAGTTGGCATGATGGCGCTCTAAACCCAAACCAACAACGAGTCAGAACCTGCTCGTCTCCGCTCCACAACACTACACAAGGCATACACTAGATGAAAAGTATTGTAAATTCTTAACCCTTTTCTAAAAACAGTAAACTTAGGCGTACCTGATGACTGTCGGAGCGCTGGTGATCATGGGGAAAACGACCTACAACAAAAGGTCAGTCTACAGAATCTATGACTCTGAGCTCTGATACCAACTGTAAAGACCTGACCCAAAAGGGGCTCTAAATGGGCCTTTACCCCAATGCATGCATTCAAAGTAAGGACAATATAAAAATATGATTTCGGATTCGAATTAAATTTAAAACATTCAGCATTAAAAAAGAAATCAATACAGTTTACTGAAACCTGTCCCTGTCTCCAAGCACATGTTTCAAGACAAATACATTTCCAAAAGTTTACTCTGATCAGAGATTTATTAATATCATTCAAACCCTTCTCAGATACAACAATGCTGGAATCCACAAAAATATTGAGAAAACATCCTAGGGCTCCGTGCCCGACTACATACATTCAGGGGAAAAAAAAAAAAAGCAAAGAGTCATAATATAAAAATCAGAGACAACAGCAGGTTCCCATGATCACAACTCCTCCTTCAGCCATCCTGTCTCGCACCTTGGTTACCTATGGGAAACCACAAAATAAGGGTGAGTAACGAATTACTCAGTAAGAATCCCCAACCGGGGTACAATACGATATACATGGTCATCTAGCCGAAAGATATGCAAGCTATGAATATAAACACAAAATAGAGCACATAGCTTAAGTCCACGCTTGGACCTCGGATGCCAACTCAGGGTCTTAGTCCGGAATAATCCACCACACAATACGCCCTATACGAGAAACAAGTCTCGGCCTCAGCCTGTCTACTATCGATTCGAAAGATGCACTAGCTCAAGATCCCGAGGAGCTCTCCAGTCGGCGCTATAATGAGCGTAAGCGTACACCGCATGCTACTGCAGACCATGGGGGGTGTCGGGTCTAGTGGCAAGCTGCCCATGTCCAGTCACCATGCCTAACTAAATCTCTGGATCGGTGTCACTAACATAGGGGTGTGAGACTTGGACACGTGAACTATGTCAGCCTGAACCACCGCACCTGAGGCTAAGGAATCGGTCGTGGTAGGCTTACACCAGGAAGCCGTCCTTGCCCGAACAGGTGGCAATCAAGGGCTACGGCCGAACACGCCGCCAGGACTGGCCGATCGCCGGGACGAGGCAATGCCAAGTCATCATCCCGACCGTTGGGGCATTTAACAGTCTGCCACCCTCACCCAAGATTGCAGGGCCTACCGGTCGGGTTAGCTAAACCCTCACGGGGTCCAGGGACGGAGTACTACCTCGTACGCCCCTGCCATGGATGCAAGATACTTTATGCATCAGGCCCGGATGATGCTACCTACCTACACTCTAACTTTTCATATCAATAAGATACAATCCAATACAATCCAAAACGTGCTCAACAGATACAACGAACCTAGCATGGTACTACGAAGCAAGAATAGATATGAGCATGCCAGAATGGAACAACCTAGCATGGACTAACATGAGAAACAACATAAGAAACCATGCCAGTCGGGAATTCAGAACAGAGCACCTAACACTAAACATGCTGATAATCATAAACAGGCATACAAACAACGATCACATATAACATCGCAGGGCCCACACAACTCCGGTAAGAAATCCTTACCTGGCCAGGAGGCAACTACACACAAAAACCTAAACTGCGATCGAACCCGAGCTAGCTACCGAGAGCCTAACAAAAACAATGATAATCACAATCCATATGCCTAAATATAATAAAATAAACAAGGCTCGGCTCGGGAGCAACTCACACGGCTCGGCTGACACGCGGACGGGCAGGCAGCACGACGAGGCTGCTGCTGGGCGCTGGGGGCACGGATGGGCGCACGGCACGGGCGCTGGCGCGCGAAGCGCGGCGCGGCGGACAGCAGAGACACGGGCGGCGAAGCGGCAAAGACGCCGCGATTGGATGCGACGCGCGCAGAGGCGGCGACGCGACGGCGCGGCGGCGCTGGGCCGCGACGCAGACGACGAGCCGAGCTTCGGCTGGCGATGGAGTGCGCGCGCGGACAGTTGGGGCGCGTGGCGGCGAGCAACGCGATGCGGCGGATGAGACGGCGACGGCACGCGCGCGATGCAGTGCGTCGCGACGACCTCTAATGGGCGCTGGCGGCTGCGGCGGCCGGGCGCTGGGCTGCGCGTCTTCTTTGGGCGCTGGCGTCGGGGCTGCGCGCTAGGCGCCTAGGGCTGCTGGTGCGATCTAGCTGGGCTGCTCGGCTGGGTGGCTTGGCTGGCTGGAACGACGCTCGGAGGATTCTCGGGAAGAAGAACACGGCAATGGAGCTTGAGGAAGAGGGTTGGGCGGCCAAGGCTTATTTGGAGAAGAAGCTCAAAACACCTAATTTCCTTTCATTTAATCAAATGCACCAAAACCCAAAGAAATCAAGGCTAACCAAGATATGCTGCGGAAAGAATAACAAGATCCTCCTGTGGCTCAACTGGCCACACCACCCACCTGACTTCCTCGTACCCTAGGTTCGAAACCCAGCTGCAACACAATTTTCCTTTATTTTTACTTTTGCATCTAACCTTGCTCAAACCCATCCACAAAGCCTCAAAACCTACATAAACCCATCCAATAATTTTAGCATTTGGAAAAAGACATAAACGGCCCTGACGGCCCGACCAAATTACCAAAATACCCGTAGGGCATACCTCGAAGACCGGGATGAAAACCTGGGCCGTTACATTATCTATGGAAAAACCACAGAAAGAAGGGTGAGTAATGAATTACTCAGTAAGAATCCCCAACCGGGGTACAATACGATATAATCAGTCATCTAGTACCAAAGCATGCAAGCAAACAGCTACCAACACAGATCATGGCTCAACGAGCTCATAAAACAAGATCTGGAGCCATCAGAAGTCTCTTTCTTCCGACCTAACTGGGATTGGATACACTGACCAATCCTGGACATCACCGAGGTATGTCACTCGGGAGGAATACACTGATCCCTAGAATGTCCTCAAGGGCCTCCTTGCCCTTGCCACTAATCTGGACTTACGGGAGAGTACCCGAAGTCAGGCTCTAAAGGAAGGAATGGTGTACTCACAACAATAGCCCGGGGGAGCTCTCCGAACCGGCAACTAACGCGTGTGAGCGCACACCGCATGCTCCTCTGCAACCGGCGTAAATGCGGGGGCCTAAGGGCAAACTACGCGTGCCAGGTGCACATGCCTATGACTCGGAAGCGGTGTCGCGATCACGAGAGCGCGAGGCCCTCGGCGCTCATCTGTGCAGCCTGATCCACCGACCTGAAGCTAAGAACCGGCCAAGGTAGGCTTACACCATTGGCAGGGTTCCGCTCTAGCAGGCTACAAACTAGGCTATGCCGAAGTGGGTAGCTAAGTCCACAACCGGCGGGTCGGGGGGGTAGCAAGATACGTTATGCTGCGCACACTTTACTCCCGACACGAGCTCATCGGGGACAAAGTACGTTATGTCCGCTCAGCCTCTGGATGATGACAAACCCTACAACTCTATCTAAGAGTACAGAGTAAAAAGAAATAATTCCTGGCTAGCAAACAAAGACCGACATCAATCACACTAACCTAGCATGATACTACGAGCTTAAGCAGGAATCACAAGCATGCTGGCAGAAAAAACCTAGCATTGCACTAACATGTAAAATCAAGCAAACATGCTAGCAAAAAATCAATCAAAGCTGCTCTATTATTATCATTTTCATAACAGTCAGCAAACAAGCAAGGCATAATCATGAAAATATCGCAGGGCCCACACAACTCCGGTAAGAAATCCTTACCTGGTAGGAAAGGAACAACACACAATAAAATAACTGCGATCGAACCCGAGCAACCTATATCGAGCCAAACAAACATATCAATAATCACACAATAGGCCTAAATAATAATAAAATAAATAGGGCTCGACTCGGGAGCAACTCACGAGGCGCGGCTGACACGCGAACGAGCCGGCTGCACGGGCTATGCAGTCAAAGGGGCGCGCTGGGGCCGCAGGGGGCGCAGGCGCGGGGCGCGAGCTGCGCGCGGACGAGCAGGGGCGACAATGGGTGCGCAGGAGCGGGCGCTTGCTCGGCTGGGCGACGGCGCGCGGCGCGAGCAACACGACGCGGGGGTGCGCGATCTGGCGCTGGGAGGCGCGACAACATGGGCTACGCGGCACTGTGCGCGGCTCGACACAGTGCGCAGCTGGGCGACACGAACCAGGGCAGGGCAAGCTGGGGCTGGCGACGCTACGGCTTGGGCGAGGGCGCACGACACGGGCGAGGGCACTGTGCGGGCGAGCTCGGGCGACACGACGCTCAGGCTGGGCGAGGCTGGGCGAAGCTTGGGCTGAGGCGACCTGGGCTGGGCGAGGGCGAGGGAGCGCGGGGCTGGGCTAGCTCGGGCTAGGCTTGGGCGAGCTAAGGGGCTACTCGGGCTAGGGTGGGGGGTGCTCGGGGAGAGAGAGAGAGAGAGAAAAGAGAAAAAAAAAAGAAAAAGAAAAGAAAATGAATTTGGAAAAGAAAAGGAAAATGGGAAATAAAAAGGAAAAAGGGATTTTATCCATTTAATCCAACCTTATCCACTTAAAACCTCAAAATCCCATTTCCCGGCTTCCTCCTTCGAGACCCAACCGAAGCAACCTTTTCCAAACAAATAAAACTCACTTAAATCCAACTCCCAAAGAAACACTAAGGGCTCGGGCTCGAATCCCAAAGGAAACACCCAACAACCAACACTTTGCCAAAGCCCAAACCACAACCAAGCATCCAACCGACTAGCCCAAACACCTCGGGACTCGCAGCCACCAACAAACAAGCCTCGACAAAGGCAGGAGCTACCTCGAAGCCCTGAAAACCACAAATCCTGCCCGAAGAGCCAAAAGACCAAAATTCCCCCAAGGGTCCAAACGGCTCTAAAACCCAACCAAACAACCGAATATTGACCCGAAGGCACCTCGAAAACTGGAATAGGAAACTGGGCTGTTACACGTAGTATCGAGAGATGGTATAGCGGTGGACCCTGCAAAGATTGAGGTCGTGAGTTCGTGGGCCAAGCCGACTTCAGTTGCCGAGATTCGCAGCTTTCTGGGTTTGGCAGGTTACTACCGTCAGTTCGTTAAGGACTTTTCTGCCATAGCCTCGCCCCTCACTCGTCTGACGAGGAAGGGTGTCGAGTTTGTTTGGGATCGCAAGTGTGATGAGAGCTTTGCCAGGCTCAAGCGCAGTTTGACTTCAACACTAGTGTTAGCAGTCCCAGAGGGGACATGTGGTTTCGTAGTCTACAATGATGCTTCCAAGTTTGGGTTAGGATATGTGTTGATGCAGCACGGGAAGGTAATTGCTTGTGCTTCTCGTTATTTGAAACTGTATGAGCAGAACTACCCGACTCATGATTTGGAGTTGGCAGCAGTAGTGTTTGCATTGAATATTTGGAGGCATTACTTGTACGGAGAGCGGATTCAGATGTTTACTGATCACCAGAGCCTCAAGTATTTGTTTACTCAAAAGGAGTTGAATATGAGGCAAATGAGGTGGTTAGAGTTAGTGAAGGATTATGACTGCGAGATTCTGTACCATCCAGGTAAAGCCAATGTTGGGGCTGATGCTTTGAGTAGGAAGACGTCGCACTCCGCGGCGTTGTTGAGTTCCCAGCTCAGATTGCGGAAAGAGTTCGAGCGGGCCGAGGTTGCAGTGTTGTTGGGTGAGGTTTCAGCCAAAGTAGCTCAGTTAACAGTTCAAACTTCGATTAGACAGCGGATTATTGATAGCCAGCTGAGTGATCCCGCACTTAAGAGATTGATTGACAGAGTGAGAGCTGACGGAGACTTTGACTTCGTGTATTCACCAGACAATGGGTTGACTTACAGAGGTTGATTGTGTGTTCCGGAGGTTGCAGGATTGAGAGCAGAGTTGCTTTCAGAGGCCCACAGTTCACCGTTTGCTTGGCACCCCGGGGGTACCAAGATGTATCAGGATCTTAAGTAGACGTTTTGGTGGATGGGTATGAAGAGAGACATTGCTGAGTTTGTTAGTCGGTGATTCACTTGTCAGCAAGTGAAGGCACCCAGGTAGAGGCCAGCCGGTTTGTTGCAGCCGCTGAGTGTGCCTCAGTGGAAATGGGAAGAGATCTCCATGGACTTTATTTCTGGTTTGCCGAGGACTTCGAGGAAGTTTTCTCAGATCTGGGTGATTGTTGACCTCTTGACTAAGAGCGCACACTTCATTCCCGGTAGAGACATGTATACCGTGGAACAGTGGGCGCAGTTGTTTTTGGAGCAGATCATCCGTTACCATGGTGTGCTTGTGAGGATTGTGTCGGACATTGATTCACGGTTCACTTCTCGTTTCTGGAGGGCGCTCCAGAAAGGCTTAGGCACCGAGTGCAGTTTCAACCCAGCTTTTCACCCTCAAACAGATGGTCAGACTGAGAGGGTGAACCACATTCTTGAGGATATGCTGAGAGCCTGCATGTTAGACTTCCCGGGCAGTT
Source organism: Sicyos edulis (assembly GCA_036507275.1). Taxonomy (NCBI): domain Eukaryota; kingdom Viridiplantae; phylum Streptophyta; class Magnoliopsida; order Cucurbitales; family Cucurbitaceae; genus Sicyos; species Sicyos edulis. Next base: position 6,987,438 of record CM071847.1, read on the forward strand.
GGGACCAGTATCTGTATCTGATGGAGTTTTCTTACAATAATAGTTATCAGTCGACGATCAAGATAGCTCCATTCGAGGCTTTGTATGGTAAGCGTTGCCGATCTCCTATGTTATGGGAAGAGGTTGGTGATAGACACATTTTGGGTCCTGAGTAGCTACAGTTGACCAATAGTGCAGTGCAGAAGATTAGAGCTCGTATGTTGACAGCTTAGAGCAGGCAGAAAAGTTACGCCGATGTGCGGCGTCGAGACTTGGAGTTTGAGGTCAGACATCACGTGTTCTTAAAGGTTGCACCGATGCGAGGTGTATTGAGGTTTGGTAAGTGAGGGAAGTTGAGTCCCCATTTTTTTGGTTCGTTTGAAATTCTGGAGAGAATTGGCAGAGTTGCATATCGGTTAGCCTTACCTCCGTCGTTGTCAGCTGTGCACAGTGTTTTTTGCGTATCGATGTTGAGGCAGTATGTCCCGGACCCGTCGCACATTATGAACTTTGAGCCTTTGCAGCTGAATGAGGATTTGAGCTTCAAGGAGAAGCCTGTGAGGATCCTTGCCTTTGAGACTAAGACGTTGCGTAATCGTGAGATCCGTTTGGTAAAGGTTCAGTGGAGAAGTCAGAGTTCAGAGGAAACCACTTGGGAGCGGGAGGACGAGATGAGATTGCATTATCCTGATCTGTCTCAGTCTTAAGGACTTTCGGGGACGAAAGTCAAAAAAAGGAGGGAATATTGTAACGGCCCAGGTTTTCATTCTGGTCTTCCAGGTATGTCCTAAGGGTATTTTGGTAATTTGGTCGGGCCGTTAGGGCCGTTTCTGTCTTTCCCAGCTGTTAATATACTTGGAAGGTTAAATGTAGGGTTTGGTTGCTTTTTGGATGAGTTTGAGCATGGAGAGATGCAAAAATAAAATTAGAGATTTTGCAGGATTAAATAAGCTTCAGCTGGGATTCGAGCCCGGGTGGAATGGAAGATAATGATGTTGTCCTGCCAGTCCAGCTCCAGGTTGATGTTGATGCTCTTTCCGCAGGTTATCTTGGTTTGCCTTGGTTTTCGGGTTTAGGGAGTTTGATTGAAAAGAAAAGAAATAGGTATTGTTTCCCTTCTCCAAATCTCCTTTGCCGTCCAACCTCTTTCTCCCAAGCCTTCTTGCCGTGGGCCTTCTCCCAAGAGCTCCGTCGTCTCGTTCGTCCTGGGTAAGCATTCCTCGATCTCTCTTTCTCTTCCTTTTTGGTGTTCTTCTTGCAGGCCGAGAAAAGAGGATTGTGAAGTTGTGTTTGTTGCAGCCCCAGCGCCGATCGCCCAGCCAATCGCAGCCCCTGCCCGATCGCTGCCGTCGCACTCCCCACCTGCAGAGCCAACCAGATCGCAGCAGCAACCCTATTCGCCCGTCCGCCTGCAGCAGCAGCCATTCGCCCATTCGCGCGCGCGCCACCGCGACGCGAGCACTCCGTCCCGCGCAGCCCAAAGACTGCTGTTGCGTCGCCGCCCGGCCGTCCACCACGCGCAGAAGACTGTCGCGTTTGCACGCCCAGCAGCGCCTCAGCGCCCGTTGCAGCCTGTCCGTCCGCCCGCCATCTCCGTGTAGTGTGAGTTTCTCCCGACCGAGCCGAGTGCTATTTGTATTTTTATCTAAGGCCTAGAGGTTGTGATGTTTGTTGTTTATTTGTTAGGTTCCCGATTGCTAGCTCGTGTTAGGTTGTTGCTTAGGATCCTTTTCTGTGATGTTGCCTTCCGACCCAGGTTAAGATTTCTTACTAGAGTTGTGTGGGCCCTGCGATATATTTTGTGGTTGTTGATTGTATGTATGCTTATGTTTATCAGCATGTTAGTGGATAGGTGTTCTGTTCTGAATTCCGACTGGCATGATTTCTCGTGTTATTTCTCATGTTAGTTCCATGCTAGGTTGTTCTGTTCTGGGCTGTTCGTTATCTGTTCTTGCTCCGTAGTATCATGCTAGGTTCATTGTTTCTACTGAGCACGTATTGGAATGTTTGCTATTATCTGTTAGCTTAGAGTTCTGATAGGTAGCATCATCCGGGCGAGGATGCATAACGTAACTTGCATTCGTGGCAGGGACGTGCGAGGCAGTACTCCGTCCCTGATCCGTCAATAGGGTTTAGCTAACCCTAACGGCAGCCCAGTGTAGTCTTGGGTGAGGGTGGTAGACTGTAAAATGCCCCAACGGTTGGGGGAATGACGAGGCATTACCTTGTCCTCGGCAGTCGACACGACCTCAGCGTGTCGGCAGTAGCCATTGATTGCCACCTAATAGGGGAAGGATCGGTTCCTAGTGTAAGCCTACCATGGCAGGTTTCTTAGCCTCAGGTGCAGTGGTACAGGCTGACATAGTCATAGTGTCCTAGTCTCACACCACTATGTTCAGTGACACCGATCCGGAGATTATTTAGGCATGCGTACTGGACCAGGGCAGTATGCCCTAAACCCAACACCTCCCTGGTTTGCAGCAGCATGCGGTGCGCGCGCACGCTCATTATAGCGCCGACTGGAGAGCTCCTCGGAAACTTGAGTTTAGTGCACCTTTCGTATCGACAGTAGTAGGAAAGCTGAGGCTGAGATTAGTTTCTCGTAGAGTATCGAGATGCGTTGTAGATTTCCGGAGTAAGATTGTAAGATGGCATCCGTGGTATTTTATGTATGGATTAATGTGATGTGCTCTCTTCTGTGTTTATATTCATAGCTTGCATACTTTCTGCTAGATGACCTGTTATATCGTATTGTACCCCGGTTGGGGATTCTTACTGAGTAATTCGTTACTCACCCTTATTTTGTGGCTTTCTACAAGTAATCAGGGTGCGAGACAAGATGGCTGAAGGAGGAGCTGCTGATCATGGAAACCAGCTGTCTAAAAACTCTGAGTTTATGTTTATGTCTTTGTTGTCCTCTGAATGCATGTAGTTGGGCACATAGCCCTTAGGATGTTTTCTGGATTCTGACACTATTGTAATTGTTTGGGGTTTTTGAATGATTTGAATAAATCTCTGATTAGAGTATGTATTAAACTGCTTTTAGCTTGGAACAAATGCTTGGAAACAGGGACAGGTTCCATGACATTTTACATTTGATTTATGAATGGATGTTTACAAATTTTTAGTTTTCTTTCAGAATTTGGAAAAGATCTTGCATATTGTTTTTTTTAAGTTTTAAAGCATGCATTGAGGTAAAGGCCTAGTTTAGGACCTCTTTTCGGGCGGGGTCTTTACAGATTTAATCAAATCATTCGAAAATCCCAAACAGTTTACAATAGTGTTAGAATCCAGAAAACAATCAGAAAACAACCTGAGGGCTCCGTGCCCAACTACATGCATTCAGAGGACAACAAAAACATAAACATAAACTCAGAGTTTTAAAACAACTGGTTTCCATGATCAGCAGCTCCTCCTTCAGCCATCCTGTCTCGCGCCTTGATTACCTCTGGAAAGCCACAAAATAAGGGTGAGTAACGATTTACTCAGTAAGAATCCCCAAACGGGGTACAATACGATATAATTGGTCATCTAGTAGAAAGTATGCAAGCTATGAATATAAACACAGAAGAGAGCACATCACTTTAATCCATACAAAAAATACCACAGATGCCACTAATCTCGGCCTCAGCTTTCCTACTCCAGTCGGTGCTGTAATGAGCATGCGCGCGCACAGCATGCTGCTGCAAACCAGGGAGGTGCTGGGTCTAGGGCATGCTGCCATGGTCCAGTACGCATGCCTAAAAAATCTCTGGATCGGTGTCACTGAACGTAGTGGTGTGAGACCAGGACACTATGACTATGTCAGCCATTACCACCGCACCTGAGGCTAAGATACCGGCCGTGGTAGTCTTACACCCGGAACTGGTCCTTGCCTTATCAGGTGGCAATCAAGGGCTACTGCCGACACGCTGAGGTCATGTCGACTGTCGGGGACAAGGCAATGCCTCGTCATTCTCCCGACCATTGGGGCATTTAACAGTCTGCCACCCTCATCCAAGATTTCATTGGGCTACCGTTAAGGTTAGCTAAACCCTAACGACGGATGAGGGACGGAGTACTGCCCCGCACGTCCCTGCCACGGATGTCAGTTACGTTATGCATCCTCGCCCGGATAATGCTACCTATCAGAACTCTAAGCTATAACAGATAACAACAAACATTCTAATACGTGGTCAACAGAAACAATGAACCTAGCATGATGCTACGAACCAAAAACAGATAACGAACATGCCAGAACAGAACAACCTAGCATGGAACTAACATGAGAAATACCACGAGAATCAGGCCATTCAGAATTCAGAACAGAGCACATATCCACTAACATGCTGATAAACATACACATACACACAATCAACAATCACAGAAACTATTGCAGGGCCCACACAACTCCGGTAAGAAATCCTTACCTGGGTCGGAAGGCAACAACACACAAGAAAATCCTAAGCTGCAACCGAACCCGAGCTAGCTATCGGGAACCTAACAAACAACAAAAAATATCACAACCTATAGGCCTTAGATAATAATAAAAACAGCACTCGGCTCGGTCAGGAGCAACTCACAAGGCACGGAACGGGCGATGCGACGCGCGTGCTCGCTTGTGGCTGAGCGTGCGAGCGAACAAGGCTGCTGCTTGCTCACAGACGGGCGATGCGACGTAGGCGTCCTCTCGTGCGGCTGGGCGGGCGGGCGAACGAGGCTGCTGATGTGATGCGATGGTGTGCCGCAGCAGGGCGGCGACGGCGCGATCGGGTAGGGCCGCGGTTGGTCGGGCAGTGCAGTCGGGCGATCGGCGCTGGGGCGCTCTACTGGGTGAAATTTGCTCACTGGGGCTACTCGGCGCTGAGGCTGCTTGGCTGGGCCAGAATGAACGAAACGATGGTGCTCTGGAGAGAAAGGCGCACTGCAAGGAGGCTTGGAGAAAATGGTTGGACGGCAAAGAGGGTTTAGAAAGGAGAATGGAAAAAGAAAACCTATTTCTTTTCTTTTTAATCAAACTCACCTAAATCCTGAAAACCAAGGCAAACCAAGGTAACCTGCGGAATGAGCATCAATCACCACCCGAAGCTTGACTGGCAGGACCACACCACTATCTCCTTAGCCACCCGGGCTCGAATCCCAGCTGATGCACTTTTTCTCCTCCCAAACTCTTATTTTTATTTTTGCATCTCTCCATGCCCAAAATCATCCAAAAAGCAACCAAACCCTACATTTGACCATCCAAGAATATTAATAGCTGAGAATGACAGAAACGGCCCTAACGGCCCGACCAAATTACCAAAATACCCTTAGGACATACCTGAAAGACCGGGATGAAAACCTGGGCCGTTACAATATTCCCTCCTTTTTATGACTTTCACCCCCGATAGTCCTTAAGACTGAAACAGCTCAGGATAATGCAATCTCATCTCGTCCTCCCGCTCCCAAGTGGCTTCCTCTGAACTCTGACTCCGCTACTGAACCTTTACCAAACGGATCTCACAATTACGCAACGTCTTAGTCTCAAAGGCAAGGATCCTCACAGGCTTCTCCTCGAAGCTCAAATCCTCATTCAGCTGGAAAGGCTCAAAGTCTACAATGTGCGACGGGTCCGGCACATACTGCCTCAACATCGATACGTTGAAAACACTGTGCACAGCTGACAATGACGGAGGTAAGGCTAACCGATATGCAACTCTGCCAATCTTCTCAAGAATCTCAAATGGACCCACAAAATGGGGACTCAACTTCCCTCGCTTACCAAACCTCAACACACCTCGCATCAGTGAAACCTTTAAGAACACGTGCTGTCCAACCTCAAACTCCAAGTCTCGACGCCGCACATCGGCGTAACGTTTTACACGATCCGAGTTTGTCAACATACGAGCTCTAATCTTACGCCTTGACTGCTTGTTGGTCAATCAGAGCAACTCAGGACCCAAAACCTGCCTATCACCAACCTCTTCTCAGAACACAGGAGACCGGCAACGCTTACCATACAAAGCCTCAAATGGAGCCATCTAGATCGTAGACTGATAACTGTTATTATAAGCGAACTCCATCAGATACAGATAATGGTCCCAACTGCCTGGGAAGTGTAACACACAAGCTCTCAGCATATCCTCAAGAATCTGGTTCACCCTCTCAGTCTGACCATCTGTCTGAGGGTGAAACGTTGTGCTGAAACTGCACTCGGTGCCTAAGCCTTTCTAGAGCGCCCTCTAGAAACGAGAAGTGAACCGCGAATCACGGTCCGACATAATCCTCATAGGTACAACATGGTAACGGATGATCTGCTCCAAAAATAACTGCGCCCACTGCTCCATGGTATAAGTGTCTCTACCGGGAATGAAGTGTGCGCTCTTAGTCAAGCGGTCTACAATCACCAAAATCTGAGAAAACTTCCTCGGAGTCCTCGGCAAACCAAAAATAAAGTCCATGGAGATCTCTTCCCATTTCCACTGAGGCACACTCAGCGGCTACAACAAACCGGCTGGCCTCTGCCTGGGTGCCTTCACTTGTTGACAAGTGAAACACCGACTAACAAACTCAGAAACGTCTCTCTTCATACCCATCCACCAAAACGTCTGCTTAAGATCCTGATACATCTTGGTACCCCCGGGGTGCCAAGCAAACGGTGAGTTGTGGGCCTCTGAAAGCAACTCTGCTCTCAATCATGTAACCTCCGGAACACACAATCGGCCTTTGTAAGTCAACCCAGTGTCTGGTGAATACACGATGTCAAAATCTCCGTCAGCACTAACTCTGTCAATCAATCTCTTAAGTGCAGGATCACTCAGTTGGCTATCAATAATCTGGCTGCATCGATCGACGGCCGCCTGATACCAATCGAGCTACCTCGGCGGAAACCTCACCCAACAACACTGCAACCTCGGCCCGCTCGAACTCTTTCCGCAATCTGTGCTGGGAACTCAACAACGCCGCAGAGTGCGACGTCTTCCTACTCAAAGCATCAGCCACAACATTGGCTTTACCCGAATGGTACAAAATCTCGCAGTCATAATCCTTCACTAACTCTAACCACCTCCTTTGTCTCATGTCCAACTCCTTATGGGTAAACAAATACTTGAGGCTCCGGTGATCAGTAAACATCTGAATCCGCTCTCCGTACAAGTAATGCCTCCAAATCTTTAACGCAAACACTACAGATGCCAACTCCATATCATGAGTCGGGTAGTTCTGCTCATACGGTTTCAACTGACGAGAAGCGTAAGCAATTACCTTCCCGTGCTGCATCAACACACAACCTAACCCAAACTTGGAAGCATCGCTGTAGACTACAAATCCACCTGTCCCCTCCGGGACTGCTAACACGGGAGCTGAAGTCAACTACGCTTGAGTCTAGAAATGCTCTCATCACACTTACTATCCAAAATAAACTCGACACCCTTCCTCGTCAAACGAGTGAGGGGCGAGGCTATGGCGGAAAAGTCCTTAACGAACCGACGGTAGTAACCTGCCAACCCTAGAAAGCTGCGAATCTCGGCAACTGAAGTCGGCTTGGCCCACGAACTCACGGCCTCAGTCTTCGCGGGGTCCACGGCTATACCATCTTTCGATACTACGTGACATAGGAAGGCCACCTGCTCTAACCAGAAATCACATTTGAAAAACTTCGCATAAAGCTGGTTTTCCCTCAAAGCTGTCAACACTCGCCTCAAATGCTCTGCATGATCCTCCTTAGTCCTCGAATAGATCAGAATGTCGTCAATGAACACGATGACGAAGCTGTCCAAAAATGATTTGAACACCATATCCATCATGTCCATGAACGCTGCTGGGGCGTTAGTCAATCCAAACGACATGACCACAAACTCGTATTATCTAGATTTGAAAGCTGTCTTAGGAATGTCGGCATCCCTGATCTGCAACTGATGGTAACCGGATCTCAAATCTATCTTGGAGAACACGGAAGCTCCTTGAAGCTGGTCAAACAAATCATCAATACGAGGCAACAGATACTTATTCTTCACGGTAACCTTATTAAGCTCACGATAATCTATACACAAGCGCATCGAACCATCCTTCTTCTTTACAAACAGAACTGGTGCTCCCCACGGGGACACACTCGGACGGATGAACCCTCGATCTAACATCTCCTGCAACTGAACCTTAAGTTGCTTTAACTCTGCTGGAGCCATACGATATAGAGCCTTCGAGATAGGGAGGGTCTCGGGCTCGAGCTAGATTGTGAAGTCAACCTATCTCTTCGGGGGCAACCCTGGTAACTCCTCAGGAAACACATCCGCAAACTCCTGTACAACCGTTACCTGATCAACAGTCAGCGAGGGGCGGCTCTCCGCAGACAACTTGGCTAGGTAGCCCCAAGCTCCACGAGCTAACAGACGACGGGCTTTCACAGCTTAAACCATCGGCGGGCAAACTCCACCCTGAACTCCACGAAACTTAAAGCTGGGCCAACCCGGCGGCCTGAACACTACTTCTTTCCGGTGGCAGTTAATCAACGCGTGGTTAGCAGCTAACCACTCCATACCAAGAATCACATCAAAGCCGCTCATAGGAAGGACTATGAGCGTAGCTACAAGCAACTCTCCGGATATCTCGATCCGGCCATCCTTAACCTCATCTCTAGCTAACATACTAACTCCCGAAGAAGTTGCAACAGACAACTCAAATCCTAGAGGCTCTAATCTCAAACTAGCATGCTCAGTAAACATAACAGATACAAACGAATGCATAGAACCATAATCAAACAAAACAAATGCGCAGTGATCTAAAACAAAGTAGCATACCTGCCACAGCGGCATCTGTACGCTCGACCTCCTGTCTTGTCGTAGCAAACACCCGACCCTGCTGCTGTTGCACCGGCTGAGCTGCCATAGATGGCTGATTACAAAAACGGGCCAGATTCCCCTCCTTACCACAGCGGTAACAAAGTCTGGTCCCTGCTTGACAAACTCGTGTGTGGGCTCTCCCACAAGTAGCACATAAGGGAATCTGTCTAGGATCGCCCTGCTGGCGAGGCTGGAAATGAACCGGAGCTCTACGCTAATCCTGGTTTTGATACTGCCCTTGGTGGCGCTGGCCGCCACCTCTGAAATCAAACTTCCTCTTCTGCCCCGATGTGGCTGGGACAGGACGCTGAACTGGAGCGACGACAACCTGCTCAACTGGGTACTTCCGATTATAAATAGTCGCCAACTACACTGCCTTAGCATAAGTGTCGGGGGCCTGTGCCCTAACATCCTGGGATACACCCTGCCTCAGACCAGAAATAAACTTCCTTATCTTCAACTAAGGAGTAGCTATCAACTACGGAGCAAAATATCCATACTCCGAGAATTCCCTCTCATACTCCTCAATCTAATCAGATCCCTACTTCAGGTTCTGGAACAGCTCTACCATCTTTTCCTAGGCCTCATCACTGATATACTTGGCCTTGAACTCGGTCTTAAAGAAATCCCAGGTGGCAGGTGGAGAGCAAGCTGGTCTCTCACTCAGAGTGAACTCCCACCACCATCTAGCTATGCCTCCTAGCACATGAGCTGCACAACGCGGCCTCTGAACATCAGGACACACCATAATCAGATAGGTGTACTCAAGATGGGCAATCCATCTGGCTGCTGCTAAAGGATCTCCTAGGGCGTCGAACTTCTCTTGCTTCCACTTCACAAAGTCTTTCAACCATCTGCCAAGCTCTTCGGCACCCTCTGCCACAACTGCCTCTGTGGCTCCTTGCTCCTATGGAGCTGGTGGTGCTGCAATGCCCTGCTGAAACATCTGAGTCAACTGCTCAATCTGGGCTCGGGACTCTTCCCGCTGCGCGGCCAACAAAGCCAGGGTCTCTGCCCTCTGGTCACTCAACAAATTGACCAACATGACTCTCGTAGAATCAGCAAACTCTGCCTAAGGAGCAGTCTCTCGGCGCTCGGTCGCCTCAACTCCTCCTCTAGGAAAAATAGGGGGAGCTACTGGTGGCACACCATCTGTCTCAGCTTGGGACGATGCCCAGCGGTATCAGAACCAATCCTGATACTCTGACCAGCTCACGAACGTCCACTTCCTACGCGGGTAATTGGCATGCTGGCAATCTACACCCAAACCAACAACGAGTCAGAACCTGCTCGTCTCCGCTCTACAACACTAAACAAGGCATACACTAGATGAATGGTATTGTAAATTCTTAACCCTTTTCTAAAATAGTAAACTTAGGATTACCTGATGACTGTCAGAGTGCTGATGATCATGGAAAAACAACCTACAACAAAAGATTAGTCTACAGAATCTATGACTTTGAGCTCTAATACCAACTGTAAAGACCCGACCCGAAAAGAGGTCCTAAACTAGGCCTTTACCTTAATGAATGCTTTAAAAACTTAAAAAAACAATTTGCAAGATCGTTTTCCAGATTCTGAATGAAAACTAAAAACTTGTAAACATCCATTCAAAATTCAAATATAAAATGTCCTGAAACCTGTCCCTGTTTCCAAGCATCTGTTCCAAGCTAAAAGCAATTTTAAAACTTACTCTGATCAGAGATTTATTCAAATCATTCGAAAATCCCAAACAGTTTACAATAGTGTCAGAATCCATAAAACAATCAGAAAACAACTTAAGGGCTCCGTGCCCAACTATAGGCATTCAGAGGACAACAAAAACATAAACATAAACTCAGAGGTCTAAAACAGCTGGTTTCCATGATCAGCAGCTCCTCCTTCAGCCATCCTGTCTCATTCCCTGATTACCTGTGGAAAGCCACAAAATAAGGGTGAGTAACGAATTACTCAGTGTAAAGACCCGACCCGACCCGAATGGGGCCCTAAACTAGGCCTTTACCTCAATGCATGCTTTAAAACTTAGAAAATATTATGCAAGGTTGTATGCCAGATTCTGAATAAAAACTAAAACGGTAAACATTTATTCAAAACAACACCAAAATGTCCTGGAACCTGTCCCTGCTTCCAAGAACCTATTCCAAGCTAAATACAATTTAAAACGTACTCTGATCAGAGATTTAATTCAAACATTCGAAATCCAAAACAGTTTACATCAGTGTCAGAATCCAGAAAACAACCAGAAACAACCTAGGGGCTCCGTACCCAACTACATGCATTTAGAGGACATTTAAACATGAAAACATAAACATAAGACTCAGAGTTTAATCAGCTGATTTCCATGATCAGCAGCTCCTCCTTCAGCCATACTGTCTCGCACCATGGTTACTTGTGGAAAACAACATAATAAGGGTGAGTAACGAATTACTCAGTAAGAATCCCCAACCAGGGTACAATACGATAAAACTAGTCATCTAGCAGGATGTATGCAAGACATGAATATAAACACAGAAGAGAGCACATACTTCAATCCACACATAAACCTCGGATGCCATCATACGGTCTTACTCTGGAAAACTACCACGCGATACGATACTATACGAGAAACTAGTCCCGACCTCAGCCTTCCTACTTTCGATATGAAAGGTGCACTGAACTGAAGATCCCGAGGAGCTCTCCAGTCGGCGCTGTAATGAGCGTGTGCTCGCACCGCCTACTACTGCAAACCAGGGGGGTGCTGGGTTTAGGGCAAGCTGCCCTGGTCCAGTACGCATGCCTAACAAATCTTTGGATCGGTGTCACTGAACATAGTGGTGTGAGACCAGGACACGAAAACTATGTTAGCTTGTACCACCGCACCTGAGGCTACAAAATCGGTCGTGGTAGGCTTACACCTGGAACCGGTCCTTGCCCTATCAGGTGGCAATCAAGGGCTACTACCGACACGCTGAGGACGTGTCGACTGCCGGGGACAAGGCAATGCCTCTTCATTTCCCCGACCGTTGGGGCATTTAACATTCTGCCACCCTCACCCAAGATTGCATTGGGTTGCCGTTAGGGTTAGCTAAACCCTAACGACGGATCAGGGACGGAGTACTGCCTCACACGTCCCTGCCATGGATGCAAGTTACGTTATGCATCCTCGCCCGGATGATGCTACCTATTATAATTCTAAACTATAAACAGATACAGCAAACAATCCAATACGTGTTCAACAGAGACAATGAACCTAGCATGATACTATGAAGCAAGAACAGATAACGAGCATACCAGAACAGAACAACCTAGCATGGAACTAACATGAAAAACAACACGAGAATCATGCTAGTCGGAATTCAGAACAGAGCACCTATCCACTAAACATGCTGATAAACATAAACAAGCAGACAAACAAAAATCATAGAATATATCGCAGGGCCCACACAACTCCGGTAAGAAATCCTTACCTTGGTCGGAAGGCAACTACACACAAAGATCCTATGCTGCAATCGACCTCGAGCTAGCTATCGGGTACCTAACAAACAACAACACATATTACAACCAACAGGACTTAAGTAATAAAGCAAACAAGGCTCGGCTCGAGAGTAATTCACACGACACGAGGCTAGCGGGCGGACGGACGGCTGCACGGACGATGGGCTGCTGTTGGGCGTGCTGGTGCTGCAATGCTGCGCGCACGGACACTATGGCACGATTGCTGGGGCTCTGGGCTGCGCGCGAACGGGCGGCGTTGGTGCGGGCGTGCAGACGGCTAGGAAGCTTGGAGAACCAAAAGAGATGAAACCTATTTTTCTCTTCATTTAATCAAACACACCAAAATCCCAAAGACCCATAGCTAACCAAGACATACCGCAGAATGAGCAACAAAAGCAACTTGTGGCACAATCGGCAACACCACTCATCTAACCACCCAGGCAACCCGGGTTTGAAACCCCACAACCACACTTTTAATTCTCTAATTTATTTTGCATCTCTCCAAGCCCAAACACATCCACAAAGCAACAAAACCCTACATAAGACCATCCAATAATATTAACAGCTGAAAAAGACAGAAACGGCACTGACTGCCCGACCAAATTACCAAAATAATCTTGGGACATACCTGGAAGACCAGGATGTAAACCTGGGCCGTTAAAATATTCCCTCCTTTTTATGACTTTCGTCCCTGAAAGTCCTTAAGACTGAAACAGCTCAGGATAATGCAATCTCATCTCGTCATCCTGCTCCCAAGTGGCTTCCTCTTAACTCTGACTCCTCCACTTAACCTTTACCAAACGAATTTCTTGATTACGCAACGTCTTAGTCTCAAAGGCAAGAATCCTCACTGGCTTCTCCTCGAAGCTCAAATCCACATTCAGCTGCAAAGGCTCAAAGTCCACAACGTTCGACGGGTCCGGCACATACTGTCTCAACATCGATACATGAGAAACACTATGCATAGCTGACAACAACGGAGGATAGGCTAATCGATATGTAACTCTTCCAATCATCTCAAGAATCTCATATGGTCCAACAAAATGGGGACTCAACTTCCCTCGCTTACCAAACCTCAACACACCTCGCATTGGTTCAACTTTTAAGAACACGTGTTGTCCAACCTCAAACTCTAAATCTCGACGCCGTACATCGACGTAACTCTTCTGCCTGCTCTGAGCTGTCAACATACAAGCTCTAATCTTCTGCACTACACCGTTGGTCAACTGCAGCAACTCAGGACCCATAAACTAACGGCCACCAACCTTTTCCCAAAACACTAAAAACCTACAACAACTACCATACAACGCCTCAACGGAACCACATGAACTGACAGCTGGGAACTGCTACCCAAGGCAACCTCATAAAATCCAACATTGGTCTCCTGCTGCCTAACCAAGGAAACACCAACTCGCAACACGTTCTGAAGGATCTGGTTCACCCCTCTCAAAAGACCATCGATCAGAGGGTGAAAACACTACTGGAACTGCACTCGGCTGACAAGCCTCTTAAGAACGCTCTCCAGAACCACGGTTCATCAACACACTGCCTAGAATAAACCTTTGTTGGTACACCCTGGTGCCAATAACTCCAGCCTGAACTGCCATGCCACTACTCCATAGTAATGACATCTCCACCCGGGGAGAGGTACGAGCTCTAGCTACTGAAACTAATCAGCCAAAAATCCAAACTCACACAACAACCTCAACCAGTTGCCAGCTCCCACACAGAACCTACGAACCAACAACTTGAGTGCTAAGAACTCGGAAGCCTAAACAACTGCAAACTGCATAGCTACGCCAATCTACTCAACTCTAGCTCGACCTAGATCACTGACTGGAAAAGTCAACCTGCTAGCAATAGGGCCCAGGGGGCTCCCTCCACTAAACTTACCTTCATGCAAGCAACGGAATGAAGCTATCCTCAAAAGTGAAACACAACTCACAAGTCCAAACGGTAACACAAATAGGCTTTTATCCTCTGGCTTAGGCTTATTGCACCTTCCCACCGAATCTTCTTATACGGAATGCCACTACCCAGTTGACACCAGCTACCAAGAACAAGAATACCAACAATGGCTGGTAAAGCACAAGCTACACTAACCAGCAAAGATCCCTCAGAGGTCAAGACCCTAGTCCAGCCACAATTATGCCACCTCAGCCCACACTGATACAAAAAGGTTTCTCAACTAAAAGGTGCAACAGCTCCCAGGCCAACCACACAAGGTACCTTAACTGACTAGACCAAACAAACAAGAGTACCTTAACTGACTAGGCCACCACTCATAGGAGGCAGAACGACCCTTACAGCAACTTCCAACACACCACTCAAGAGTCCGCTTAACTGGACAAACCAATGCTTCCAGGCGGCCAACAGACTTTCCCTCTTGCTAGCACCACTACCACCAACTTCAAGACCAAGGGAGCAACCTGACAACTCCTGCGCGGAAACGGTTCCTTACAAACAGACATCTGAAGGACAGAGAACTCCACACTCGCTCGCTGTCTTGCTCAGCTAAAGCAAAAACGTCTATGTAACGGCCCAGGTTTTCATCCCGATCTTCCAGGTATGCCCTAGGGGTATTTTGGTAATTTGGTCAGGCCGAATGGGCCGTTTATGTCTTTTTCAGTTGTTAAAATTATTGGATGGTCTTATGTAGGTTTTTTAGGCTTTGTGGATGTGTTTGGGCATGGAAAGATGCAAAAGTAAAATTGGGAGTTATTTGTGTTGCAGCTGGGATTCGAACCCGGGTCTCCGGAAAGCCTATTGGGATGCGTGCAAGTTGAGCTAGTGGGAGCTCTTGTTACTCTTTCCGCGGCATGTCTTGGTTAGCCTTGGATCCTTGGAGTTTTGGTGCATTTGATTAAAAGAAAAGAAATAGGGTTTTTTGGTGTTTCTTCTCCAAATCACCTTGGCCCCCAAGTTATTCTCTCCCAAGCCCCAAGCCGATCCCCATCTCCCAAGCAGCCCCGTCGTTCTTTCGTCATCCCAGGTAAGAGTATCGTCTTCCTCTTCTTCTTCTTCCGATTGGGTTCTTGTTGGCCGAGAGAAAAAAATGGTTGAGTTGTGTGTTTTGTAGCAAAGAATGCGGCACAGCCAAGCAGAGCGCGCCAAGAAGATCGCCAGCGCTCGGATGCCCGACTGGCGTGCCAGTGACGCCCATCGCGTCGCCGCTCGCCAAAGAATAACGAGTCTGCGCGCGCGCGTGCGTACATGCTCGCGTCGTCGCGCTCGCTCGTCCGCGTCGATCTGCGCTGCAGACGCCTGGCGCTCGTCCGCATCTGCACTCCAGTGCCCCAGCTCTCGTCTGCGTCGTAAGACGCGCGCGCTAAAAACCAGCCCATCCGCCGCGCTGCCTCAGCTTCTTGCCAGCCAGCGCGCCATCAGCGCCAAAGGTGCCCAGTGCCATGCACTGCTGTCCGTCTCACAAGGCGCGTCGGCCAGCCGTGCCGTGTGAGTTGCTCCCGAGCCGAGCCCTGTTTTTTTTATTATATTTAGGCCTATAGATTGTGATATTGTTGTGCTTGATAGGTTCTCATTAGTTAGCTCGGGATCTGTAAGAACCCGACCCAAAATACGATCCTAAACCTAGGTTCTCACTCAGCATGCAAGTTAAATACTTCACCAAGTGGTTTAGTGCTCATATTTAAAACCTTTCAAAACATTTAAAAGCGGGGAACACTTAAAACATAAACAACAACCTTCATTTAAACAAAACCAACAAAGTAAAACAAGCCTGGCCAGTGTTTATAAAATCATACAATACAATTTTAACAACTTTTAAAAACATCCCCCTAGGACTCCTGTCCCTCTACATGCTGAAAAAATTATGCAAACAATAAAAGACAGAGTGCCGGCGGCTCCCATGATCAAACAGCTCCCTCCGCTAGCCGTCCCGGTGCTGTCCCAAGTTACCTGGTGGAAAAACCACAGAAATAAGGGTGAGTATAAACAAACTCAGTAAGAATCCCCAACCGGGGTACAATACGATACATCAGTCATCTAGCACCCTAGTATACTTGCAAACAGTTACCAACACAGATCAGAGTTCAACGAGCTTACAAGGCAGAATCTGGAATCCTCAAAAGTCTCCTACTTCCGGCCTAATGATTGGTTCTCATAACCAATCTCGGGACATCTCCGAGGACTTTCTCCTCGGCCAATTGATCACTCAAAAACCGATCCCAAAGATGTCCGACACCCTCGAGGGTCTTCCTCCTCGACCATATGATCACTCAAAAGCCAATCCCAATGGGTGTCCTCAAGGGCCTCTTACCCTCGCTAACAAACTGGACTATCGGAGAGTACCCAAGTCCGGCTCTAAATCGGAAGGAACTGGTGTACTCACGAACATTAGCTCGGGAGCTCTCCGAGGCGGCGACTAATGCATGTGAGCGCACACCGCATCTTCTTTGCAACCAGCGTAAATGTGGGGCCTAGGTACAAACTACGCGCGGGCAGTACGCATGCCTAAAGACTCGGAAGGCGGTGTCATCGAACACGAGAGTGCGAGGCCCCCTCGGCACTCATCTGTGCGCACTGTACCATCGACTGAAGCTAAGCACCGCCAAGGCAGCTTGCACCGCTGGCAGTGGTTCCGCTCTAGCAGCTACAAACTAGGCTTATGCCGATGTGGTAGCTAAATCCACATCGGCCGCCGGGGAAGCAATGTACGTTATGCTTCGCTCTACTCCCAACCGGTGGGGACAAAGTACGTTATGTCCTCTCTCAGCCTCTGGATGATGACAAACCCTACTATACTAGCTAAGAGTACAAAATAACTGATTCAGGCTGACATAGTTCACGTGTCCAGGTCTCACATCCCTATGTCAGTGACACCGATCCAAAGATTTAGTTAGGCATGGTGGATGGACTCGTGCGACTTGCCACTAGACCCGGCACCCCCATGGTTTGCGAGAGCATGCGGTGCGTGCACACGCTCATTACAAATACGATCGAGAGCTCCTCGGGATTGTGAGCAGTGCACCTTTCGTATCATCAGCGATGAAGCGGTGAGGCGAGACTTGTTTCTCGTATAGGATCGTATCATGAGGTGGATTATTCAGGAGTAAGACCCTGAGATGGCATCCGAAGTTTATATGTGGATTTAAGCTATGTGCTCTCTTCTGTGTTTATATTCATAGCTTGCATACCTTTCTGCTAGATGACCATGTATATCGTATTGTACCCCGGTTTGGGATTCTTACTGAGTAATTCGTTACTCACCCTTATTTTGTGGTTTTCCAGAGGTAACCATGGTGCGAGACAGGATGGCTGGAGGAGGAGCTGTGATCATGGAAACCCGTTGTTCGAACTCTGAGTTTATGTCTATGATTCTTTGTGTTTTATTTTCCTCTAAATGCATGTAGTTGGGCACGGAGCCCTAGGTTGTTTTCTGACTGTTTTCCGGATTCTAGCACTGTTGTAACTATTGGAAAGTTTTGAATGTTTTAAATAAATCTCTGATCAGAGTGAGTTTTGGAAATGTATTTGTCTTGGAACAGGTGCTTGGAAATAGGGACAGGTTTCAGGAATTTTATATTGACTTTTTAAATGGGTGTTTGTATGTTTTAGTTTTCACTTAGAATGCGAAAACAATTCTTGCATATTGTCTTTAACTTTTGAATGCATGCATTGAGGTAAAGGCCCATTTTAGGACCCCTTTTTGGGTCGGGTCTTTACAGGTGAGGCTCTCCACAACTAGGGTTTTTTGGCAACCCTCAACACACACTGTCGTCAAACGGTCTAACAGTCAACTGCTTGAACAAACAACTCCTTTTCCAGCCTTACAACTATGCTGGCCTGCTTCGAACCTCAAAACCAAAAAAAAAGACCAGAAAAGCTACAGAATGTGTCATCCTCCTACTCAAAGCATCAGCCACATCGTAGCTTCCACCCATGTAAGAACCCAACCCAAAACAGGGTCCTAAACCTGGGTTCTCACTCAGCATGCAAGTTAAATATGTTAACAAGCGGTTTAGTGCTCATATTTTAAAACTTTACCAAAAACATTTGAGAACGGGGAACACTTAAAACATGACCAACAATTTTCATTAAGCAAACCCAACAGAGTAAAAACAAGCCTGGCCAGTATTTATAAAAGAACACTCAAAACAGTTTAAACAACTTTTTAAACAACATTCCCCTAGGACTCGTGTCCATCTACATGCTGAACAAATAATGCAAATAATAAATGACAGAGTGCCGGTAGCTCCCATGATCATTCAGCCCCCTCCGCCAGCCGTCCCAGTGCTGCCACATCTCCGAGGGTCTTTCTCCCTCGGCCAATTGATCAGCCCAAAAACCGATCCCAAAGATGTCCGACACCCTCGAGGGTCTTTCTCCCTCGACCACAATGATTAGTTCAAAAACCAATCCCAACGGGTGTTCTCAAGGGCCTCTTACCCTTGCTAATAAATCTTGACTATCGGGAGAGTACCCGAAGTCTGGCTCTAAACTAGAAGGAACTGGTGTACTCACGAACATTAGCCTGGGGTGGCTCTCCGAACCGGCGCCTAACGCGTGTGCGCGCACACCGCATGCTGCTGCAACCGGAGTAAATGTGGGCCTAGGTACAAACTACGCGGGCCAGGTATGCATGCCTAAGACTCGGAAGCAGTGTCACTAAACAAAGTAGTGCGAGGCCCTCGACACTCATCTGTGTAGCCTGTACCACCGACCTGAAGCCAAGAACCGGCCAAGGCAGGCTTGCACCATTGGCAGGGTTCCGCTCTAGCAGGCTACAAACTAGGCTTATGCCGATGTGGTAGCTACATCCACATCGGCGGCCGGGGGGAAGCAATGTACGTTATGCTTCGCTCTAACACCCGACCCGTGGGGACAAAGTACGTTATGTCCGCTCTCAGCCTCTGGATGATGACAAACCCTACTACACTAGCTAAGAGTATGAAATCACTGATTCCTGGCTATACATACATATCAACATCAATCACACTTAACCTAGCATGATACTACGAACTTAAAGCAGGAATCTCAAGCATGCTGGAAGAACAAACCTAGCATGGCACTAACATGTACAAACAGGCAAACATGATAGCAAGAATTCAATCACAAGCTGTCCTACCCACTAACATGCTCATAAAAGCAAACATACATACAAGGCACATCATGATAGTATTGCAGGGTCACACAACCACGGTAAGGAATCCTTACCTGGAAACAAGCAGAAATTGCTATCATAAATCAACCAAGCGACCCTTGAGCTTCTAAGAGAACCCGATCAACCTAAGCATTTAATAAAACAACCTAATTAAATAAACAGCAGCCAACAGCTTAGGACCCAATGGAGAAAAGACTCGGGAAATACCATCTGAGAAGCCACAAGGCTAAGGCCACACCAACACAGCAGGGCAGGCTGTCGGCAGCAAGGAGGCAGGCAGGGCGCTGGGTGCTCGGCGAGTAGGCACGGCTTGGAGCGGGAATTGCACGGGGCGACGCATGCAGACACGGGCTGGCGCAGGCGAGCGAACGCGCTGGAACGGGCGCGCGGACGAGCGACTGAGGCACGGACGGCCACAGAGACACGGCGCGCTGGGAGCGAACACGGACGAGCGGCACGACGAGGCGTCTGGTATGCGACGGGGACGACGTGCGGTGCAGGCGAGCGTGGGGCTGGTGGCTCGGTGCGAGGCTGTGCGGCGCGGATGGGCGGTCTGGTGTAGAGCGGTGCGGCGCAGTGGATTGGCTGGGGTCCTTGGGCTTGGTGCGGCTAGGGTTTGGAGAGAGAGAGAGAGAGTCTTGCAAAACAAGGGGAATGGGATTTTCTTGATTTTCTTTTCTTTTCCTAATTTAAATGGGTCTAAAATCCCATCCCAAAGCTTCCTCTTTCGAGACCCGGCTGAAGCAACTTTTCTCCAAAATAAAACTCACTTAACTCAAACTCCCAAATTAACATTAAGGGCAAGGGCTCAAATCCCAAAGGAAGCACTAAACTGAACAATAACTTTGCCAAAACCCAAACCACCTCCAAACTTCCAACCGACTAGCCCAAACATCTTGGGTCTTGCAACTAACAACAATCAAGCCTCGACAAAGGCAAGGGTGACCCTGGAATCTTGAACACCCACAAATCCTGCCCAGGGAGCAAAAGACCAAAATACCCCTAAGGGTTAAAATAGCTCTAACGGCCCAACCGAACAACCGAATCTTGAACCGAAAGCACCTGAAAAATTGGAATAGAAAACTGGGCCGTTACAATACTCCCTCCTTTTAAGACTTTCGCCCTCGAAAGTCCTAAGACGAAACAGCTCTAGGAAATCTCCACTAAAACCTATCCAACTGAACCTCTCGGCTAAGACAACACTAGCCCTTCTTCGGAAACTAAACCCTCTTAGGTTGCCAAAGGCTCAAAGCCTCAAAGCCATCCAGTCTGCCACAAACTATCTCAACCATGACTGGGCATACACTGACCTCCGAAGAAATAGTTGCGATAGAGCTAAACGAAAAACCCCATCCTCAACTCGCACAACTCTCAAACGATCTTAAAATCTTAGGGCTCACTTAACCCTGCTAACCCAACTCGGAATGCCCCTCTACGGCTCTACTCTCAGCAAACTCGAGGACTGGTCACAAGCTCCAAAACTCTACGCCACGCACTGGCATAACTCCTCTGAATGCTCACACCTGTTAACAAACAGCCTCAACCCTACACCATGCTGTCCAAACAACTGAACCTCCCAGGTTTCAGAAACTAAACGACCTACTCTTACTTCACAAGAGACCAGCGAACCACAAAGCTTGCCTAAAGCCTTAACGAAATACAATCGAACCACCAACTGGCGACTGATCCTAAAGGCAAACTTCTCCAACTAGAACGCGCCCACAACACTTAAGCAACCATCTTAAAGAGAAATCGCCGTACCAAAGACAAGGGGCACAATCCTGGTACACCAGACAGCTAACACCACTCACACCAGTTGAAACTTAAGCTACGACCACCTCTGCACGACAAGGTCCAGGCACAAGTTCCACTCGGCCCAACCAACAAACTCGAGCCCCTCATCGGCCTAACGCAAACTTTTCAATGCAACCTACCAACAACTAGCCTAAGAGAACATTGCCAGACAAGGAAACAACCAACATTCCTCTCATGGAAATCTCGGGTAGCAAGGACTAACCAACACGCAGCTACTTGCAACACAACACCTTGAGGATAACAACTCAAAGGTTTAACCAACCAATGCCACGGCACCTCTGTGCCAACTCACTCAACTGTGGCTCAGCTATAAAGCCAACTACGGACGCACAACAACTAGGAACAAAGCCCGAGAAGGGCTTGCTCTGCAGAAACTCAACCTAAACTTATAACGAGCAAAGCTCGCCTCCAAGCTACCACTCAACTCTTAAGTCCAACTGGCTACTCAAAGGACTTCCTCCTTTTAGCTTGGACCTAACTCATCTTCCAACCAGAAACTCCACACCCGGAACATCGCAAGGAATACAAATAACGACAACCATGATGTTGGCGAATCGCAGAAACACGAACAGAGAAGGCTACCTCAAAAGTTAGTACTCGAATCTGGCATCCACGGTGCAACTCAACCTCCATAGAAACTAAGGGTTCTTCAAACCCCAAAGAACCAACAACTTTCCAGCAACAACTCAAGCTCTTCAACCTGGTTACACCACTTGCAGTGGGCAAACAACTTTTCGCTTGCTAACAACATAATGCAGGACCCTCTCACAATGATGTTCTTTGCGCTTACTCGATCAACTACACAACTCAGGAGCTAAGCTGACTTCTTCTAAACGGAAATGATTCCCCAACAAGCGAGCTTCCGCAGGACAGCGAACCTCACACACACTAGCTGTCTTGCTCATCAAAGGCAACAACAACCAAATCTCTAGGAAGCATCAATCGAGGAATCCCACAACCGATTGGACCACCAATCTAGAACTAGCAGTACTTACTCAATCTGCCGAGGGAGGGTCAACTCCCAAAACAACCTGACTAGGAACAAGTCCTCAGGGCAACGCCCGCTTGCTCGAACCGAGCTAGCTCTCGAACAACATGGGAACCATACTTGGTCAACACCAAGCACCACCTTGCTAAGAATCCCAAAAACCAACGCGGAGGTACTTAAAACAACGCTAGCTTGTCAACCGACAAGTAACGAACCACTCGCCCCACGAGCAAAACTAACTGCTAGCAACTCAAAACCACACCTGAACCAATCCCAACTCTACTCAAAACAAACACTAGCTTGTAGTCTACCAAATCTGCCAGTAACTTACCCGAGGTACACTGCCTGGGTCTGGCTGAGCTCTGGTGAGGCTCTCGACAACCTAGGGTTCCTCCGATCACCCTCCGACACACACTGTCGTCAAACGGTCAAACAGACAACTGGCTACACGGGCACAACTCTCTCTCCAGCATCTCAACTATGCTGGCCCGCTCCAACTCCTCGAAAAACCAAGAAAACCAGAAAATACTACAGAATGTGTCAGCCTCCAACTCAAGCATCGACCACATCGTAGCTTCTACCCATGGTAGGGATCCGAACAACACTCTTAGCAATGACGGTCAGAAACTACGCGGCTTTGCTACCACCACCCTTGTTCAGTTCCAACTGAACTCCAACCAACGATCAACAAGAAAGTCCTCTACCCAGGTCAAGGGCCAACTAGCATACTTGCCTAAGCAACAACCCGGCTACGAGCACGGTATCCTCACAACCAAAGCTAGGGCACTTGCAAAGAACTAATGTAAAGACCCGACCCAAAAGGGGCTCTAAATGGGCCTTTACCCTAATGCATGCATTCAAAGTAAGAACATTATACAAATATGTTTTCGGATTCCAATTAAAATTAAAACATTCAACATTCAATCAGAAATCAATACAGTTTACTAAAACCTGTCCCTGTCTCCAAGCACCTGTTTCAAGACAAATACATTTCCAAAAGTTTACTCTGATCAGAGATTTATTAAAATCATTGAAAACCTTCTCAGATACAACAATGCTGGAATCCACAAAAACATTGAAAAAACATCCTAGGGCTCCGTGCCCGACTACATGCATTCAGGGGAAATAAAAAGACAAGAGTCATAATATAAAAAGGTTAGAGATGACAGCAGGTTCCCATGATCACAGCTCCTCCTTCAGCCATCCTGTCTCGCACCTTGGTTA
This sequence comes from Sicyos edulis, assembly GCA_036507275.1. Lineage (NCBI taxonomy): Eukaryota > Viridiplantae > Streptophyta > Magnoliopsida > Cucurbitales > Cucurbitaceae > Sicyos > Sicyos edulis. Next base: position 7,010,833 of record CM071847.1, read on the forward strand.
CCTGTGGAAAACCACGAAATAAGGGTGAGTAATGAATTACTCAGTAAGAATCCCCAACCGGGGTACAATACGATATACATGGTCATCTAGCCGAAAGATATGCAAGCTATGAATATAAACACAGAATAGAGCACATAGCTTAAATCCACTTACAAACCTCGGATGCCAACTCAGGGTCTTAGTCCGGAAAATCCATCACACAATACGCCCTATACGAGAAACAAGTCTCACTTCACGGCTTCTCTCATCGTCACGAAAGGTGCACTGGCTCACAATCCCGAGGAGCTCTCCAGTCGGCGCTGTAATGAGCGTGTGCGCGTACCGCATGCTACTACAAACAATGGGGGTTGCCGGGTCTAGTGGCAAGCTGCCCATATCCAGTCACCATGCCTAACTAAATCTCTGGATCGGTGTCACTGACATAGGGGTGTGAGACCTGGACACGTGAACTATGTCAGCCTAAACCACCGCACCTGAGGCCAAGGAATCGGTCGTGGTAGGCTTACACCAGGAAGTCATCCTTGCCCTAACAGGTGGCAATCAAGGGCTACTGCCAAACACGCTAAGGACGTGCCGGCTGCTCAGGACTAGGAATTGCCAAGTCATCATCCCGACCATTGGGGCATCGCGCAGACTACCACCCTTACCTAAGATTGCAGGGCCTATCGGTAGGGTTAGCTAAACCCTAACGGGGTCCAGGGACGGGGTATTACCTCGTGCGTCCCTGCCATGGATGCAAGATACTTTATGCATTCGGGCCCAGATGATGCTACCTACCTACACTCTAACCTATCATATCAATAACATACAATCCAATACGTGCTCAACAGATACAACGAACCTAGCATGATACTACGAAACAAGAACAGATACGAGCATGCCAGAACGGAACAACCTAGCATGGACTAACATGAGAAACAACATAAGGAATCATGCAAGTCGGGAATTCAGAACAGAACACCTATCGCTAAACATGCTGATAAACACAAACAAACATACAAACAGCAATCGCATATAATATCGCAGGGCCCACACAACACCGGTAAGAAATCCTTACCTTGGTCGGGAGGCTTCTACACACAAAATCCTAAGCTGGGATCGATCCCGATCTAGCTAACGAGAACCTAACAAACATAATAATAATCACAACCCATAGGCCTAGATATAATAAAATAAATAGGACTCGGCTCGGGAGCAACTCACGCGCGCGCGCCGACACGCGGACGAGGCGGCGCAAAGACGCCGTGGTGCTTGTTGGGCATCGCTAGCACGCGGCGCTGCGGGGCGCGGATGGGCGTGCTGGCACGGCGCTGGGGCGCGGGCGTGCTGGCACGAACGGACACCTCTCCGCGGCCGCGGCGCGGGCGGCGGCGCGCGCGATGCGCGGTGATGAGCGTTTGGACGTCGCGATCCGGGCTGCGGCGACGGCCGCTGCAGCGCGCGCGCGGCAGTGGCGCAATTCTTGGCAAGATCTGGCCGGTTGGCGATCTGGACGGCCTAGGCTTGCTGCTGGGCGGCCTGGGCTGCGATAGGGGCTGTCTGGGCGTGCTGTTGGGCTGCCGGCGATGGGGCTGCTGGGCAGAGTTGGCGTGGGGCTTCTGGTCGGCTGGGCTGCTGCTCGGCTAGCCGGACGACGCTCGGGGCTGCAAGGGAAGAAGAAGCTCGGCAAGGAACTTGGGAGAAGAAGGTTGGGCGGACATGGAGTTTAGACAAGAAGAACATAAAAACCTAATTTCTTTTTCATTTAACCAAATGCACCCAAACTCCAAAGATCCAAGGGTAACTAAGATATGACTCGGAAAGAGTAACAATAACACCTGGTGGCTCACTTGGCAAGGCTCTCCTCTAGCACACAAAGCCACCCTGGCTCGAACCCTGGCTGCAACACAATTTTCCTTTATTTTAACTTTTGCATCTATCCTTGCTCAAACCCATCCACAAAGCCTAAAAAACCTACATAAACCCATCCAATAATTTTAGCAACTGGAAAAAGACATAAAGGGCCCTGACTGCCAGACCAAATTACCAAAATACCCCTAGGGCATACCTAGAAGACCGGGATGCAAACCTGGGCCGTTACAACTAAAGCCTTGACACCTCAAAGACTGAGCACTGGTTTCTCAACACGAACCTCTCGTGGATCCCAAAACATACACCACGGAACGAGCTACACAAAAGTACACCGACGTGTACAGCTCCAACTTGATTCCTTAAGATCCAATGCCAACAAGAACTCTCACACAAGGCAGCTTTTGCCTCCCAATAGAGCCACAACTAGCAAGGGAGCAATAAGAGTTCAAACCGACCCGGGGTCAACTCACCACCGAAAGCCACACTGGTCAACTCACTCTTGTAAGAGCATAACCACACCAAGCTGACATACCTCAAACCAATGTGCTCACTAAAGAGCTCCGCTCAACCATCCAACTTATGGCTCTATCACTGGATCAACCACGCATCCTCGATGCCAACACTACCCATACTAGGGTAACGCAAAGGGTAACCGAATCATGCTACCATCAAACTGGCTCACAAGCTCACAACACAGGCGCGAGAACTCGAACGCGCTAGCTCTTAACAACCTACAACATCCTTTGTACCCAACTCTCGATGACCCTGAAATGTTCCTGCTTTCCCTCGAATGACCTCATACTTGTAGTTCTCTGACTACCACCGAGCTAGATCTCTTATGCAACCCAAATCGGTGCAACCTCAGGAAATGGGTACAAGACTAGTGGGGATGCTATACTACGGGCGGGTCATGGAACCACCTGCACAAAAAGTGCCAACTGGCCTGAATCTAGGCATCCTCTCAAAGCTTGGTGCCAACAGGCACTACATCCTTTACAACACAAATCAGCCCTAAACGAGCTTTATGCCCCTCTGAGGGTAGGGGAGGTCACACTCCAAGTGACGGGGCAATGACACTCAAAACAAGAAGCCCAACACTCGAGCAGTCTAATATCTGGCATCTCGTCTAACAGACATGCCACGGCCTACTCCTGCATCCCACTCGATGCTCAACAAAACTCAGGCCAACTCCTCGGGTGGTAACAACTAGTTCCACATTTGGAACACGCTAACAAAAGAGTGCTCCACCCTACTAGCCTGCTGAAATCCACGGACGGATCAAGCTCTGACAAGCAACTCCACATTACACCACAGCTCACGGGTACTAAAAGAACCGGGTTTGTAAAATGACAAAGAGCTCGCCAGTGGGGGTCAAAGATGTCTCTACATCTTCCTCAAGCCACTAACACGGCAACTTGCCAATCGATAGGGCAATCGGTGGACTCTCTTTGGTCCACTCTCACAAGGGACTTCCACCACCAAACTCATCAGATCAAACAAAGACAGAACAAAGACTACTCGGCCTCTGAACATCAGGACATCCGATCTCACGGATGATAAACTCAATCCTGGCCAACCACTTCGTTGCTAGCAGAAGGCCTTTCTAAAACATCAAGCTCTACAGGCTTCCACTTGCCAAACTCGGCGGCTCCATCAATGCCAACAATCTCATAGTCATAAACCTGCTGATCCAGCCCTTTCGGGAACCTCCGGGGCTACGAGAGCTACTGGGGGTGCCTTCTAAATAAACTCCATCGGCTGGGCAAACTGTGCCCGGGACTCCTCACTACGTGCTACAATCTGAGCCTGGGTCTCCGCTCTCTGGTAGCTGAAAGACCTGCCATCAATTCTCTCATGGCTGGAGCACACTCTGCTCAAGGAGTCTCACTCTGAGGCATGCTAGCCTCTACCCTTCTCTCTTGGCAACTCAACTGCCAGGGACAAGGTGGCCTACGGGTCTAGACAACCCTGGACGCGGTCTCAACATCGACACGATCAGTCCAACTCCTCGGTTGGACATACCAAACGTCCTTGCTCCTCTGTGTGAACAACTTACTGGCGATCTGCACAAAGCATAAAAGCTAGCCCACGCTGGGGCTCTCACTGCCCATCAAGGGTAACACATGTATACTAGATGCAGTATCGTAAAACAAAACCCTTAGCTTTAATGAACTCAGACAAACCTGACGGCCATGGAGTGCTGATGATCATGGGAACAACAACCTACAAAACAGGTTAGTCTACATAATCTATGACTCTGTGCGCTGATACCAACTGTAAGAACCCAACCCAAAACAGGGTCCTAAACCTGGGTTCTCACTCAGCATGCAAGTTAAATATGTTAACAAGCGGTTTAGTGCTCATATTTTAAAACTTTACCAAAAACATTTGAGAACGGGGAACACTTAAAACATGACCAACAATTTTCATTAAGCAAACCCAACAGAGTAAAAACAAGCCTGGCCAGTATTTATAAAAGAACACTCAAAACAGTTTAAACAAATTTTTAAACAACATTCCCCTAGGACTCCTGTTCATCTACATGCTGAACAAATAATGCAAATAATAAATGACAGAGTGCCGGCAACTCCCATGATCATTCAGCCCCCTCCGCCAGCCGTCCCGGTGCTGCCACAAGTTACCTGGTGGAAAAACCACAGAAATAAGGGTGAGTATAAACATACTCAGTAAGAATCCCCAACCGGGGTACGATACGATATATCAGTCATCTAGCACCCTAGTACACATGCAAATAGTTATCAACACAGATCATAGCTCAACGAGCTTACAAGGCAAAATCCAGAATCCTCGGAAGTCTCCTACTTCTGGCCTAATGATTGGTTCTCATAACCAATCCCGGGACATCTCCGAGGGTCTTTCTCCCTCGGCTAATTGATTAGCTCAAAAACCGATCCCAAAGATGTCCGACACCCTCGAGGTTCTTTCTCCCTCGACCACAATGATTAGTTCAAAAACCAATCCCAACGGGTGTCCTCAAGGGCCTCTTACCCTCGCTAATAAATCTAGACTATCGGGAGACTACCCGAAGTCTGGCTCTAAACTTGAAGGAACTGGTGTACTCACGAACATTAGCCCAGGGAAGCTCTCCGAACGGGCGTCTAACGCGTGTGCGCGCACACAGCATGCTGCTGCAACCGGCGTAAATGTGGGGCCTAGGTACAAACTACGCGGGCTAGGTACGCATGCCTAAGACTCGGAAGCGGTGTCACTAAACACAGTAGTGCGAGTCCCTCGGCACTCATCTGTGTAGCCTGTACCACCGACATGAAGCCAAGAACCGGCCAAGGCAGGCTTGCACCATTGGCAGGGTTCCGCTCTAGCAGGCTACAAACTAGGCTTATGCCGATGTGGTAGCTACATCCACATCGGTGGCTGGGGGGAAGCAATGTACGTTATGCTTCGCTCTAACACCCGACCCGTGGGGACAAAGTACGTTATGTCCGCTCTCAGCCTCTGGATGATGACAAACCCTACTACACTAGCTAAGAGTATGAAATCACTGATTCCTAGCTATACATACATATCAACATCAATCACACTTAACCTAGCATGATACTACGAACTTAAAGAAGGAATCTCAAGCATGCTGGAAGAACAAACCTAGCATGGCACTAACATGTACAAACAGGCAAACATGCTAGTAAGAATTCAATCACAAGTTGTCCTACCCACTAACATTCTCATAAAAGCAAACATACATACAAGGCACATCATGATAGTATCGCAGGGTCCACACAACCACGGTATGGAATCCTTACCTGGAAACAAGCAGAAATAGCTATCATAAATCAACCAAGCGACCCTCGAGCTTCTAAGAGAACCCGATCAACCTAAGCATTTAATAAAACAACCTAATTAAATAAACAGCAGCCAACAGCTTAGGACCCAAGGGAGAAAAGACTCGGGAAATACCATCCGAGAAGCCACAAGGCTCGGGCCACACCAATACAGCAGGGCAGGCTGTCTGCAGCAAGGAGGCAGGCAGGGCGCTGGGTGCTGGGAGAGTAGGCACAGCTTCGCTTGGGAATGGCACGGGACGACGCGTGCGAACAAGTTCGCGCAGCAGCGAGCCTTGGCCTGAACGGGCGCTACGACGAGCGGCCGAGGCACACAGACGGCCACGAGAGACACGCGCTACCGAGCGAAGCGCGACGAGCGGCAAGGCGAGGAGTCTGGTCTACGACGGGGACGACGCGCGGCAAAAGCAAAGCGTGAAATTTGGTGGCTCAGTCGCGAGCGAGGCAAAGGCGGCGCGGATGGGCGGTCTGGTGTAGAGCGGTGCGGCGCGGTGGATCGGTTGGGGTCCTTGGGCTTGGTGCGGCTAGGGTTTGGAGAGAAAGGGAGAGAGAGAGAGAGAGTCTTGCAAAACAAGGGGAATGGGATTTTCTTGATTTTCTTTCCTTTTCCTAATTTAAATGGGTCTAAAATCCCATCCCAAAGCTTCCTCTTTCTAGACCCGGCTGAAACAACTTTTCTCCAAAATAAAACTCACTTAACTCAAACTCTCAAATTAACATTAAGGGCAAGGGCTCAAATCCCAAAGGAAGCACTAAACTGAACAATAACTTTGCCAAAACCCAAACCACCTCCAAACTTCCAACCGACTAGCCCAAACATCTTGGGTCTTGCAACCAACAACAATCAAGCCTCGACAAAGGCAGGGGTGACCCTGGAATCCTGAACACCCACAAATCCTGCCCAGGGAGCAAAACACCAAAATACCCCTAAGGGTTAAAATAGCTCTAACGGCCCAACCGAACAACCGAATCTTGAACCGAAAGCACCTAAAAAACCGGAATAGAAAACTGGGCCGTTACAACCCAGGGTAAGGATTCCAAACAACACCCTTAGCAACTACGGTCAGATGGTACGTGGCTTCGCCACAACCACCATTTGTTCAGTACCATCTGAACTCCAACCATGAACAACAAGAGGTTTCTCCAACCAGGCTTAGGTCCAACTCAACAAAACTTGCCTAAGCAACAACCTGACTACGAGCACGGCATCCTTACAACCTCAACTAAGGACTTTCGACATCCACCTGAAGCCCAACTTCTCAAGAACTGAGCACCAGTCCTTCAATGCAAACCCTATATGGTTTTCGAAACTCTGGCCACTAGGACGAACTACACAAAAGTACACTTGTGTGCATAACTCCCAACCTTCCTTTGGAGATCCAAGTCCAACAGGCGCTTCTTAAAAAAAGCAACAACTAACTCCTGGCAGAAATACAGTCCACCAAAGGAACACGAAGAGTTCCAACCTCACACGATATTCGAAGCTGTGGCAACCCTGCTCTACTAAAGCATAACAATGCCAAACCGAACTTACCTCATACCAACATCTCTACTAAGTGTGCTTTACTCATAAGGCATCCAACTCATGGCCCCTTTGCTGGACCAAACTCGCATCTACGATGCTCAACTCTACTCAGATTTAGGCACTCGAAGGTAGTTGACCGCACTACCAACCACATAGATCTCTTGGCCTCAGCACTAGCGTGAGACTCACACTGGCTAACACTTATCAACCCTCGACCTGCTGACGTACTCATCCCCCGGTAACACTGGGAAGAGGCTCCTGCTCCTCTCGTACGTCTTATCGCTTGTAGTCCTACGACTACCACTGAACTAGCCCTCTTGAGCGTCCTAAACAGGTGCAACTGCCACAAACGGGTACAATGGCTAAATGAATGTGTTGAACTCCGAGCGAGTTATAGAACCAACTGTTCTACCCGTGCCAAACTCAAGCCTGAACCAGACCTAGTGCCCAACCGACACACCTACCAATGCACCTCAAGTGCCACAACCACCAAATTCTACATCTTACTACAAATAGGGCCAGCAAAGTCACAACTTCATGTGACGAAAACTCTGGCTAGGCATACAAGAGCTCAAAACTCAAACAACCCTGTCTATGACATCTCATCTAACTGAAGTCTCACGGCCTACTCTTGCATCTCCACTTGATGCTCAACAAAACTCCGACCGGCTCTTTCAACGTGCAGCAGCTAGCTCTACTCTAGGAGCTCACCATAAGAAGAGTGCTAAACTCTACTAGACAACTGGGGAAACCACCAACGGATCAAGTCCGATGGGTACACTGCTCGCTGCACCCTTAACCACAGGGTTCCGACTTAATTGGCTGCAAAAAAACAACAATTTGCAAGTGAACAAAGATGTCTCTACATCCTTCTTGAACGCTACTAACTCTACAGCCACTCTCTGGGCAACCAAACAATCTACTAAGGTTCAAGATTAACACACGAACTACCTAGGCTAGTCCACACTGGACCCTGCTCCACTAGCAACGACATGAGCAATGCCCAAGCTAACTCCGCTCCTGGAGCGATACTCCGAGGCAAATCACCTCCACCCTCTCTCTGGGGAAAAACTAACAACTTGGCCACAAGTGGCCTACGGGAGTCCAATCTCTACCTCCTCCTCGAACGCTACTAACTCTGCAGCCACTCTCTGGGCAACCAAACAATCTACTAAGGTTCAAGATTAACACCCGAACTACCTAGGCTAGTCCACACTGGACCCTGCTCCACTAGCAACAACATGAGAAATGCCCAAGCTAACTCCTCTCCTGGAGCGATACTCCGAGGCAAATCACCTCCACCCTCTCTCTGGGGAAAAACTAACAACTGAGTCCTAGTGGCCTACGATGTCCCTGCGGTATCTGAGTCTATCTGGATACCCTGACTAGCTGCTATCATACTCTTACACCGCGAATAGTTGGCATGATGGTTCTCTGGACCCAAACCAACAACGAGTCAGAACCTGCTCGTCTCCGCCCTGCTCTGCTAAAATATGCATACACTAGATGTAAAATGTATTGTAAATTCTTAACCCAATTTTAAAACTGAAAACTTAGGCGTACCTGATGACTGTCAGAGGGCTGATGATCATGGAAAAATGACCTACAACAAAAGGTCAGTCTACATAATCTATGACTCTGAGCTCTAATACCAACTGTAAAGACCCGACCCGACCCGAATGGGGCCCAAAACTAGGCCTTTACCTCAATGCATGGTTTAAAACATAGAAAATATTTTGCAAGGTTGTATGCCAGATTCTGAATAAAAATTAAAACAGTAAACATTCATTCAAAACAAGACCAAAATGTCCTGGAACCTGTCCCTGCTTCCAAGAACCTGTTCCAAGCTAAATACAATTTAAAACGTACTCTGATCAGAGATTTAATTCAAACATTCGAAATCTAAAACAGTTTACATTAGTGTCAGAATCCAGAAAACAATCAGAAACAACCTAGGGGCTCCGTGCCCAACTACATGCATTCAGAGGACATTTAAACATGAAAACATAAACATAAGACTCATAGTTTAATCAACTGATTTCCATGATCAGCAGCTCCTTTTTCAGCCATCCCGTCTCGCACCATGGTTACCTGTGGAAAACCACATAATAAGGGTGAGTAACGAATTATTCAGTAAGAATCCCCAACCGGGGTACAATACGATAAAACTAGTCATCTAGCGGATGTATGCAAGCCATGAATATAAACACAGAAGAGAGCACATACTTCAATCAACACATAAACCTCGGATGCCATCATACGGTCTTACTTCGGAAAACTACCACGCGATACAATACTATACGAGAAACTAGTCCCGGCCTCAGCCTTCCTACTGTCGATACGAAAGGTGCACTGAACTCAAGATCCTGAGGAGCTCTCCAGTCGGCGCTGTAATGAGCGTGTGCGCGCATCGCATGCTGCTGCAAACCAAGGGGTTGCTGGGTTTAGGGCAAGCTGCCCAGGTCCACTACGCATGCCTAACAAATCTCTGGATCGGTGTCACTAAACATAGTGGTGTGAGACCAGGACACGAAAACTATGTCAGCCTGTACCACCGCACCTGAGGCTAAGAAATCGACCGTGGTAGGCTTACACCAGGAACCGGTCCTTGCCCTATCAGGTGGCAATCAAGGGCTACTGCCGACACGCTGATGTCATGTCAACTGTCGAGGACAAGGCAATGCCTCGTCATTTCCCCGACCGTTGGGGCATTTAACAGTCTGCCACCCTCACCGAAGATTGCATTGGGCTGCCGTTAGATTAACTAAACCCTAATGACGGATCAGGGACGGAGTACTGCCTCGGACGTCCCTGCCACGGATGCAAGTTACGTTATGCATCCTCGCCCGGATGATGCTACCTATCATAATTCTAAACTATAAACAGATACCGCAAACAATCCAATACGTGTTCAACAGAGATAATGAACCTAGCATGATACTACGAAGCAAGAACAGATAACGAGCATACCAGAACAGAACAACCTAGCATGGAACTAACATGAGAAACAACACGAGAATCATGCCAGTCGAAATTCAGAACAGAGCACCTATCCACTAAACATGCTGAGAAACATAAACAAGCACACAAACAGAAATCACAGAATATATCGCAGGGCCCACACAACTCCGATAAGAAATCCTTACCTTGGTCGGAAGGTAACTACACACAAAGATCCTATGCTGCCATCAACCCCAAGCTAGCTATCGGGTACCTAACAAACAACAACACATATTACAACCAACAAGACTTAAGTAATAAAGCAAACAGGGCTCAGCTCGAGAGCAATTCACACGACACGAGGCTGGCGAGCCAACGGACGGCTGCACGAACGCTGGGCTACTGGTGCGGCAGGGCTGCGCCCTCGGACACGATGGCACGAGCGCTGGCTGCGCGCGGACTGGCGGCATTGGCGCGGGGGTGCAAACGCGACGACTAGGTGCTAGGCTGCGCGCGGACGGGAACGAGCAACGTGGGCGCCCTGGCGCTGGGACGCCACTCGACGGGAGAAGCACCGCGGTTGGGATGCTCGCGGACGGCGACGCGATGCGGGCGAGCTCGAGCTGGGATGGCCCGTGGGCGAACTGGCAGCTATGGCTCAGCGCTGGCAATGGCGCGATGCAAGCGAGACGCTTGACGGTAGGGGCTGCTGGTGCGACTCGACGGGGCTGCTGCTGGGCGATGGGTGACGCGATCTGCTGCTGGCGATGGGGCGGCTGGTGCGATGCAGTTGTTGGGCGTGCGACAGGTTGTGCGATGCGCTACTGGTGGTCCTCTCGGCTAGCTGCAACAAAACCAAAGCTCACCTCTTCTTCTCTCGGCCAGCAAAAATACACCAAATGAAAGAGAAGAAGGGATCGAGAACACTTACCCGGGACGACGATCGATCGAGGTGAAGACACACGCAAGAAGCTTGAGAGAGAAAGGGTTGGGCGGCTAGGAAGCTTGGAGAACCGAAAGAGATGAAACCTATTTTTCTCTTCATTTAATCAAACACACCAAAATCCCAAAGACCCATAGCTAACCAAGACATACCACGGAATGAGCAACAAAAGCAGCTTGTGGCACAACCGGCAATACCACTCATCTGACCACCCAGGCAACCCGGCTTCGAAACCCCACAACCACACTTTTAATTCTCTAAACCAGGAAGGTGGTGGGTCTAGGGCATGCTGCCCAGGTGTAGTACGCATGCCTAAAAAATCTCTGGATCGGTGTCACTGAACATAGTGGTGTGAAACCAGGACACTATGACTATGTCAGCCTGTACCACCGCACCTGAGGCTAAGATTGTAAGAACTCGACCAGAAATACGGTTCTAAACCTAGGTTCTCACTCAACATGCTAGTAAAAATATGTTTACAAACGGTTTAGTGCTCGTAATTTTAAAACTTTACGAACAACAAAGCGGGGAACATTTAAAACTCAACAACAATTTTCATAAAGTAAATCAATAACTTAAAACATGCCATGCCAGTGTTTATAAAAACATTCAAATAGTTCTAAACCACAATTCTCTAAGTTCCTCTAATGGACTCCATGTCCAACTACATGCTGAAATAACAATGCATGCAGAAAGACACAACAGAGTGCCGGCAGCTCCCATGATCATGCAGCTCCCTCCACTAACTGTCCCGGTGCTGTCCCAAGTTACTTGGTGGAAAAAATACAGAAATAAGGGTGAGTATAAACATAGTTAGTAAGAATCCCCAGCCTGGGTACAATACGATACATCAGTCCTCTAGCACCCTAGTATACATGCAAACAAATACGAGCTCTGAAGCAACAACCTAGCTCAGGGTAACCGTCGTTCTAGAACTTGCCTATTCAAGGACTTACTACAGCAACCTACACTAGGTTCTACACCTGATGCCCATCGGGGTCTTACACAACCTAGGATGCGATGATGCCCATCGGGGTCTTACACATAAGGATGCCCATCGGGGTCTTACTCCTGCTAGACACAGTGATGCCCATCGGGGACTTACACACAAGGATGCCCATCAGGGTCTTACTCCACAAACCAATGATACCCATCGGGGTCTTACACATCTAGGATCCCCATCGGGTTCTTACTCCACAAGGATGCCCATCGGGGTCTTACTTCACAAAACAGTGATGCCCATCGGGGTCTTACACATCTAGGAAGCCCATCGGGGTCTTACTCCAGCTAGGAACACGGGGATGCCCATCGGGGTCTTACACTCTCTAGCTACATTATGATGCCCATCGGGGACTTACACATAATGCCAATAGTGTAGTGCCCATCGGGGACTTACGACTAGCAATGCATTGGTGCCCATCGGGGACTTACCCAAGCGAGACCTAAACTAGTAACCCATAACGGTCTCCTAAGTACAGGAACACAAACTAGCCTAGCAATCAGACAATAAACATTACCTGTCTAACCCTAGCATTAAACTAACAAAATACGAACAGGAACATAGGTATGCCAGAATAAGAAAAAATCCCTAGCATGATACTACGAACTTAAGAAGGAATCAAAAGCATGCTGGAAGAACAAACCTAGCATGGCACTAACATGAACAACAAGAAATCATGCTAGCAAGAATTCAAGCACAAGTTGTCCAATAGCTAACATGCTCATAACAGTAAACAAGCATACAAGGCACAATCCTGAAAGCATCGCAGGGTCCACACAACCCTGGTAAGGAATCCTTACCTGGAAACAAGCAGTAAATATGTATAACGCTCCTAGAGCTGCAGAACACACAACCTAGCAAAACATACATAGTTACATCAATAAGCTAAACTAGCTAACTCTAAACTAAACTCAAAGAAACAAGAACCGGGAAGTTACCCGGTGAGCTACACAAGCTCTCGGCCAACCCCTTGGGAAAGTCCAAGGGAGCTCTCGGCTAGGCTAGGGCTAGGGCTTAATCTCGGCCTCCTCTTCCACAACCTCCTGGATTCGGCTAGGCTTCACCTCCAACACTACGGAACACAAGTTAGCTTGTTGGGAAGACAAACAACACACTCCCAAACAACACCAACATGCTCACACCTAGGGTTGAGAACTCACCTCGGGAGTGTGCTCGGCTTGGCAATTGCTCACGGCTACTAGGGCTTGATGCAGAAACACTCTCGGCCTCGATCGAAGCTTACAAAACAACAAGAACATGATTAGGGCACACCCAACAAGCAAGCTTAGCTCTCGGCCAAAGGAAAGAAAAGCTTACCACGCGAGATTCGACTTCTTGAACTTCAAGACTCTCCTCGGCAAGATGAAGACTCTTTGGTTTGCAGCTAGACAAGAGGAAGAAAAACAATGCTTGCCTCAGCTTGCAAGGCTCCTCCAAGGCTTGGCTAGGGTTTGTTTACACAAACAAGAAAACCAAGATTAGGGACACAACCAATCATCGCCATGAGATCTCGGCCAAAGGGAGAGGGCTTACCACATAGGGAGTGGTTGCAAGAAACTTGAGGGAGTACGCAGCAGCAAGGACTTGCTTGCTTGATGAGTTTCGGCAACAAGGAGAGTGATTTAGAAGGAGGGCTCGACACTCACAAGGGGAAAAGCAAGGTTTCGGCCATTCCATGAAGAGGAGCAAGGGTTCTCGGCTACAAGGGTAAAAGAAGAGAACAACATGGTTCAGTTAGGGTTTGCCCAAGCAACAAGGAAAGCAAGTCTCGGCTAGGAAAAAGAAAGGAAAAGGAGATGATTACCTCGGTTCTTGATCTTGATCTTGATCTTGGAGAAACGGCAAGAAGATGGAGGGGAAAAGGGGAAGAAGATGCTCTTGGCAAGACAAGCAACCAAACAAAAGAGAGGAATCGAGAAGGATAAACTGCTCGGCAAGAGGAAAAGAATGGAGGATGAAATCGGCAAGATTAGGGGAGTTGGAGATGAAGAAATCGCAATGTTGGGAGAGGAAACATGATGCTACGGGAAGGACAAAGAGAAAAATACGATTCTTTCTATAGTTTTTAGTCGATTGAAATCCTGGGCCTTCCCCCTTCGAGTCCTAGCTTAAGCAAGTATTTCTTTTGATTAAAACTCATTTAATCCAAGCCTCCAAACCACTTGTAGGTCAAGGGTTCAAATCCCACAAGCAACACTTTTTTTTTTTACATTTATTCTCTACAAAGCAAGCCTCCCAAAGCCTTGCCAGTCACAGGTTCTGTAAGGACCCGACCCAAAGAAGCGGTCTCTAACCTAGATCCTTACTTAGCATGCATGTCTAGGAATGTAAAACACCATCCAACTTACTAATTTAAAACTTTTGCAATCAATAGAAATTTAAACAAACCACAAAAGCCAATGTAAAAATCAAGAGTAATTTGACTGATCAGTGCTTTTCTTAAAAACAAATAAGAGTACGGTACGAGAACCATAAAATAGTTTGAGTGTTTCCCTAGGGACCCAAGTCCCACTACATGCTAAATCATAAAGAAAACAATTAAAGAACATGCATCCCAAAGTCATCTATCCATGATCATCCAGCCGCCTCCTCCTAGCCATCCTGCCGATGTCCCAAGTTACCTGGTGGAAAACCACAGAAAATAAGGGTGAGCAACGAGTTACTCAGTAAGAATCCCCAACCGGAGTACAATACGAAAACATATCATTTAGCACACGGACATGCAACCATGCAATGACTCAGAGCAAACAGATGGGTCAACAGAACGTCACTCTTGGGGCTTGCCTATTCGAGGCTTACAGCTACCAACTACCCTAGGTTCCACACCTGGGTGTCCTTCGAGCTTTACACAACCTAGGACTCAGTGTTGCCCATCGGGGACTTATACACCTAGGATGCCCATCAGGGTCTTACACCTCCAACTCAGTGATGCCCATCGGGACTTATACACCTAGGATGCCCATCGGGTCTTACACCTCCAACTCGGTGATGCCCATCGGGGACTTATACACCTAGGATGCCCATCGGGTCTTACACCTCCATCTCGGTGATGCCCATCGGGGACTTATACACCTAGGATGCCCATCGGGGTCTTACACCTCCAACTCAGTGATGCCCATCGGGGTCTTACACACCTAGGATGCCCATCGGGGTCTTACACCTCCAACTCAGTGATGCCCATCGGGGACTTATACACCTAGGATGCCCATCGGGGTCGCCCAGCTCGCCAGCCCGAGCCCTAGCCGCCTAGTTCTGGGTTGGTGGTCCAATCAGTTGAGTTTCCCTTGGGTGTTGCTTCCAAGAGAGGTTGTTGTTGTTGCCCTTGGGTTTGTGCTAGTCAGCGAGCGTGTGTGAAGTTCGCTGCCCTTCAGAAGTTCGCTTGCTGGGGAATCGTTCCCTTTTAGAAGGAGTCAACTTAGCTCCTGAGTTGTGTAGTTAATCAGAGTAGCGTAGTGGTTAGCCCAGCGAGAGGGTCCCTGCATTGTGTTGTTAGCAAGCGAAAAGTTGTTTGTCCCCGCAAGGGCGGAGGCCAGCCAGTTTAAGAGTTGAGTTTTTGCTGGAAAGTTGTTGGTTCTTTGGGGTTTGAAGAACCCCTAGTTTCTATGGTGGTTGAGTTGCACCATGGATGCCAGCCTCGAGTTTTATCTTTGGAGATAGCTTCATCAGTTCGTATTCCTTGCGATGTTCCGAGTGTGGAGTTTCTAGTCGCGAGATGAGTTAGGCCTAGGCTAAAAGGAGGAAGTCCTTTGAGTAGCCAGTTGGACTTAAGAGTTGAGTGGTAGCTTGGAGGCGAGCTTTGCTCGTTATGAGCTTGGTTTGAGTTTCTGCTGAGCAAGCCTTTCTCGGGCTTTGTTGTTGTGCATTCGCAGTTGGCATTTTAGCTGAGCCACAGTTGAGTGAGTTGGCACAAAGGTGCCGTGGCATTGGTTCGTTAGACCCTTGAGTTTCTATCCTCAAGGTGTTGTGTTGCTAGTGGCTGCGTGATGGTTTGGTCCTTGCTACCCGAGATTTTCCATGAGAGGAACGTTGGTTGTTTCCTTGCCTGGCAATGTTCTCTTAGGCCAGTTGCTGGTAGATTTGCATGGAAAAGTTTGCGTTCGGCCGTTGAGAGGCTCCAGTTTGTTGGCTTGGCCGAGTGGAGCCTGTGCCAGGATTGTGCCCTTGTCTTTGACGCGTCGATTTCTCTTAAGATGGTTGCTTAAGTGTTGTAAGCGCGTGCTAGTTGGAAAAGTTTGCCTTTAGGATTAATCGCCAGTTGGTGGTTCGATTGTTTTTCGTTAAGGCTTTAGGCAAGCCTTGTGGTTCGCTGGACTCATGTGAAGTAAGAGTAGGCCGTTTAGTTTTCTGGAACCTGAGAGGTTCAGTTGTTTGGCCAGCATGATGTAGAGTTGAGGCTGTTTGATAACAGCTGTGGGCATTCAGAGAAGTTTTGCCAGTGCGTGGCGTTGAATTTTGGAGCTTGTGGCCAGTCTGCGAATTTGCTGAGAGTAACACCGTAGAGAGGTGTTTAGTGTTGGATTAGCAGGGTTTAGATTGAGCCCCAGGTTTGTAGGGCCTTTTGAGATCCTTGAGCGGATCGGAGCAGTGGCCTTTTGGTTAGCTTTGCCCCGTCTTTGGCAGCAGTGCATTGTTGTGTTCCTCGTCTCGATGTTGAGATAGTTTGTGGCAGACTGGATAGCATTGTGGCTTTGAGCCTTTGAGAACCCAAGAGGGTTTGGTTTTCGAAGAGGGCTAGTGTTGTCTTAGCCGAGAAGTTCAGTTGGCTAGGAATCAGTGGAGATTTCCTAGAGTTGTTTCGTCTTAGGACTTTCGAGGACAAAAGTCTTAAAAGGAGGGAGTATTGTAACGGCCCAATTTTCTATTCCAGTTCTCGAGGAGCTTCCTGTTCAGATTCAGTTGTTCGGTTGGGTCGTTAGAGCTGTTATGACCCTTAGGGGTAATTTGGTATTTTTGCTCCCCGGGCAGGATTTGTGGATTTTCAGGGCTTCGAGGCAGCTCCTGCCTTTGTCAAGGCTTGTTTGTTGGTGGCTGCGAGTCCCGAAATGTTTGGGTTATTCGTTTGGAGGTTAGGTTGTGATTTGGGTTTTGGGCAAAGTTATGGTTGTTTGGGTGTTTCCTTTGGGATTCGAGCCAGGGCCCTTAGTATTGATTTGGGAGTTGGATTTAAGTGAGTTCTATTTATTGGAAAAGGTTGCTTCAGTCGGGTCTCGAAGGAGGAAGCCGGGAAATGGGATTTAGGGATGTTTAAGGCTTATTTATTTTGGATAAGGATGGAAATAAGATAAAATAAATAAATAAGAACAAAATCCCCATTTTTTCCCCTTTTCCCTTTTTTCCCATTTTTTCCCTTTTCTCTCTCCTCCAGCCTGAGCCTGCCCCCCCTGGTCGCCCAACCTAGCCGCCCAGCTCGCCAGCTCGAGCCCTAGCCGCCCAACTCCCCCAAGCTCGATCCCCAGCTCGCCCTGCCCTGTGTCCCGTTTCCCAGGCCGTCCTTGCGTCGCACGGTGTCGCCCAGGCCCGCGTCGCCCGACTCCGCCAGTTCGTGTCGCCCAGTGCAAGACAAAGGCCGAAGTCGCCCACCCCCTGATGTCGTCGCGTGCACCGAGCCTTTGCTGCTCGTCGCGTCGTGTCGCCCTCGCGCGTCCCTGTTGCTCACCGAGCTCGCGCCCGGGCGCCGTCCCTTGTGCCGAGTCACGCCGCTCGCCGTCGCCCTGCAAAGCTTGAACCGCGCCCGCGCGCCCTTGCCTCGCCCCAGCGCCCGTGCCCTGCGCCCAGCCAGCTTTTGTGCTGCCGACAGCCTGCCTGTTGTGTGTTGGTTGGCCCGAGCCTTGTGGCTTCTCGGATGGTATTTCCCGAGTCTTTTCTTCGTTGGGCCCTGATTTGTTGGCTACTGGTTATTGATTTAATTGGGGTGTTTTATTTGAATGTTTAGGCTGTTCGGGTTCGTTTATAGGCTCGAGGGTTGCTTGTTGATTTGTGATTATTTCTACTTGTTCCAGGTAAGGATTTCTTACCGTGGTTGTGTGAACCCTGTGATATATCATGATTGTGCCTTGTATGTTTGCTGATTGTTATGAGCATGATAGTGATAGGCAGCTATGTTTGATCTCTTGCTAGCATGTTTGCTTGACTGTACATGTTAGTGCCATGCTAGGTTTGTTCTTCCAGCATGCTTATGATTCCTGCTTTAAGTTCGTAGTATCATGCTAGGTAAGCGTGTTTGATGTCGGTTATTGTTTGCTAGCCAGGAATCATTTTACTCTGTACTCTTAGATAGAGTTGTAGGATTTGTCATCATCCAGAGGCTGAGAGCGGACATAACGTACTTTGTCCCCACTGATCGGGAGTAAAGTGTGCGCAGCATAACGTATCTTGCTTCCCCCTCCGATCGCCAATGTGGATTTAGCTCTGGTCGGGAGTAAAGTGTGCCCAACATAACGTATATTTCTCCCCCCCCCCCGACCGCCGATGTGGATTTAGCTACCCACATCTGCATAAGCCTAGTTTGTAGCCTGCTAGAGCAGAACCCTGCCAACGGTGTAAGCCTACCTTGGCTGGTTCTTAACTTCAGGTCGGTGGTTCAGGCTGCACAGATGAGAGCCGAGGGCCTCGCGCTACTGTGATCAGTGACACCGCTTCCGAGTCTTAGGCATGAATACCTGGCCCGCGTAGTTTGCCCTTAGGCCCCCGCATTTACGCCGGTTGCAGCAGCATGCGGTGTGCGCTTGCACGCGTTAGTTGCCGGTTCGGAGAGCTCCCCCGGGCTAATGTCGTGAGTACACCATTGTAAGGACCCGACCCAAGAAGCGGTCTCTAACCTAGATCCTTACTTAGCATGCATGATTAAGAATGTAAAACGTCATTTAGAGCTCCAAATTTAAAACCTTGTAATCAACAATTTAAAACAAAAACCATAATTCCAATAAATAAAACCATCAAGTAAGTGACTGATCAGTACTTTCTTAAAACAATCAAGGGAAACGGTTTGTGAACGTAAAATAGTTTTATGAGTGTTTTTCCTAGGGACTCAAGTCCCACTACATGCTAATTCATAAAAATAGTAAAAGAATGTGCAATCTCAGAGTCAGCTATCCATGATCATCCAGCAGCCTCCTCATAGCCATCCAGCCTCTGTCCCAAGTTACCTGGTGGAAAACCACAGAAAATAAGGGTGAGCAACGAGTTACTCAGTAAGAATCCCCAACCGGGGTACAATACGAAAACATCTCATTTAGCACAAGTACATGCAACCATACAACGACTTGGAGCAAATAGTTGGGTTAGACCATACGCCCCTTCTGGAGCTTGCCTATTCGAAGGCTTACAGCTATAACTACCCTAGGTTCTACACTTGGATGCCCTTCGGGCCTTGCACAACCTAGGACTCAGTGCTGCCCATTGGGGACTTACACACCTAGGATGCCCGTCGGGGTCTTACTCCTCCAACTCAGTGATGCCCTTCGGGGTCTTATACACCTAGGATGCCCATCGGGGTCTTACACCTCCAACTCAGTGATGCCCATCAGGGTCTTATGCACCTTGGATGCCCATCGGGGTCTTACACCTCCAACTCAGTGATGCCCATCGGGGTCTTATACACCTAGGATGCCCATCGGGGTCTTACACCTCCAACTCGGTGATGCCCATCGGGTCTTATACACCTAGGATGCCCATCGGGTCTTACACCTCCAACTCGGTGATGCCCATCGGGGTCTTATACACCTAGGATGCCCATCGGGGTCTTACACCTCCAACTCAGTGATGCCCATCAGGGTCTTATACACCTAGGATGCCCATCGGGGTCTTACACCTCCAGATGTCCATCGGGGTCTTACCCGAGTGGGACCTACACTAGTTACCCCTACAACCCTCTACACTATACGACACCTGTCTAAACCTAACATGGATTTAACAGCATTCAACGGAGAACATGGATATGTCAGGATGGAAGAACGTAGCATGGAACTAATAGAATACAACATAAAGCATGGATATGACAGGATGGAAGAACGTAGCACGAAACCAACGAAATGCGAACATAACACGAACATGAATCAAAAGCAAGCATGATGCCTATCCACTAGAAACTCAAACAGTTACAATAACCAATATGCTATCAAGTGTTCGCAGGGTCCACACAACCCCGGGTAAGAAATCCTTACCTGGAAACAAGTGGAAAAATAGCTATCACGAGTCAAGAAGCAACTCTCGAGCTCCTAAGCGAACCCGAACAACCTAAGAATTTAATAAAACATCCTAATTAAATAAACAGCAACCAGCAGCTCAGGGTCCACAAGAGAAAAGACTCGGGAATACCAACGGCGAAGTCACGGGGTCTCGGCAGCCAGGGGGCAGGATGGGCGCTGTTGGTGTAGCAGGGGCGCTAGGCGCTGGCTCGGCGCACGACAAGGTGAGCAGAGGCGCTGGAGCGGGCGCACGGGGACGATGTGTCTGGGCTGTGGGGCGCCGCGCGCGCGCGCGCTCTGGCCGCAGAACGCGCGGCTCGCTCAGCGCAGGCTAGGCGGCGGCGAGAGCGCCGCGAAGGCAGCAGGCGGCGCTGGCGATGCGGGCGTGCAGATCGAGCGACTTGGTGCGGGCGGTGCAGTGGCACTGGTCGCGGCGACGGCGACACGACTGGCCGATCGGCAGGCGGCAGGTGCGGTGGGCGGCACCGGGCGAGTGGTCGGGCGAAGCAAGGACTGAGCGACCTGGGGTGTGGTGGCTCGGCTGGGCTCCTTGGCTTGGTTCCAAGGCTTGGTGCGGCTAGGGTTTGGAGAGAGAGAGAGAGAGAGAGAGAGAGAGATGCAAAAACAAGGGGAATGGGATTTTCTTTCTTTTTTTCTTATTTTAAATAGGCCTAAAATCCCTTGCCAAGGCTTCCTCCTTCGAGACCCGGCTGAAACGACTTTCCTCCTAAATAGAAACTCATTTAATCCAAGCTTCCACTTCACTATCCAGGGCAAGGGTTCAAACACAAAGGAAACACTTAAATAATAACTAATTTTTGCCATTATCTAAAATGCTCCCAAACTTCTAAACAACTAGCCCAAACTCCTTGGGTCTTGCAACCATCAACAATCAAGCTTCGACGAAGGTAGGAAGAACCCCGAAGTCTTGAAAATCCACATACCCGGCTCCGGAGAGCAAAAGACCAAAATACCCCTAAGGGTTCAAATAGCTGTAACGGCCCATCCGAACATCCGAATAATGAACCGAAAACACCTGGGAAATCGAAATAGAAAACTGGGCCGTTACAATACTCCCTCCTTTTAAGACTTTCGTCCTCGAAAGTCCTAAGACGAAAAAAACTTTAGGTAATCTCCACTGTTCCTTAACCAACCAAACTCCCTGTTAAGACAACACTAAACCTTCTTCGAAAACCAAACCCCCCCCCCCTTGGGTTCCCAAAGGCTCAAAGCCACTAGCCATCCAGTCTGCAACAAACTATCTCAATCAAGACTGGGCATACACTGAACTCTGAAGAAATAGATGCGATAGTGCTAAACGGAAATCCACATCCTCAAACTTGCACTAGCTCTCAAACGGTCTAGAAATCTTAGGGCTCACTTAACCCTGCTAGCCCAACTCGGAACGCCTCTCTACGGCGCTACTCTCAGCAACCTCGTGGACGGGTCACAAGCTCTAAAACTCTATGCCATGCACCGGCATAACTTCTCGAATGCTCACGGTTTTTGTTATCAAACGACCTCGACCCTACACCATGTCGACCAACAACCCGAACCTCCTGTGTTTTTGAAACTAAACGGCCTACTCTTACTTCACAAGAGACCAGCGAACCCCATTGTTTGCCTACAATCCTTACGAAATCCAAATCGACCACCAATCTGGTGAATGATCTTAAAGGCAAACTTCTCCAACTAACACGCGTCCACGACACTTAAGCAACCATCTTAAGAGAAATCGAAACACCAAAGCCAAGGGGCACTTTCCTGGTTCACCAAACGGCTAACACCACTCACACTAGCTGAATCTTCAGCTACGGCCACCCCTGAACGACAAGGTCCAGGAAAAGGCTCCACTCAGCCAAACTAATAACTGAAGCCCCTCATCGGGCGACAACAACTTCCCAATGCTATCCGATCAGCCCCTGGCCTAAGAGAATATCGCCAGACAGGAAAACAAACAACATACCTCTCTCAGGAATCTCGAGCGGCAAGGAATAAAACATCGCGCGGCTACTAGCAACTCAACACCTCGAGGATAACAACTCAAAGGTTTTCCCAACCAATGCCAGGGCACCTCGGTGCCAACCCATTCGACTGTGGCTCAGCTATAACGCCGACTGCGAACGCACATCAACTAGGAACAAAGCCCAAGAAGGGCTTGCTCTGCAGAAACTCAACCCAAGCTTATAACGAGCAAGGCTCGCCTCCAAGCTGCCACTCAACTCTTAAGTCCAACTGGCTACTCAAGGACTTCCTCCTTTAGGTTAGACCTAACTCCTCTTCCAACCAGAAACTCCACACTCGAAACATCCCGAGGAATAACGATAACGACAACCACAAAGCTTGCGGATCATGAGCAACCCAATCAAGCAAGACTACCCCAAAAGTTAATACTCGAAACTGGCATCCACGGTGCAACTCAATGATCACATAAACTAGGGGTTCTTCAAACCCCAAAGATCCATCAAATAATCAGCAACAACTTAACCACTTAGCTGGCTATCCACCGACCTCACGAGGTCGAACAACTTGCCGCTTGCTAATAACACTACAGTGGTTTCCCCGGCTAGGCCGATCACGCGCCCACTCTGCTCAACTTCACAACTCGGGAGCTACGCCGACTCTCGATAAACGGGGATGATTCCTTAGCAACGGACTTAGATGGATAGCAAACTACACACAAGCTCATTTGTCTTGCTCAAACTCAAAGGCACCAACATTAGCGCTCTGGAAGCAACACCAGAGGGAGTCCACAATTGATTGGACCACCTAGCCAGAACTAACAGTACTTACTCAACCACCGGGGGAGGGGTCAACTCCCGAAACTTCCTGACTAGGAACAGGTCCTCAGGGCAACACCCTCTTGCTCAAACCGAGCTAGCTCTTGAAACAACAAGAGAACCAAAACTTGGTCAACACCAAACACCAACTAGCCACAATCAAACCTTTTGCCCAAGGTAAGGATCCGAACAACTCTCTTGCCCATGACGGTCAGAAACTACGCGGCTTTGCTACCACCGCTCTTGTTCAGTTCCAACTGAACTCTAACCAGGCTAAGGTCCAACTAGCAAAACTTGCTTAAACAACAACCCGGCTACGAGCACGACATCCTTACAACCAAAGCTAGGGCACTTGCCAAGAACTAAAGTCTTGACACCTCAAAGACTGAGCACCGGTTCCTCAACACGAACCTCTCGTGGTTTCACAAACATAAACCACGAAATGAGCTACACAAAAGTACACCGGCGTGTACAGCTCCAACCAGATTCCTTAAGATCCAAAGCCAACAAGGACTTTCACACAGGGCAACTTTTGCCTCCAACAGAGCCACTACTAACCAGGGAGCAACAAGAGTCAAACCCTCTCGGGCCAACTCACCACGAAAAGCCACATTGGCCAACTCACTCTTACAAGAGCACATTCATACCAAGCTAACATATCTCAAGCCAATGTGCCCACTAAACGTGCTCCGATCAGCCATCCAACTCATGGCTCTAACACTGGATCAATCACGCATCCTCGATGCCAACACTACCCATACTAGGGTAACTCAAAGGGTAGCCGAATCATGCTACCAACAAACTGGCTCACAAGCTCACAAACAGGCGCGAGAACTCGAACGCGCTAGCTCTTAATGACCTACAAAGATCCTTTGGTACCCAACTCTCGGTGACCCTAAAATGCTCCTACTTTCCTCGAAAACCTCATACTTGTAGTCCTCTCGACTACCACCTAGCTAGATCTCTTATGCAACCCAAACAGGTGCAACCTCAGGAAATGGGTACAAGACTAGCGGGGATGCTATACTCTCGGCGACCATGGAACCTCCTGCACAAAAGTGCCAACTGGCCTGAATCTAGGCCTCCTCTCAAAGCTTGGTTCCAACAGGCACTACATCCTTTACAACACAAATCAGCCCTAAACGAGCTTTATACCCCTCTGAGGAAAACGAAGGTCACACTCCAATTGACGGGGCAATGGCACTCAGCACAAGAGTCCAAATACTCGAGCAGTCTAATCTCTAGCATCTCGCCTAACAGACATGCCACGGCCTACACCTGCATCCCACTCGATGCTCAACAATAGCTTAGGCCAACTCCTGCATCCCACTCGATGCTCAACAAAAGCTCAGGCCAACTCCTCGGGTGGCAACAACTTGTTCCACAATTGGAACATCCAAACAAAAGAGTGCTCCACTCTACTAGCCAGCAAAAAAACAAGGACGGATTAAGTCCTGACAAGCAAACTTCACACTTCACCCTGGCCACGAGGATACTAAAAGAGCTGGCTGCAAAACGACAGCAGGTTTGCAAGGGGTCAAGATGTCTCTACATCTTCCTCAAAAGCTACTAACACGGCACTTGCCAATCGACCGGGTGACTCGTGGAGACTCTGCTAGTCCACCTCTCTCAAGGGACTTCTACCACCAAACTGTTGTATCAAACAGCACCAGAACGGCACGCCTTGGCCTTTGAACATCAAGTCATCCCAACACTCGGATGATAAACTCCATCCTGGCCAACCACCTCGCTTTTGCTTGCCAAACTCGGCCGCTCGAATAATGCCAACTAACTCATCAGCATGAACCTGCTGATCAAGCCTTTCCGAAAACCTCCAGGGTTACTGGAGCTACTAGGGGGTGTCTCCTAAATAAACTCATCAATCGGGCTATCTCGCACGGGACTCCTCACTACGCGCTACAATTTGTGCCTGGGTCTCCGCCCTCTGATAGCTAAAAGACCTGCCATCAACTCTCTCATGGCGGGAGTACATTTTGCTCAAGGAGTCTCGCTCTGAGGTAGACTAGCCTCTACCCCCTCCTCTTGGCTGCTCAACTGCCAGGGCCAAAATTGGCCTACGGGTCTAGACAACCCTGGACGTGGTCTCAACAACAACACGATCAGTCCAACTCCTCGGTTGGACATACCAAACGTCCCTGCTCCTCAATGTGTAATCAACAACTGGCGGTCTACACAAAGCATAAAAACTAGCCCACGCTGGGGCTCTCACTCCCCAACAAGGGTAACACATGTATACTAGATGCAGTATTGTAATTCTTAACCCTTAACCTTAAACTTACGGACATACCTGATGGCTGTCGGAGCGCTGATGATCATGGAAGCAACCTACAACTGCAGGTCAGTCTACAAAACCTATAACTCTGAGCTCTGATACAACCTGTAAGGACCCGACCCAAGAAGCGGTCTGTAACCTAGATCCTTACTTAGCATGCATGATTAAGAATGTAAAACGTCATTTAGAGCTCCAAATTTAAAACCCTGTAATCAACAATTTAAAACAAAAACCATAATTCCAATAAATAAAACCATCAAGTAAGTGACTGATCAATACTTTCTTAAAACAATCAAGGGAAACGGTTTGTGAACGTAAAATAGTTTTATGAGTGTTTTTCCTAGGGACTCAAGTCCCACTACATGCTAATTCATAAAAACAGTAAAAGAATGTGCAATCTCAGAGTCAGCTATCCATGATCATCCAGCAGCCTCCTCCTAGCCATCCAGCCTCTGTCCCAAGTTACCTGGTGGAAAACCACAGAAAATAAGGGTGAGCAACGAGTTACTCAGTAAGAATCCCCAACCGGGGTACAATACGAAAACATCTCATTTAGCACAAGTACATGCAACCATACAACGACTTGGAGCAAATAGTTGGGTTAGACCATACGCCCCTCCTGGAGCTTGCCTATTCGAAGGCTTACAGTTTATAACTACCCAGGTTCTACACCTGGATGCCCTTCGGGCCTTACACAACCTAGGACTCAGTGCTGCCCATCGGGGACTTACACACCTAGGATGCCCATCGGGGTCTTACTCCTCCAACTCAGTGATGCCCTTCGGGGTCTTATACACCTAGGATGCCCATCGGGGTCTTACACCTCCAACTCAGTGATGCCCATCGGGGTCTTATACACCTAGGATGCCCATCGAGGTCTTACACCTCCAACTCAGTGATGCCCATCGGGGTCTTATACACCTAGGATGCCCATCGGGGTCTTACACCTCCAACTCAGTGATGCCCATCGGGGTCTTATACACCTAGGATGCCCATCGGGGTCTTACACCTCCAACTCAGTGATGCCCATCGGGGTCTTATACACCTAGGATGCCCATCGGGGTCTTACACCTCCGGATGTCCATCGGGGTCTTACCCGAGCGGGACCTACACTAGTTACCCCTACAACCCTCTACACTATACAACACCTGTCTAAACCTAACATGGATCTAACAGCATTCAACGGAGAAGATGGATATGTCAGGATGGAAGAACGTAGCATGGAACTAATAGAATACAACATAAAGCATGGATATGACAGGATGGAAGAACGTAGCACGGAACCAACGGAATGCGAACATAACACGAACATGAATCAAAAGCAAGCATGATGCCTATCCACTAGAAACTCATACAGTTACAATAATCAATATGCTATCAAGTGTTTGCAGGGTCCACACAACCCCGGGTAAGAAATCCTTACCTGGAAACAAGTGGAAAAATAGCTATCACGAGTCAAGAAGCAACTCTCGAGCTCCTAAGCGAACCCGAACAACCTAAGCATTTAATAAAACATCCTAATTAAATAAACAGCAACCAGCAGCTCAGGGTCCAAAAGAGAAACGAATCGGGAATACCAACGGCGAAGTCACGGGGTCTCGGCAGCCAGGAGGCAGGATGGGCGCTGCTGGTGTAGCAGGGGCGCTGGCGCTGGACGCTGGGCGCTGGACGCTGGGCGCTGGCTCGGCGCACGACAAGGCGTGCAGAGGCGCTGGAGCGGGCGCACGGGGACGACGCGTCTGGGCTGTGGGGCAGCGCGTGACGAGTCTGGGCTGCGGAACGGCGAGCGGCGCGAGCGGCAGGGCTAGGCTGCAGCGAGCGGCAGCGGGCGGCGGTAGCGCGGCGCGGCCGGGCGATGCGCAGATCGAGCGACTTAGTGCGGGCGGGCTGTGCTGGCCGGGCAACGGCGGGCGGCTGGGTGATCGGGTTAGGCGGTAAGCGGCGGCGTGGGCGGCGACTCGGGAGGAGTGGTGGCGAAGCAGGGACTGAGCGACCTAGGGTGTGGTGGCTCGGCTGGGCTCCTTGGCTTGGTTCCAAGGCTTGGTGCGGCTAAAGTTTGGAGAGAGAGAGAGATGCAAAAACAAGGGGAATGGGATTTTCTTTCTTTTTTTCTTATTTTAAATAGGCCTAAAATCCCTTCCCAAGGCTTCCTCCTTCGAGACCCGGCTGAAACGACTTTCCTCCTAAATAGAAACTCATTTAATCCAAGCTTCCACTTCACCATCCAGGGCAAGGGTTCAAACACAAAGGAAACACTTAAATAATAAATAATTTTTGCCATTATCTAAAATGCTCCCAAACTCCTAAACAACTAGCCGAAACTCCTTGGGTCTTGCAACCATCAACAATCAAGCTTCGACGAAGGCAGGAAGAACCCCGAAGTCCTGAAAATCCACATACCCGTCTCCGGGGAGCAAAAGACCAAAATACCCCTAAGGGTTCAAATAGCTCTAACGGCCCATCCGAACATCTGAATAATGAACCGAAAACACCTGGGAAACCGAAATATAAAACTGGGTCGTTACAACCATTCCTTCCAGTTTAGAGCCAGACTTCAGGTACTCTCCCGTAAGTCCAGATTAGCAAGGTCAAGGAGGCCCTTGAGGACATCCTTGGGATCAGTTTTTGAGCTGATCATTTTCCCTAGTGAGAGAGCCTCGGTGATGTCCCAGGATTGGCTAGGATAACCAATCATTAGGCCGGAAGTAGGAGACTTCCGATGGCTCCAGATCTTGCATTATGAGCTCGTTGAGCTATGATCTGTGTTGATAGTCGCTTGTTTGCTTGCATCTTTGCGGTGCTAGATGACCCGATGTATCGTATTGTACCCGTGTTGGGGATTCTATCGAGTATGTTTATACTCACCCTTATTTATCTTTCGGGTAACTTGGGACAACACCGGGAGGGCTAGCGGATGGAGCCGATTGATCATGGAGCCGCCAAGCACTCTGTCATTTATTATTGCATTGTTTATTCAGCATGTAGATGGACAGGAGTCCTAGGGGAACATTGTTTAAAACGTTGTTTAAATTGTATTGTATGTTTTTATAAACACTGGCCAGACTTGTTTTACTTCGTTGGTTTGTTTAAATGTAAATTGTTGGTTATGTTTTAAGGGTTCCCCCTTCTCATATGTTTTGAAAGGTTTTAAATATGAGCACTAAACCGCTTGTTATCATATTTAACTTGCATGCTGAGTGAGAACCCCGGTTTAGGGCCATGTTTCGGGTCGGGTTCGCTACACTTCCAGATGGTGTTGCTTGTATTCATGATATATTCTGTTAGTTCCATGCCAGGGGTTTAATTATCTTGGCATACCTTGTCCTATTTTATCCTGTTCCCTCCATGCTAGGCATAGGCGGGTGATGTATAGTGCAGAAACTATAGGGGTAACTAGTTTAGGTCCCGCTCGAGTAAGACCCCGATGGACATCCGGAGGTGTAAGACCCTGATTGGCATCCTAGGTGTGTAAGGCCCCACTAGGCATCACTGAGTCTGGAGGTGTAAGACCCTGATGAGCATCCTAGGTGTGTAAGCCCCACTGGGCATCACTGAGTCTGGAGGTGTAAGACCCTGATGGGCATCCTAGGTGTGTAAGGCCCCACTGGGCATCACTGAGTCTAGAGGTGTAAGACCCTCATGGGCATTCTAGGTGTGTAAGGCCCCACTGGGCATCACTGAGTCTGGAGGAGTAAGACCCCGATGGGCATCCTAGGTGTGTAAGGCCCCACTGGGCATCACTAAGTCTGAAGGTGTAGGACCCTGATGGGCATCCTAGGTGTGTAAGGCCCCACTGGGCATCACTGAGTCTGGAGGAGTAAGACCCCGATGGGCATCCTAGGTGTGTAAGGCCCCACTGGGCATCACTGAGTCTGGAGGTGTAAGACCCTGATGGGCATCCTAGGTGTGTAAGGCCCCACTGGGCATCACTGAGTCAGGAGGTGTAAGACCCTGATGGGCATCCTAGGTGTGTAAGGCCCCAATGGGCATCACTAAGTCTGGAGGTGTAAGACCCTGATGGGCAATTGTAACGGCCCAGGTTTTCATCCCGGTCTTCCAGGTATGCCCTAGGGGTATTTTGGTAATTTGGTCGGGCCGTCAGGGCCGTTTATGTCTTTTTTCCAGTTGCTAAAATTATTGGATGGGTTTATGTAGGTTTTTTAGGCTTTGTGGATGGGTTTGAGCAAGGATAGATGCAAAAGTAAAAATAAAGGAAAATTGTGTTACAGCTGGGATTCAAACCCGGGTCTTCACGAAAGCCTGTGGGGATGCGTGCCAGTTGAGCTATGGAGAGCTCTTGTTACTCTTTCTGCGTCATATCTTGGTTAAGCCTTGGTTCCTTGGAGTTTTGGTGCATTTGGTTAAATGAAAAAGAAATTAGGTTTTTGTTCCTTCTTCTCCAAAACTCATTTTACCGCCCAAGCTTGTCTCTCAAGCTCCTCTAGCCGATTCTCTTCTCCCTAGCAGCCCCGAGATTCGATCGTCGTGCCGGGTAAGTTTCGTCTTCTTCTTCTCCCCCTCCGATTGATGTGCTGTTTGGCCGAGTGAATAGAGTGTGGGTGTGTGTGTGTGTTTGATTGCAGCCAGCCGAGAGGAGCCCCGGCCAGCAGCCCTTGTTGAGCCCAGATCTCGCCCCAAAGCACTGAGCTGAGACCTCCCAAAGACGCCCAGATCGCCCAAATGCTGCACCTGAGACCGCCCAAGACTCCTGAGACAACCCCTGTCGCACGCCCAGACAGCCCTCGATTAGCAGCACAGACGCCAGCGCGCGAGCAAAGACGCTCTCACGGCCCGTCCCCAGTAGCGTCTGGTGCACACAGCAGCCGCGCCCCGCGCTGTTCTGTTGTCCCAGCGCGCTGTCTTGTGCCGCTCGCCCGCCCGTGTCCAGCTCATCCGCGCCATGCGTCTGCGCCAGCCAGCCCGTCCGAGCGCGCGCAGTCCATCAGCGCCCACCAGCGCGCCCACCAGGAGCCACACCGTGCAACCTGTCCGTCTGCGCGTCAGCCATGCCGCGTGAGTTGCTCCCGAGCCAAGTTCTATTTATTTTATTATATTTAGCCTTTGGGTTGTGATTATTATTATGTTTGTTAGGTTCTCGTTAGCTAGCTCGGGATCGATCGCAGCCTAGGAGTTTTGTGTGTAGTTGCCTCCCGGCCAGGTAAGGATTTCTTACCGGAGTTGTGTGAGCCCTGCGATATATTATGTGATGTTGTTTCTATGCTTGTTTGTGTTTATCAACATGTTTAGTGATAGGTGCTCTGTTCTGAATTCCCGACTGGCATGATTCCTTATGTTGTTTCTCATGTTAGTCCATGCTAGGTTGTTTCGTTCTGGCATGCTCGTATCTGTTCTTGTTTCGTAGTATCATGCTAGGTTAGTTGTATCTGTTGAGCACGTATTGGATTGTATTGGATTGTATGTTATTGATATGATAGGTTAGAGTGTAGGTAGGTAGCATCATCCGGGCCCAAATGCATAAAGTATCTTGCATCCATGGCAGGGACGTACGAGGTAGTACTCCGTCCCTGGACCCCGTTAGGGTTTAGCTAACCCGACCGATAGGCCCTACAATCTTGGGTGAGGGTGGCAGACTGTTAAATGCCCCAACGGTCGGGATGATGACTTGGCATTGCCTCGTCCCCGGCAGCCGGCACGTCCTCAACGTGTTCGGTAGTAGCCCTTGATTGCCACTTGATAGGGCAAGGACGACTTCCTGGTGTAAGCCTACCACGACCGGTTCCTTAGCCTCAGGTGCGGTGGTTCAGGCTGACATAGTTCACGTGTCCAGGTCTCACACCCCTATGTCAGTGACACCGATCCAGAGATTTAGTTAGGCATGGTGACTGGACCTGGGCAGCTTGCCACTAGACCCGGCATCCCCCCAGAGTCTGCAGTAGCATGCGGTGTGCGCATACGCTCATTATAGCGCCGACTGGAGAGCTCCTCGGGATCGTGAGCTAGTGCACCTTTCGTATCGTCAGTAGACAGGCTGAGGTCGAGACTTGTTTCTCGTATAGGGCGTTTTGTGTGGTGGATTATTCCGGACTAAGACCCTGAGTTGGCATCCGAGGTCCAAGCGTGGACTTAAGCTATGTGCTCTATTCTGTGTTTATATTCATAGCTTGCATACATTCATCTAGATGACCATGTATATCGTATTGTACCCCGGTTGGGGATTCTTACTGAGTAATTCGTTACTCACCCTTATTTTGTGGTTTTCCATAGGTAACCAAGGTGCGAGACAGGATGGCTGAAGGAGGAGCTGTGATCATGGGAACCTGCTGTCATCTCTGACTTTTTATATTATGACTCTTGTCTTTTATTTCCTCTAAATGCATGTAGTCGGGCACGGAGCCCTAGGATGGTTTCTCAATGTTTTGTGGATTCCAGCATTTTTGTATCTGAGAAGGTTTTGAATGATTTTAATAAATCTCTGATCAGAGTAAACTTTTGGAAATGTATTTGTCTTGAAACAGGTGCTTGGAGACAGGGATGATTTCAAGAAATCGTATTGATTTCGATTGAATCTTTGAATGTTTTAATTTTTACTTGGAATCCGAAATCATATTTGTATATTGTCTTTACTTTGAATGCATGCATTGGGGTAAAGGCCAATTTAGAGCCCCTTTTGGGTCGGGTCTTTACAGCATCCTAGGTGTAACAGCCCGAATTTCTGTTAATTGTGAAATAAGGTTTTTGTAGCATTGTTTCCAGGAGCAGTTGGATTTGTTAAGGTTTTTGGAGGTTTATTGATCGGGGGTAAATTAGGAAATTTCTTTTAAGGGTGCCTTAGGAGATTCGGGCCTTGGACTTAAGGAATTTGGAAGCTTGGATTTAATTAAAGAAAAATAAAGCGTAAGCTAGGACTCGAAGGAGGAAAGCCTTGGGAAGGGATTTTGGGATTCCTTACCCGGGGTTGTGTGGACCCTGCGAATACTTGATAGCATGCCATGTCTTGTGATTGTATGAATTTCCTAGTGAATAGGTTGCATGCTTTTTCTTGCTTCCAGATGGTGTTGTACTTGTATTCATGATTTATTCTATTAGTTCCATGCTAGGGGTTTGATTATCTTGGCATACCTTGTCCTACTTTATCCTGTTAGTTCCATGCTAGGGGTAGGCGGGTGAGGTATAGTGTAGAAGACTGTAGGGGTAACTAGTTTAGGTCCCGCTCGGGTAAGACCCCGACGGACATCTGGAGGTGTAAGGCCCTGATGGGCATCCTAGGTGTGTAAGGCCCCACTCGGCATCACTGATTCTGAAGGTGTAAGGCCCCGATGGGCATCCTAGGTGTGTAAGGCCCCACTGGGTATCACTGATTCTGAAGGTGTAAGGCCCCGATGGGCATCCTAGGTGTGTAAGGCCCCACTGGGCATCACAGAATCCTAAGTGTGTAAGGCCCCACTGGGCATCACTGAGTCCTAAGTGTGTAAGGCCCCACTGGGCATCACTGAGTCCTAGGTTGCGTAAGGCCCGAAGGGCATCCAAGTGTAGAACCTAGGATAGGACTGTAGATGGAAGCCCTTGAGTAGGCTCGCCCTAGAAGTAGCTCATAGCCTAAACCAACCGTTTATGCTCTAAGTCATTGTATGGTTGCATGTCCATGTGCTAAATGAGACGTTTTCGTATTGTACCCCGGTTGGGGATTCTACTGAGTAACTCGTTGCTCACCCTTATTTTCTGTGGTTTTCTACCAGGTAACTTGGGACAGAGGCTAGATGGCTAGGAGGAGGCTGCTGGTTGATCATGGATAGCTGACTCTGAGTTGCACGTTTCTTTCATTGTTTTTATGATTTAGCATGTAGTGGGACTTGAGTCCCTAGGAAAGCACTCAAACTATTTATGTTTCCCGAAACGTACCTTTGCTTTGTTTTAAGAGAGTACTGATCAGTCATTTACTTGTTGATTTTATTTATTGGGATTTATGGTTTTGCTTAAAATGTGTTGAATGCAAAGATTTAAATTTAGTACCCGGATTCCTGTTTTCCATTCTTAATCATGCATGTTAAGTAAGGATCTAGGTTAGAGACCATTTCTCGGGTCGGGTCTTTACACTAGGTGTGTAAGGCCCCAATGGGCATCACTGAGTCCTAGGTTGTGTAAGGCCCGAAGGGCATCCAAGTGTACAACCTAGGATAGGCTGTAGATGAAAGCCCTTGAATAGGCTCGCTCTAGAAGTAGCTCCTAGCCTAAACCAACCGTTTCTGCTCTAAGTCATTGTATTATTGCATGTCAGTGCGCTAGATGAGATGTTTTCGTATTGTACCCCGGTTGGGGATTCTTACTGAGTAACTCGTTGCTCAGCCTTATTTTCTGTGGTTTTCGACCAAGTAACTTGGGACAGAGGTTGGATGGCTAGGAGGAGGCTGCTGGATGATCATGGATAGCTGACTCTGAGTTGCACGTTCTTTTATTGTGTTTTATGATTTAGCATGTAGTGGGACTTGAGTCCCTAGGAAAGCACTGAAAAACTATTTTATGTTCTCGAACCGTTTCCTTTGTTTTCTTAAGAAAGTATTGATCAGTCACTCATTTGTTGATTTTTATTTTAATGGATTTATGGTTTGTTTTAAATGTGTTGATTGAAAAGATTTAAATTTGGTACTCCGAACGATGTTTTTCCTTCATTCTTAATCACGCATGCTAAGTAAGGATCTAGGTTAGAGACTGATTCTTGGGTCGGGTCCTTACAGCTTCCTGGTGTAAGCCTACCACGACCGGTTCCTTAGCCTCAGGTGCGGTGGTTCAGGCTGACATAGTTCACGTGTCCAGGTCTCACACCCCTATGTCAGTGACACCGATCCAGAGATTTAGTTAGGCATGGTGACTGGACCTGGGCAGCTTGCCACTAGACCCGGCACCCCCTAGAGTCTGTAGTAGCATGCGGTGCGATCATACACTCATTATAGCGCCGACTGGAGAGCTCCTCGGGATTGTGAGCCAGTGCACCTTTCGTATCGACAATAGACAGGCTGAGGCCGAGACTTGTTTCTCGTATAGGATCGTATCATGAGGTGGATTATTTTTTAGTAAGACCCTGAGTTGGCATCCGAGGTTTATATGTGGATCTAAGCTATGTGCTCTCTTCTGTGTTTATATTCATAGCTTGCATACCTTTCTGCTAGATGACCATGTATACCGTATTGTACCCCGGTTGGGGATTCTTACTGAGTAATTCGTTACTCACCCTTATTTGTGGTTTTCCACAGGTAACTATGGTGCGAGACAGGATGGCTGGAGGAGGAGCTGTGATCATGGAACCCGTTGTTTCGAACTCTGAGTCTTGTATTTATGTTTTAAGTTTTAAATGTCCTCTGAATGCATGTAGTTGGGCACGGAGCCCTTAGGTTTGTTTCTGGTTGTTGCCCGGATTCTAACACTGATGTAAACCAATTTTGGATTTGAATGTGATTTAAATTTCTTATCAGAGTACGTTTTAAATTGTATTTAGCTTGGAACAGGTGCTTGGAAACAGGGACAGGTTCCATGACATTTTGTTGTTGTTTTGAATGGATGTTTACTGCTTTTTGTTTTAATCAGAATCTGGCATACAACGTTGCATATTATTTTTCCTAAGTTTTAAAAGCATGCATTGAGGTAAAGGCCTATTTTAGGACCCCATTCGGGTCGGGTCTTTCTGATTGGTATCGAGCTCAAAGTCATAGATTACGTAGAGATCGACCTTTTGTTGTAGGTCGTTTTTCCATGATCATCAGCACTCCGACAGTCATCAGGTACGCCTAAGTTTACAGTTTTAGAAAAAGGTTAAGAATTTACAATACTTTCATCTAGTGTATGCCTTGTTTTGTGTGGAGAGCGGAGACGAGCAGGTTCTGACTCGTTGTTGGTTTGGGTCCGGAGCACCATCATGCCAACTTCCTGCAGTGTAAGATGTATGTTAGCAGCTTGTCAGGGTATCCAGATAGATTCAGATACCGCTGGGACATCGTCCCAAAGGGAGGTAGAGATTAGACTCCCGTAGGCCACTTGTGGCCTAGTTGATAGTTTTTGTAAGGACCCGACCCGAATGGGGTTCTAAATGGGCCCTTACCTCAATGCATGCATACAAATCAACACTAGAATTTGCAATAGGGTTGTTTCGGATTCTAAGTAAAAACCAAAAAAACCGGCAAGAGTTCATTTAAAAAGTCAATACAAAATTCTTGAAACTGTCCCCTGCTTTCCAAGCACTGTTCCAAGACAAATACATTTCCAAAACTTACTCGATCGTAGAGATTTATTAAAAACATACAACTTTACAACATTTACAACAATGCTAGAATCCAGAAATACATTCATAAAACAACCTAGGGCTCCGTGCCTAACTACATGCATTCAGAGGACATTTAAAACATAAATACAAGACTCAGAGTTGAACAACGGGTTTTCCATGATCACAGCTCCTCCTCCAGCCATCCTACCTCGCGCAATGGTTTCCTGAAAGATAAGTAAGGGTGAGTAACGAATTACTGAGTAAGAATCCCCAACCGGGGTACAATACGATATAATCAATCATCTAGTACCAAAGCATGCAAGCAAGCGACTACCAACACGGATCATAGCTCAACGAGCTTACAAAGAAAGATCTCGAGTCATCGGAAGTCTCCTACTTAGGCCTAATGATTGGTTATCCTAACCAATCACGGGACATCTCTCGAGGTCTTTCTCCTCGGCCGGTTGATCACTCAAAATCGATCCC
Source organism: Sicyos edulis (assembly GCA_036507275.1). Classification (NCBI taxonomy): domain Eukaryota; kingdom Viridiplantae; phylum Streptophyta; class Magnoliopsida; order Cucurbitales; family Cucurbitaceae; genus Sicyos; species Sicyos edulis. Next base: position 7,046,868 of record CM071847.1, read on the forward strand.
AAGGATGTCCTCAAGGGCCTCTTACCCTTGCTAATAGATCCGGACTATCGAGAGTACCCAAAGTCCGGCTCTAAGCTGGAAGGAATGGTGTACTCACGAACATTAGACCGGGAGCTCTCGAACCGGCGACGATTGGCGCGTGCGCGCAGACACCGCATGCTCTTCTCGCAACCGGCGTAAATGCGGGGCCTAAGGGCAAACTACGCGGGCAGTGCGCATGTCTAAGACTCGGAAGCGGTGTCACCGATCACAGAGCGACGCGCCTAGGCGCTCATCGTGCGGCACTGGTCCACCCACACGAAGAAGCTAAGAACCGCCAAGGCAAAGCTTACACCGCTGCGGTGGTTCCGCTCTAGCGAGCTACAAACAGGCTATGCCGAAGTGGGTAGCTAATTCCACAACCGGCTGGTCGGGGGGGGGGTGGCAAGATACGTTATGCTGCGCACACTTTGTTCCCGACTTGAGCTAAATCCACCTTAGTGACCGAGGGGGGAAGCAAGATATGTCCCGATCAGTGGGGACAAAGTACGTTATGTCCGCTCAGCCTCTGGATGATGACAAACCCTACAACTCTATCTAAGAGTACAGAGCAAAAAGCAATGATTCCTGCCTAGCAAGCAAAGACCGACATCAATCACACTACCTAGCATGATACTACGAGCTTAAGCAGGAATCATAGGCATGCTGGCAGAACAAACCTAGCATGGCACTAACATGTAATATCAAGCAAACATGCCGTGCAGAAATCAATCAAAGTCGCTCTATTATTATCATGCTCATAATGATCAAAGCAAACAAGCAAGGCAAATCATGACAATATCGCAGGGCCCACACAACTCCGGTAAGAAATCCTTACCTGGTCGGAAGGCAACAACACACAATAAAATTAACTGCGATCGAACCCGAGCAACCTATAACGAGCCAAGAAAACACATCAATAATCATAAAATAGCCCTAAATATAATAAAATAAAGCAGGGCTCGGCTAGGGGAGCAACTCACACGAGGCGACACGACACGTGAACGAGCATTTTGCCAGACGAGCTAGGCAGCCAAAAGGGCTGGCTGGGCGCGCTGGGGCCGCAGGGGGCACGAGCTGCGCGCGGACGGCACGCGAGCGACACAAGGGCGCGCGGGCGCGGGCGTTGGCTTAGCTAGGCGACGGCGCGCGGCGCGGCTCGGCACAGGGGACGGCGCGAGCGACACTACGCGAGGGCGCGTGATCTGGCGCTCGGACACGCGACTCGACCGCTGACGACACGGGATCATCATCGAGCTCGGCAGCAGGCGACGCGACACAGGCGACATCGCATGTGCGGCGGGGGCTCGGGCGACACGAGCTGGGCGACGCGAACCAGGGCAGGGCAAGCTCGGGCTGGCGACGCGACGGCCTAAGTGAGGGCGAGGGCACGCGGGCTGGGCGACGGCAGATCTTGCGGCGACGCCTGGCTCATTGGCGATGCTTGGGCGAGCCAAAGGGTCAGTGACGGTGGGTGGGCGAGCCAAAGGCTAGGCTAGGTGGGGGCTTGGGGAGAGAGAGAGAGAGAGAGAGAGAGAGAAAAGAGAAAAAATGAATTTTGGGGAAAAAGAAAAGAAAAATGGGAAAATAAAAAGGAAAAAATGGGAAAAAAGGGAAAAATGGGATTTTAAATTCCATTTCCATCCTTATCCACTTTACAACCTCAAAATCCCATTTCCCGGCTTCCTCCTTCGAGACCCGATCAAAGAAATCTTTTCCAATCAATCAAACTCACTTAAATCTAACTCCCAAAGCAACACTAAGGGCTCGGGCTCGAATCCCAAAAGAATCACACAACCAACCATCACTTTGCCAAAGCCCAAACCAGAACCGAGCATCCAACCGACTAGCCCAAACACCACGGGACTCGCAGCCACCAACAAACAAGCCTCGACAAAGGCAGGAGCTACCTCGAAGCCCTGAAGACCACAAATCCTGCCCGGAAAGCCAAAAGACCAAAATACCCCCAAGGGTCAAAACCGCTCTAATGACCCAACCAACAATTGAATCTTGACCTGAAGGCACCTCGAAAACTAGAATAGGAAACTGGGCTGTTACAGTTTTTCCCTAGAGAGAGAGTGGAGGTGATTTGCCCTGGAGTACCACTCTAGGAGAGGAGTTAGTTATGGCTTTGCTCATGTTGATGCTTGTGGAGAAGATTCCAGTGTGGACTAGCCTGGGTAGTTCAAGTGTTGATCTTGAACCTTAGCAGATTGTTTGATTGCCCAGTGAGTAGCTGTAGAGTGGGTAGCCTTCGAGGAGGTTTCTGAGACATCTTTGTGCTCTGGTTAATTGTTGTTGTTTTGCAGCCAGTAAGCCGAAACCCTGTGGTTAAGGGTGCAGCTAGCAGTGTTCCCATCGAACTTGATCCATTGGTGGTTTCCTTAGTTGTCTAGTAGAGTCGAGCACTCTTCTTATGGTGAGCCCCTAGAGTAGGGCTAACTGCTGCATGTTGAGAGATCCGGCCAGAGTTTAGTAGAGCATCATGTGGAGATGCAAGAGTAGGCAGAGAGACTTCAGTTTGATGAGATGCCATAGGCATGGTTGTTTGAGTTTGAGCCCTTGCATGCCTAGCCATAGTTTTTGTCACTTGAGGTTGTGACCTTGCTGGCCCCATTTGTAGTAAGATGTGGGTTTGTTAGTAGTGGCACTTGAGGTGCATTGGTTGGTGTGTCGCTTTGGCACTAAGTCTAGTTCAGGCCTGAGTTTGGCATGGGTATAGCAGGTGGCTATGACCCGTCCGGAGTTCAGCACACTCCTTTAGCCTTTGGATCCGTTTGTGGCAATTGCACCTGTTTAGGTCGTGCAAGAAGGCTAGTTCAGTGGTAGTCGAAGGAATACAAGCGAAAGGATGTTCGTGAGGAGCTGGAGCCTCTTCCCAGTGTTACCGGGGTAAGAGTGCGTCAACAGTTTGAAGGTTGATAGTGTTGGTGCGCGTGAGTCTCACGCTAGTGTTAAGGCCAAGAGATCTTTGTGGTTGGTAGTGCGGTCAACTACCTTTGAGTGCCTAAATCTGAGGAGAGTTGTGCTTTGTAGAAGCGAGTTTGGTCCAGCCGAGGGACCATGAGTTGGATGCCTATGAGATGAGTTGGATGCTTATGAGATGAGTTGGATGCCTATGAGATGAGTAGGATGCCTTATGAGAGGAGTTGGATGCCTTATGTGTAAAGCACACTTGGTAGAGTCTTGGTATAAGGTAAGTTCGGGTTGGCATTGTTAGGCTTTGGTAGAGCAAGGTTGCCACAACTTCGAGTATCGTGTGGAGATGGAACTTTTGGTGTTCCTTTGGTTGATTGTATCTCTGCCAGAAGTTAGTGTTGCCTTTTGGAAAAGCACCTGTTAGTCTTGGATCTCTGAAGGAAGGTTGAGAGTTGTGCACACAAGTGTGTTTTGTGTAGTTCGTTCTGGTGGTGAGAGTTTCGAAACCATGTAGGGTTTGCATTGGAGAACTGGTGCTCAGTTCTTGGAGAAGTTGGACTCTAGGTGGATGTTGTAAGGCTTTAGTTGAGGTTGTAAGAATATCGTGCTCGTGGTCGGGTTGTTGCTTAGGCAAGTTTGGTTTAGTTGGACCTAAGCTTGGTTGGTGGAACCTCTTGTTGATCTTGGTTAGAGTTCAGATGGTACGGAACAAAAGGTGGTTGTAGCGAAGCCACGTAGTTCCTGACCGTAGTTGCTAAGAGTGTTGCTCGGAATCCTTACCCTGGGTGAAAGCTACGATGTGGCTGATGCTTTGAGTAGGAGGATGACACATTCTGAAGCATTTCTGGTCTTTTTGGTTTCGAGGTTCGGTGCAGGCCAGCATAGTTGTAATGCTGGGAAAAAGAGTTGTTTGTTCAGGCAGTTGGCTGTTAGACCGTTAGACGACAGTGTGTGTCGAGGGTTGCCGAAGAACCCTAGTTGTGGAGAGCCTCACCAGAGCTCAGTCAGACCCAGGTAGTAAGTTCAGTTGGCAAGCCGGAGTTGTGTAGTTTGTAGCCTCAGGTGAGTTGCTGGCAGGTTTGGTAGGCTAGCAAGCTAGAGTTTGGTTGGAGTAGAGTCCGGATTGGTTCCGGTGTGGTGGCAAGTTGGTGCTTGGTGTTGTCCGAGGTGTGGTTTTGAGTTGCTAGAAGTTAGTTTTGCTCATGGGGAGAGTGGTTCGTGCCCTGTTGGTTGTTTTCCTATTTCCAGGATGTTGAGAGTTGCCCCTTTGGCATTTGGAGGTGAGTCCTTGTAACGGCCCAGTTTTCTATTTCGGTTACCCAGGTGATTTCGGGTCATTATTCGGATGTTCGGATGGGCCGTTAGAGCTGTTTTAACCCTTAGGGGTATTTTGGTCTTTTGCCCCGGTCGTGGTTTTGATGATTTTCAAGATTTGTGGCCTTTCCGCCTTTGTCGAAGTTTGGTGGTTGTTGGTTGCAAGACCCAAGAGGTTTGGGCAAGTTGTTTGGGAGTTTGGAGGTATTTTAGTTATTGGCAAAATTAATGGGTTTTTTAGTGCTTCCCTTGGGATTTGAACCCTTGCCCTAAATGGTATTGGGAGTTTGTAGGAAAAAGAGTTTTTCTAGAAAGAAAAGTTTGTTTCGGCCGAGTTTTGAAAGAGGAAGCTTTGGGAAGGGATTTTAGACCCATTTAAATTAGGAAAAGGGAAGAAAAATCAAGAAAGTCCCTTTCCCCTTGTTTTGCAATTTCTCTCTCTCTCTCTCTCTCTCTCTCTCTCTCTCTATCCTAGCCGACCTCACCAAGAAAACCCAACCCTAGCCGCCCAGCCATGCCCTAGCCGCACCACACCCGGCCGCATCGGACCGCTCGCCCAGCCACGAGACGCACTGCCCACCACGCCGCACGAGATGCCCCTCATCGCCCAGCCCAGGTGCGCCCAGACGCGTTGCATCGCCCAGCCCAGGTGCGCCCAGACGCGTTGCATCGCCCAGCCCAGGCGCCCAGACGCGCCGCGCCGTTCCGCACCAAGCGTCCAGACGCGCCGCGTCCCTCCGCTCGCTGCCGCCCCGACGCAGCGCCGCTTAGGGCCGCTCGGCCGCTGCCGCCAGACGCTGTCGCCGCTATGCGCCCTCGAGACCCGACGCTCGCCCGCGCGCGCCAGACCAGCGTGTTCGCTCGCTGTGACAGCCCACGCCCGCACGCCCCCGCTCTCGCTAGCGCCGGCGCCAACGCCGCCAGCGCTACCGCTTGTCCTGGCGGACGGACGGCTTTGCCTGCCGCCGTGCGGGTTGGGGCGTGACCTTGTGTCTTCTCGGTCGGTAATTCCCGTGTCTTTTCTCCTTTGGGCACTAGGCTGTTTGCTGCTGTTTATTTAATTATGTTGTTTTTACAAAAATGCTTAGGTTGCTCGGTTTTGCTTTAAAGCTCGAGGGTCATTATTTGATTGTGAAAGTTATTTCTGCTTTTAGGACCCCGCATTTACGCCGGTTGCAGAAGAGCATGCGGTGTGCGCGCACACGCTTTAGTCGCGAGTTCGGAGAGCTCCCGGGCTAATGTTCGTGAGTACACCAGTTCCTTCCGGTTTAGAGCGGACTTGGGTACTCTCCCGATAGTCCGATTTATAGCGAGGGTAAGAGGCCCTTGAGGACACCCATTGGGATTGGCTTTTGAGTCGATCATATGGTCGAGGAGAAAGACCCTCGAGGGTGTCGGACATCTTTGGGATCGGTTTTTGAGTGATCAATTGGCCGAGGGAGAAAGACCCTCGAAGATGTCCCGGATTGGTTATGAGAGCCAATCATTAGGCCGGAAGTAGGAGACTTCGAGGATTCCAGATTCTCGCCTTGTAAGCTCGTTGAGCTATGATTTGTGTTGGTAATGTTTGCATGTATACTAGGGTGCTAGATGATTGATGTATCGTATTGTACCCGGTTGGAGATTCTTACCGAGTATGTTTATACTCACCCTTATTTCGTGGTTTTCCACTGTGTAACTTGGGACAAAGACAGGGCGGCTAGCGGAGGAGCCGATTGATCATGGAGCCGCCGGCACTCTGTCTTTTATTGGTTGCATAATTTGTTCAAGATGTAGACGGACAAGAGTCCTAGGGGATGTTTTTAACAGATTGTTTAAATTGTATTGTATGATTTCATAAACACTTGCCGGAGCTTGTTTTACTTTGTTGGTTTGCTTAAATGAAGGTTGTTGTTTATGTTTTAAGTGTCCCCGCTTTTAAATGTTTTGAAAGGTTTTAAATATGAGCACTAAACCGCTTGATGAAGTATTTAACTTGCATGCTGAGTGAGAACCTAGGTTTAGGTCCGCATTTTGGGTCCGGTTCTTACAGTTGGTATCAGAGCACAGAGTCATAGATTCTGTAGACTAACTCGCTTTGCGTGTTGTTGCCCCCATGATCATCGGCACTCATGGCCGTCAGTTTGTCCGAGTTCATTAAGCTAAGGGTTTTATTTTACAACATCGCATCTAGTATACATGTGTTACCCTTGTTTGGCGGTGAGAGCCCAGCGTGGGCTTGCTTTTATGCTTTCTCGTGGATCGCTAGTAGGTTGATTGCACTTAGAGGAGCAGGACGTTTGGTATTTCCAACCGAGGAGTTGGACTATTCATGTTGATCATGAGACCACGTCTAGGGTTGTCTAGACCCGTAGGCCACCTTTGGCCCCGGCGAGATGAGTTGCCAAGAGAAGGGGGTAGAGGCTAGTCCGCCTCAAAGTGAGACTCCTTGAGCAGAGTGTGCTCCGACCATGAGGAGTTGATGGCGTGTCTTTTAGCTAACAGAGAGAGGAGACCCAGTGCGGTTTGTAGCGCGTAGTGAGGAGTCGTGGGCACGAGATAGCCCGGTGGCGGTGGTTTATTTAGGAGACACCCCTAGTAGCTCCGAAGAGCCTCGGAGGTTTTCGAAGGGCTTCATCAGCGAGTTTATGCCGATGAGTTAGTTAGCGTTGATCGAGCCGCCAAGTTTGGCAAGTGGAAGCTGTCAGAGATTTGGATGTTTTTAGGCCCTCGCTAGCAAGCGAGGTGGTTGGCCAAGATCGAGTTTATCATCCAAGTGTTGTGATGACACTCGTGTTCGTGAGGCCGATGACACGATGTTCAGAGGTCGAGGCGTGCTGCTCTGGTGCTTTGTTTGATGCAAAGAAGTGTGGTGGTGGAAGTCCCTGTGAGAGGAGGACCGGAGAGTCTCCACCACCACCCGGTCGATTGGCAAGTCGTCAAGTTAGTAGCTTTTGAGGAAGATGTAGAGACATCTTGTCCTCCCCGCAAGCCTCGCGATGTTTTGCGGCCAGATTCTTTTAGTACCCTCGTAGTAGTGGGGTAGTGCGGAGTTTGCTTGTCGAGGACTTAATCCGTCCGTGGTTTCGGTGGCTAGTAGAGAGAAGCACCTTGTGTTAGCATGTTCCAGGTGTGGAGCTAGGTGCTGCCACCCGAGGGTTGGCCTGAGTATTCGTTGAACATCGAGTGGGATGCAGGAGTGGGCCTTGGCTTGTCTGTTAGACGTGATGTCAGAGAGTAGTCTACTCGAGTGTTGAGACTCTTGTGTTGAGTGTCATTGCCCTGTCACCTGGAGTGTGACCTTCCCTACCCTCAGAGGGGCTTAAAGCCCGTAAAGGGATGTTTGTGTTGTAAAGGAAGTAGTGCCTATTGGCACCAAGCTTTGAGAGGAGGCCTAGATTCAAGCCAGTTGGCACTTTTCGTACAGGTGGATCCAGGACCCGCCTGGAGTTTAGCATCCCCACTAGTCTTGTTCCCATTCCTGAGATTGCACCTATTTGGGCTGCATAAAAGATCTAGCTCGGTGGTAGCCAGAGAACTACAAGTTTGAGGTCGTTTGAGGGATAAGTAGGAGCCTTTCAGGGTCACCGAGAGTTGGGTACAAAGGATGCTGTTGGTTGTTAAGGGCTAGCGCGTCCGAGTTCTCACTTTGACTGTTGTGGGCTTGTGAGCCAGTTGGATGGTAGTGTGATTCGACTACCCTAGAGTTACCCTAATATGAGTAGGGTTGGCATCGATGATGCGTGGTTGATCCACTGTTAGAGCCACGAGTTGGATGGTTGATCGGAGCACGTTTAGTGGACCATTGGTATGAGGTAAGTTAGCTTGGTGTGGCTATTCTCTTCTAAGAGTGAGTCGACCAATGTGGCATTCCGTGGTGAGTTGACCTCGAGTGGTTTGAACTCTTGTTGCTCCTTTGCTAGATGTGGCTCTATTGGGAGGCAAAAGTTGCCTTGTGTGAGAATACTTGTTGGTTTGGATCTTAAGGAACCAAGTTGGAGCTGTACACGCCGGTGTACTTTTGTGTAGCTCATTCCGTGGTGTACATTTCAAGAACCACGAGGGGTTTCGGGTTGTGAAACCAGTGCTCAGTTCTGAGGAGTTAGGACTTTAGTTCTTGGCAAGTGCCCTAACTTGGGTTGAGAGGTTACCGTGCCGGTAGCCGGGTTGTTGCGTAGGCAAGTTATGCCAGTTGGCCCTTGACCAGGGTAGAGGCATTTCTTGTTGATCGATGGTTGGAGTTCACTTGGAACTGATCCAAGGCGATGGTAGCAAAATCGCGGAGTTTCTGGCCGCCATGGCTAAGAGTGTTGTTCAGATCCTTACCCTGGGTAGAAGCTACGATGTGGCTGATGCTTTGAGCAAGAGGAAGTTTGGGTCTTCCGGTGGTTCCCGCTAAGGTGGATAGCGAACTCGCCGAGCAGTGGCGATCTAGGGAGTCGGGATCGGCGCCGACCGCAGTTAGAGCTCGAGATCGCCGCCAGGCGGGGCGAGCCGCCGACTCATTGCATCAACTCTGGTAAGGCACTTTTCGGATTGTGTGGAGCATCGCCCGTGTTTGCTACAGATGTGGCAAGGAAGACCTTTTGGCCAAGCCACGGTTGAGATCTTTGGAGAGAGATGTGCTCGTGTAGCCGCTTGTCCTGTTAGACCGTTTGACGACAGCAGTGTGTGTCGGAGGGCGTCGGAGGAACCCTAAGTTATGGAGAGCCTCACCGAGCTCGGTCGGACCCAGCAAAGTGTTCCTCGGTTAAGTTGCTGGATGCTTGTTGTCGGTTAACAAGCTAAAGTTGTTCTTGGTAACCTCCACGTTAATTTTCAGAATTCTTAGCGAGGTGGTGCTTGGTGTTGACCAAGGTTTGGTTCCCATGTTGTTTCGTGAGCTAGCTCGGTTCGAGCAAGCGGGCGTTGCCCTGAGGACTTGTTACTAGTCAGGAAGTTTTGGGAGTTGACCCCTCCCTCGGCAATTGGGTAGGCACTGCTAGTTCCAAGTTGGGGGTTCAAGCGATTGAGGATCCTCGGATGTTGCTTCCTAGAGAGTTGGTTGTTGTTGCCCTTGGGTTTGAGCAAGACAAGGAGCGTGTGTGAAGTTCATTTGTCCTTTGGAAGTCCGCTTGCTTTGGTAAATCGTTCTGTTGAGGAGAAGTCACTTAGCTCCCGAGTTGTGTAGTTGATTAGAGAAGCGCAGTGTGGCCACCCAATGAGAGTGTCCTGCGTTTGTTTGTTAGCAAGCGGAAAGTTGTTTGTTCCCGCAAGGGCGAGACTGCCGGTTCAAGGGCTTGAGTTGTTCTTTGGAAGGTTGTTGGATCTTTGGAGTTTGTAGAACCCCTTAGTTCTTTGGTAGTTGAGTTGCACCGTGGATGCCGGCCTCGAGTTTTAACTTTTGAGGTAGTCTTGCCGACTCGTGTTGTTCAGGATCCGCAAGCTTGTGGTCGTCGCTATCCTTATTCCTCGCGATGTTTTGTGGGTGGAGTTTTCGGATTGGAAGAAGAGTTAGGTCTAAGCTATAAGGAGGAAGTCCTTGGAGCAGCCAGATGGGCTTAAGAGTTGAGTGGCAGCTTGGAGGCGAGCCTTGCTCGTTATAAGCTTGGGTTGAGTTTCTGCAGAGCAAGCCTTCTCGGGCTTTGTTCCTAGTTTATGTGCGTTCACGGTTGGCGTTATAATGTGAGCCACGCGGTTGAGTGGGTTGGTACAGAGATGTCGTGGCATTGGTTGGAAACCTTAGAGTTGTTATCCTCCGGCTATTGTGTTGCTAGTAGCCACGTATTGTTTTATTCCTTCACGCTCGAGATTTCCGTAAGAGGAATGTTGTTTGTTTTTCTGCGGCGATGTTCTCTAAGGCTAGTGGCTGATCGGATTGCATTGGAAAGTTTGTTGTCGGCCGTTGAGGGGCTCCGGTTTGTTAGTTTGGCCGAGTGGAGCTCGTGCTCGACCTTGTCTTCTAAAGGTGGCGTGAGTGAAGTTTCACCAATTTGGTGTCTTTGGTGGTAGCCGTTTGGTGAACCGAGAAAAGTGCCCCTTGGCTTTGGTGCTTCGATTTCTCGTAAGATGGTTGCTTAAGTGTTGTGGACGCATGCTAGTTGGAGGAGTTTTCCTTGGGATCGATCACACGATTGGTGGTTCGATTTGGATTTCGTTAAGGATTGTAGGCAACCATTGGGGCTCGCAGATCTCTTGCGAAGTAAGAGTAGGCCGTTTAGTTTCGAAACACAGGAGGTTGATTGTTTGGTCAAGCATGGTGAAGGGTCGAGGTTGTTTGATAACATGACTATGAGCATCGAGAGAGAAGTTACGCCGGAGCGTGGCGTAGAGTTTTAGAGCTTGTGACCTGTCCACGAGTTTGCTGAGAGTAGCGCCGTAGAGAGGCTTTCCGAGTTGGGCTAGCAGGGTTAAGTGAGCCCTAAGATTTTAAGACCGTTTGAGAGCTAGTGCGAGTTTGAGGATGTGTATTACATTTAGCACTATCACATCTATTTCTTCGGAGTTCGGTGTATGCCCAGTCTTGGTTGAGATAGTTTGTGGCAGACTGGATGGCTTGTGGCTTGGAGCCTCTGGGAACCCAAGAGGGTTCGGTTTCGAAGAAGGATTTGTGTTGTCTTAATCGGGAGCTTGGTTGGTTAAGAATCAGTGGAGTTTTTCCTAGAGTTGTTTTCGTCTTAGGACTTTCGAGGACGAAAGTCTTAAAAGGAGGGAGTATTGTAATGGCCCAGTTTTCTATTTCGGTTACCCAGGTGATTTCGGGTCATTATTTGGATATTCGGATGGGCCGTTAGAGCTGTTTTAACCCTTAGGGGTATTTTGGTCTTTTTGCCCCCAGTCAGGGTATTGAGGATTTTCAAGATTTCAGGGCCTTTCCTGCCTTCGTCGAAGTTTGGTGGTTGTTGGTTGCAAGACCCAAGAGGTTTGGGCAAGTTGTTTGGGAGTTTGGAGGTATTTTAGTTATTCGCAAAATTAATGGGGTTTTTAGTGCTTCCCTTGGGATTTGAACCCTGTAGTAAATGGTTTTTGGGTTTGTAGGAAAAGAGTTTTCTAGAAAGAAAAGTTTGTTTGGGCGGGTTTTGAAAGAGGAAGCTTTGGGAAGGGATTTTAGACCCATTTAAATTAGGAAAAGGGATGAAAAATCAAGAAAGTCCCTTTCCCCTTGTTTTGCAATTTCTCTCTCTCTCTCTCTCTCTCTCTCTCTCCTAGCCGACCTCACCAAGAAAACCCAACCCTAGCCGCACCACACCCTGGCCGCATCAGACCGCTCGCCCGGCAAAGACCACCGCCGCCCACCACGCCGCACCAGACGCCTCCTCAGATCGCCCGGCCCAGCGCCCAGACGCGCGCGCGCGCGCTTCGCTCGCTATCGCCCGGCGCGCGTCGCCGCGTGTATCCTCGCGAACCGACGTCTCGCCCACGCGCCCGACCCAGCGTGTTGGCGCGCGCGACAGCCAGCGTCACGACGTCCCCTACCTCGCTAGCGCCAGCGCCAGTGCGAGCAGCGCCACCGCTTGTCCTGGCGACGGACGGCCGCCGCCTGCCGTGCGGGTTGGGGCGTGACCTTGTGTCTTCTCGGTCGGTAATTCCCGTGTCTTTTCTCCTTTGGGCACTAGGCTGTTTGCTGCTGTTTATTTAATTATGTTGTTTTTACAAAAATGCTTAGGTTGCTCGGTTTTGCTTTAAAGCTCGAGGGTCATTATTTGATTGTGAAAGTTATTTCTGCTCGTTTCCAGGTAAGGATTTCTTACCGTGGTTGTGTGGACCCTGCGATGCTTTCTTGATTGTGCCTTATATGCATGTTTACTTGTATGAACATGATTAGTGGATAGGATAGCTTGTGATTGCACTCTTGCTAGCATGTTTGCTGTTTGTACATGTTAGTGCCATGCTAGGATTGTTCTTCCAAAGATGCTTGAGATTCCGCTTTAAGTTCGTAGTATCATGCTAGGTTATGTGTGATTGATGTTGATATGTATGTCTAGCGAGGAATCAGTTATTTTGTACTCTTAGCTACTATAGTAGAGTTTGTCATCATCCAGAGGCTGAGAGTGGACATAACGTACTTTGTCCCCACCGGTCGGGAGTAGAGCGAAGCATAACGTACATTGCTTCCCCCCGTCAGCCGATGTGGATTTAGCTACCACATCGGCATAAGCCTAGTTTGTAGCCTGCTAGAGCGAAACCCCTTAGCGGTGCAAGCTCGCTTGGCCGGTTCTTAGCCAGTCGGTGGTACAAGGTGCACAGATGAGTGCCGAGGGCCTCGCACTACTGTGTTCAGTGACACCGTTCGGAGTCTTTAGGCATGCGCACCTGGCCCGCGTAGTTTGTACTTAGGCCCCCACATTTACGCCGGTTGCAGCAGCATGCGGTGTGCGTGCACACGCGTTAGTCGCCGGTTCGGAGAGCTCCCCCGGTCTAATGTTCGTGAGTACACCCGTTCTTTCTAGTTTAGAGCCAGACTTCGGGTACTCTCCCGATAGTCCATATTTGTTAGCGAGGGTAAGAGGCCCTTGAGGACACCCATTGGGATTGGCTTTTGAGCTGATCATATGGTCGAGGGAGAAAGACCCTCGAGGGTGTCAGACATCTTTGGGATCGGTTTTTGAGCTGATCAATTGGCCGAGAGAGAAAGACCCTCGGAGATGTCCCGGGATTGGTTATAAGAGCCAATCATTAGGCCGGAAGTAGGAGACTTCTGAGGATTCCAAATTCTGCCTTGTAAGCTCGTTGAGCTATGATTTGTGTTGGTAACTGTTTGCATGTATACTAGGGTGCTAGATGATTGATGTATCGTATTGTACCCGGTTGAGATTCTTACCGAGTATGTTTATACTCACCCTTATTCTCGTGGTTTTCCACGGGTAACTTGGGACGGCAGGGACGGCGGCGCGGAGGAGCGATTGATCATGGGAGCCGCCGGCACTCTGTCTTTTATTTGTTGCATAATTTGTTCAGCATGTAGACGGACAGGAGTCCTAGGGGGATGTTTTTAACAGTTGTTTAAATTGTATTGTATGATTTCATAAACACTGGCCAGGATTGTTTTACTTTGTTGGTCTGCTTAAATGAAGGTTGTTGTTTATGTTTTAAGTGTCCCCGCTTTTAAATGTTTTGAAAGGTTTTAAATATGGGCACTAAACCGCTTGATGAAGTATTTAACTTGCATGCTGAGTGAGAACCTAGGTTTAGGACCGCATTTTGGGTCCGGTTCTTACAATCCTGGCTAGTGTGTGGTTGGCGGTTCAGTTTGTGGTGGAACCCCCCCTATTGTTGTCCCGTGAGATTTAGATGTTGTTTCTTTAGCAGAGAAAGACAGCGAGCGTGTGTGGAACTCTCTGTCATTCGGTTATCTGCTTGTAAGAACCATTTCCTCTTAGGAGTTGTCAGGTTACTCCCTTGGTCTTGGAGTTGATGGTAGTGGTGCTAGCAAGAGGGAAACATTTGTTGGTTGCTTGGAAGCAGTTGTTTGTCCAGTTAAGCGAATTCTTGAGTGGTGTTCGGGAAGTTGCAGTAAGGGTTATTATGCCTTTTGTGAGTGTTGGGCCTAGTCAGCTAAGGTACTTTGTGGGTTTGGCCTGGGAGCTGTTGCACCTTTGTAGTTGAGGAACCCCTTTGTATCAGTTGTGGGATGAGGTTGCACCATTGTGGCTGGATTAGGGTCTTGACCTTTGAGGATCCTTGCTGATTAGTGCAGCTTGTGCTCTGCCAGCCATTGTTGGTATTCTTGTTCTTGGTAGTTGGTGATAACCGAGTAGTGGAGTTCCGTTTATGAAGTTTCTGTGGGAAGGTGCAATAAGCCTAAGCTAGAGGGTTAAGCCTGTATGTGTTATCGTTTGGACTTGTGTGATGTGTTTCATATTTTGAGGCAAGCTTCGTTTCGTTGCTTGCATGGAGGTAAGTTTGTTGGAGGGAGCCCTCTGGGGCCCTGTTGATAGCAGGTTGACTTTTCAGTCAGCGATCTAGGTCGAGCTAGAGTTGAGTAGATTGGCGTGGTTATGCAGTGTGCGGTTGGTTAGGCTACCGAGTTTGTAGCACTCAAGTTGTTGGTTTGTAGGAGTCCGTGTGGAAGCTGGTAGCTGGTTGAGGTTGTTGTGTTAGTCCGAATGTTTCGCGGATTAGTTGTAGTCGCTAGAGCTCGCACCTCGCCCAGGTGGAGATGTCATTACTGTGGAGTAGTGGCATGGCAGTTCAGGCTAGAGTTGTTGGCACCAGGGTGTAGTAACAAAGGTTATTCTAGGCAGTGCGTTGATGAACTGTGGTTATGGAGAGCGTTGTTAAGAGGCTTATGAGCCGAGTGTAGTCCTGTAGTGTTTTCACCCTCTGACCGATGGTCTTTTGGGAGGAGTGAGCCAGATCCTTCAGAGCTTGTTGCGAGTTGGTGTTTAGTGGTTAAAAGCCAGGAGACCAGTGTTTGTTTTGCGAGGTTGCCTTGGGTAGCAGTTCCCAGCTGTTAGTTCATATAGTTCCGTTGAGGCGTTGTGTTATAAGTGTTGCAGGTTTTCCAGTGTTCTGTGAAAAGGTTGGTGGCCGTTAGTTGTTGGATCTCGAGTTGTCGCAGGTTGGTCGGTGATGCGATGCGAGAGTAAGATTAGAGCTCGTTTGTGTTAGCTCAGAGCAGGCAGAAGAGGTACGCCGATGTACGGCGTCGAGTTTTAGAGTTTGAGGTTGGACAGTGCGTGTTTTTAAGGTTGCACCGATGTGAGGTGTGTTGAGGTTTGGTAAGCGTGGGAAGTTGAGTTTCCGTTTTGTTGGTCAATTTGAGATGCTTGAGAGGATTGGAAGAGTTGCATATTGGTTAGCCTTTCCTCCGTTGATGTCAGCTGTGCACAGTGTTTTCTTTTATCGATGTTGAGGCAGTATGTGCCAGACCCATCGCTCATTGTGGACGTTGAGCCTTTGCAGTTGAATGAGGATTTGAGCTTCGAGGGGAAGCCTGTGAGTATTCTGGTCTTTGAGAAGAAGACGTTGCGTAATCGTGAGATCCGTTTGGTAAAAGTTCAGTGGAGGAGTTGGAGTTCTAAAGAAGCCGCTCGTGAGCGGGAAGGACGAGATAAGTTTGCAGTATCCTGAGTTGTTTCAGTCTTAAGGACTTTCGAGGACGAAAGTCATAAAAAGGAGGGAATATTGTAACGGCCCAGGTTTTCATCTCGGTCTTCCAGGTATGCCCTAGGGGTATTTTGGTAATTTGGTCGGGCCGTCAGGGCCGTTTATGTCTTTTTAAGTTGTTAAAATTATTGGATGGACTTAAGTAAGATTTTGATCCTTTGTGGATGTGTTTGGGCATGGTGAGATGCAAAAGTAAATTTGAGAAATAAAGTTGCAGCAGCCGGGGTTCGAGACAGGGTGGCCTTGTGTGCTAGAGGAGAGCCTTGCCAAGTGAGCCACCAGGTGTTATTGTTACTCTTTCCGTGTCATATCTTAGTTACCCCTGGATCTTTGGAGTTTTGGTGCATTTGTTTAAAAGAAGAGAAAATAGGGTTTTGGGTCTTCTTCTCCAAACTCCATGGCCGCCCAACCTTCTTCTCCCAAGTTCCTTGCCGAGCTCCTTCTCCCCTTGCAGCCCCGTCTGCTCGCGTCGTCCCACCGAGCAAGAGCCACCGAGCAACCCACCAGACGCCCAAGAAGCCAGATCGTCGCAGCACCTGCGCGCCAAAGATCGCCCGTCGCGACGCCCCTGTGAAGCCGTCCCAGCGCTTCCGCGTTCGCCCCGAGCTCAAGCTTGCACGCCGTGTCGCCCGCGTGCCTGTCGCTGTCCCAGCGCTCCCGTGCCGTGCCGCTCGCCCGCCCGCGACCAGCTTGTCCGCGCCCGTGCGCCCGCTCCAGCCAGCCCATCCACGCGCGCACGCGCAGCCCTACCGCCCATCTGCGCTTGTCAGCGCCCAGCGCGCAGCCCCTATCGCCCATCTGCGCCCATCAACGCCAAAGGCGCCAACAAAGCGACCCGCACATGCGACTGTCCACCCAGCGTCGCCGTGCGCGTGAGTTGCTCCCAAGCCGAGCCCTGTTTATTTTATTATATTTAGGCCTATGGATTGTGATTATTGTTGTGTTTGTTAGGTTCTCGTTAGCTAGCTCGGGATCGATCGCAGCTTAGGATTCTTGTGTGTAGTTGCCTTCCGACCAGGTAAAGATTTCTTACCGGAGTTGTGTGGGCCCTGCGATATATTATGTGATGTTGATTGTATGCTTGTTTGTGTTTATCAACATGTTTAGTGATAGGTGCTCTGTTCTGAATTCCCGACTGGCATGATTTCTTATGTTGTTTCTCATGTTAGTTCATGCTAGGTTGTTTCGTTCTGGCATGCTCGTATCTATTCTTGCTTCGTAGTATCGTGCTAGGTTCGTTGTATCTGTTGAGCACGTATTGGATTGTATTGGATTGTTTGCTGTTGATATTATAGTTTAGAGTTCAGGTAGGTAGCATCATCCGGGCCGGATGCATAACGTAACTTGCATCCATGACAGGGACGTACGAGACAATACTCCGTCCCTGATCCCGTAAGAGTTTAGCTAACCCTAACTACCGCCCCGAAATCTTCGGTGAGGGTGGCGATATTAAATGCCCCAACGGTCGGGATGATGACTTGGCATTGCCTTGTGTCCGGCGATCGGCGCGTCCTCGGCGTGTTCGGCCGTAGCCCTTGATTGCCACTGTTAGGGCAAGGGCGGCTTCACGGTGTAAGCGTACCACGACTGTTCCTTAGCCTCAGTGCGGTGGTTGGCCGACATAGTTCACATGTTCAGTCTCACACCCTATGTCGCGAAACACCGATCCGGAGAATTAGTTAGGCATGGTGGTGGACACGGGCGACTTGCCACTAGACCCGGCACCCCCCAGAGTCTGCAGTAGCATGCGGTGCGCGCATACACTCATTATAGCGCCGACTGGAGAGCTCCTCGGGATTGTGAGCCAGTGCACCTTTCGTATCGACAGTAGACAGGCTGAGGCCGAGACTTGTTTCTCGTATAGGATCGTATCATGAGGTTTATTATTCTGGAGTAAGACCCTGAGTTGGCATCCGAGGTTTATATGTGGATCTAAGCTATGTGCTCTCTTCTGTGTTTATATTCATAGCTTGCATACCTTTCTGCTAGATGACCATGTATACCGTATTGTACCCCGGTTGGGGATTCTTACTGAGTAATTCGTTACTCACCCTTATTTGTGGTTTTCCACAGGTAACTATGGTGCGAGACAGGATGGCTGGAGGAGGAGCTGTGATCATGGAACCCGTTGTTTTGAACTGTGAGTCTTGTATTTATGTTTTAAGTTTTAAATGTCCTCTGAATGCATGTAGTTGGGCACGGAGCCCTTAGGTTGTTTTCTGGTTGTTGCCCGGATTCTGACACTGATGTAAACCAATTTTGGATTTGAATGTGATTTAAATCTCTGATCAGAGTACGTTTTAAACCAATTTTAGGACCCCATTCGGATCGGGTCTTTACAATAGGTGTCCTCGAGGACTCTTACCCTCGGCTAAACTATTCCTATGACTAACAGGAGAGTACCCGAAGTCTGGCTCTAAACTGGAACAGAAGTGGTGTACTCACGAACATTAGTCCGGGGGAGCTCTCCAAACCGACATCTAACGCGTGTGCGCACACACCACATGTAACGACCCAGGTTTTCATCCCGGTCTTCCAGGTATGCCCTAGGGGTATTTTAGTAATTTAGTCGGGCCGTCAGGACCGTTTATGTCTTTTTCCAGTTGCTAAAATTATTGGATGGATTTATGTAAGTTTTTTAGGCTTTGTGGATGTGTTTGGGCATGGGGAGATGCAAAAGGAAAATTGTGTGTTAAAGTGTGTTTGGTGGGTTTGAACCCTGTGGTCCGAGAAGTCAGGTGGGTGGTGTGTGGCGGTTGAGCTATGGAGAGCTCTTGTTGCTCTTTTCGCATCACATCTTAGTTAACCTTGGATTTTGGAGTTTTGGTGCATTTGGTTAAATGAAATAGAATTAGGTTTATTCCATCTTCTTCTCCAAATCTCCTCTTGGCCGCACAAGCTTTCCCTCTCCATAGCCCTTGCCGATTCTTCATCCTTGCAGCTCCCTTGGATCGTTCATCATCATTCCGGGTAGGTATTGATCTTCCTCTTCTTCTTCTTCTCATCCGTTTGGTGTGCTTTTGGCCAAGTGAAAAGAGGTGTGTTGTGTGTGTTTGTGTTGATTGCGCCAACCGAGAGAAGCCCGACCAGTGACCATCGTCGCACGCCCGGCCGGCCGATCGCGCGCCGGATCGCGCCCAGAGCAAAGACAGTCGCCCCGCCGCCGCACCGTTCCTCGTAGTCGCACGGATCGCCCAGATCGTTGAGAGAGTACCGCCGCAGACGCCATCGCTCACCAGTCGATCAGATCTGTTGAAGCAGCGCCGCCGCCGACGCCATCGCCGCTCGCGGATCGGGCGGATCGCGCGCAGCAGCGAGACGCCAGACGCCGCCACCGCGCGCGCGCGCCGAAGCCGCCGCCGCGCGCGCCACCGCGTCTGCGTCTGCTCGTCGTGACGCCAGCGCCGCGCCTTTGCCCGAAGCCGCTCACCCGCGCGCCCAGCCGCGTCGGCGCGTCGCTGCGTCGCTGCGCCCGCGCGCGCTTTGCCCGAGCCGCCGCTCGCGCCACGCCAGACGCCTTCGCCGCGCGCGCGTCCTCTGCGCGTGCGTGCTGGGCAGCGTCCTCGCTGCGTGCCGTGCAGGTTGCGCGGCCGGTAGCGTCCTGCCGTCTTGCCGTTGCGGCAGCGGCAGCCGCCCCACCTGCCGTGCCCGGCTGTTGCTGAGCCTCCAAGCTCGTGTCGCCGTGCGCGTGAGTTTCCCGAGCCGAGCTTGTCGTTCTTTTGTTGTTTAGACGTTTTAGATGCTGATTATTATTGGTTTGCTAGGTTCCCGCCGCTAGCTCGGGATTGTTCCATGACTTAGGTTTTGTGTGTAGAAGCCTCCCGACCAAGGTAAGGATTTCTTACCGGAGTTGTGTGGGCCCTGCGGTATATTTGTGATTGTTGTTTTGTATGCTCTGTATGATTATTAGCATGTTTAGCCCTAGGTGCTCGCATTCAATTCTCGATGGCATGAACTCTTGTATTGTTTCTCATGTTAGCCCATGCTAGGTTGTTCCATTCTCGCATGTTCGATATCTGTTCTTGCTTCGTAGTATCATGCTAGGTTCCTTGTATCCATTGAGCACGTATTTGATCGCATTGATTGAATTATTATTATTGCTATGGTTTAGAGTTCGGGTAGGTAGCATCATCCGGGCGGATGCATAACGTAACTTGCATCCCCGATGGGGGCGTCACGAGATGGTACTGTCCCGATCCCGTTAGGGTTTAGCTAACCCTAACGCGGTGCCCCGCAATCTTGGGTGAGGGTGGCAAATCGTTAATTGCCCCAACGGTCGGGATGATGACTTGGCATTGCCTCGTCCCCGGCGATCGGCACGTCCTCGGCGTGTTCGGCCGTAGCCCTTGATTACCACTGTTAGGGCAAGGACCGCTTCGGTGTAAGCCTACCACGACCGGTTCCTTAGCCTCAAAGTGCGGTGGTACAGCCGACATAGTTCACGTGTCCAGTCTCACACCCTATGTCGGTGACACCGATCCGAGAGATTTAGTTAGGCATGGTGGATCGAACACAGGCGACTTGCCACTAGACCCGGCACCCCGAGTTTGCAGTAGCATGCGGTGCGCGCTTACGCTCATTCTAGCGCCGATCGGAGAGCTCCTCGGGATCTTGAGCGAGTGCACCTTTCGATCGACGAAGAGACAGCCGAGGCCGGGACTTGTTCCCGTATAGCGCGTTTAGTGTGTTGTGGTATTTCCGGACTAAGACCTCGAGTTGGCATCCGAGGTCCAAGTGTGGACTTAAGCTATGTGCTCTATTCTCGTGTTTATACTCATAGCTTGCATACAATCTTCTAGATGATCATGTATATCGTATTGTACCCCGGTTGGGGATTCTTCTTTGAGTAATTCGTTACTCACCCTTATTCGTGGTTTTCCACAGTAACCAAGGCGCGAGACAGGATGGTCAAGGAGGAGCTGTGATCATGGAATCTGTCATCATCTCGACTATTTTATTTTATCATGACTCTTGACTTTTGTTATTTCCCCGAATGCATGTAGACGGGCACAGAGCCCAGGATGTTTTCTTACGTTTTATGGATTCCAAGATATTTGTACTTGTGGATTGTTTTAATGTTTTAAATAAATCTACGATCGTAGTATGCTTTTAGAAATGTATGTTTTGGTTGTTGAATGTTTCTGTTTTTACGTGGGATCCGAAATGTATTTTTCATAATGTCTTTTATTTTCACTACATGCATTGGGGTAAAGGCCCATTTAGAGCCCCTTTGGGGTGGTCTTTACTGATTGGTATCGAGCTCGAGTCATAGATTCGTAGACTGACCTTGGTTGTAGGTCATCCTTCCATGATCACGGCCTCAAGCTGATATCATCAGTACGCCTAGGTTTATTGTTTTAGAAAGGAAAAAGGGTTAAGAATTTACAATACTGTCATCTTGTGTATGCCTTGTGTAGTGTTGTGGAGCGAGACGCAGCGTGTTTCGACTCGTTGTTGGTTTGGGCTTAGTGAGCCATCATGCCAACTTTCGCAGATGCGGCGATTTGTTTAGCGACTTGTTGAGGTATCCAGATAGATTCGGATGCCCTGGGACATCGTTCCAGAGGGAGGCAGAGCTTAGACTCCCGTTGGCCATTTGTGGCCCGATTCTTCGCTTTTCCCCTAGTGAGAGGGTGGTGGTGCTTCGAGCGGATCGCCAAGATGTTGATCGCACCCGCAGGAGCAGGGCGCTTGGCATGTCCGACCGAGGAGTTGGACCGATCGTGTTGATGTTGAGGCCGCGTCCAGGGTTGTTAGGCCCGCATGCCAGATTTGGCCCCGGCAGTTGAGTTGCCTAGAGGAGGGGGTAGAGGCTAGCAGCGCCTCGGAGTGAGACTCCTTGAGCAGAGTGTGCTCCAGCCATGAGAGATTTGATGGCGAGTCTTTAGCTATCGAGAGCGGAGATCCAGTGCGCGATTTGTAGCGCGTAGTGAGGAGTCCCGGCACAGATAGCCGGGTGTGAGTTTGTTTCAGCATTTTTCCCCCAAAGTAGCTCTTGTAGCTCCGGAGGTTCTCGGGAGGGCATGATCAGCGAGTTTATTCGAGATGAGTTTGTTGGCGTTGATGGAGACGCCCAGTTGGCAAATGGATGCCTCAGAGAGCTCGATGTTTTAGTAAGTCCTACCGCTAGTAGTAAAGTAGTTGGCAGTTTGAGTTTAGCATCCGTGTGTGGGATGCCCGCATTCAAAGGCCGAGGTGTGCCGTTCTGTCTTTATTTGGTTCATCAGATGGTGGTGGAAGTCCCTGGTGAGAGGTGGACTAGCAGAGTCTCCACCAGTCGCCCGATTGTTTGGCAAGTTGCCGTGTTAGTAGCTTGAGGCAGATGAAGGGTCATCTTTGCCCCTTGCGAGCCCTCTTTGTTGTTTAATGACCTGACTTCCTCGGATGTGGATTTGGTAGTAGTAGCACTTGAGGTGCATTGGTTGGTGTGCCACTTTGGCACTAAGTCGGTTCGAGCTTGAGTTTGGCTTGGGCATAGCAGATGGTTCTATGCCGTTCGGAGTTCAGCGTACTCCTTTAGCCTTGGATCTGTTTATGGCAGTTGCACCCGTTCAGGTCGTGCCTGAGGACTAGTTCAGTGGTAGTCGATGGACTACAAGCGAAAGGATGCTCGAGAGGAGCCGGAGCCTCTCCCCAGCGTTTCTGGAGGTTGAGTAAGTCAGCAGGTTGCCGGTTGGTAAATGTTGGTGCGCGTGAGTCTCGCGCTAGTGTTAAGGCCAAGAGATTTTCTTTGTGGTTGGTAGTGCGGTCAACTACCTTCGAGTGCCAAAATATGAGGAGAGTTGAGCATTGTAGATGCGAGTTTGGTCCAGCAGAGGGACCTTGAGTTGGATGCTCATGAGATGAGCTGGATGCCTATGAGGCGAGATGAGCTGATGCCTTGCGAGAGGTTTTGGATGCCTTAGAGGTAAGCACCCTTGGTTGAGGCTTGGTACAAAGTAAGTTTGGTTTGGCATGGTTATGCTTTGGTAGAGCAAGGTTGCCTCAGCTTCGAGTATCGTGTGGAGATGGAGCTTTTGGTGTTCCTTGGATTGTTTGTATCTCTGCCAGGAGTTAGCGTTGCTTTTGGGAAAAACGCTTGTTGGTCTTGGATCTCTAAAGGAAGGTTGGGAGTTGTGCACACAAGTGTGTTTTGTGTGGTTCGTTCCGTGGCGAGAGTTTCAGATCCATGTAGGGTTTGCTTTGGAGATCTCGTGCTCAGTTCCTTGAGAAGTTGGACTCCAGGTGGTTGTTGTAAGGCTTTGGTTGAGGTGGTAAGGATACCGTGCTCGTGGTATCAAGTTGTTGCTTAGGCAAGATTTGTTAAGTTAGGCCTAAGCTTGGTTGGCGGATCTTCTTGTTGATCGTTGGTTGGAGTTCGATTGAGGCCCGAACAAGAGCGATGGTAGCTAAGCCGCGTGGTTTCTGATCGTCATGGCTAAGAGAGTTGTTCGGATCCTTCCTTGGGTAGAAGTTATGTTGTGGCCGATGTTTTGAGTAGGAGGATGACGCATTCTGTAGCGTTTCGGGTCCTCTAGGTTCCCAAGGAGTTGGAGTTGGCCAGCATGGTTGGGATGCTAGAAATTGGAGTTGTTTGTTCAGGCAGTCGTCTGTTGGATCGTATGCCGGCAGTGTGTGTGTCGAGGGTTGCCGAAGAACCCTAGGTTGTGGAGAGCCTCTCGAGCTCGGTCAGGCCCAGCCTAGTGAGTTTCAAAGTGGGCTAGCATTTGAGGCGTGTAGTTTGTAGCCTCGGTGGAGTTGCTAGCGATCTTGGTAGACTAGCAAGCTAGTGTTTGTTTGGAGTAAAGTCCGGAGTGGTTTTGGTGTGGTGGCAAGTTGATGCTTGGTGTTGACCAAGGTGTGGATTGGAGTTGTTAGAGTTTAGTTTTGCTCGTGGGGGCGAGTGGTTTGTACCATGTTGGTTGTTTTTCCTGTTTCCAGGATGTTGAGTTGCCCCGTTTGGCATTTGGAGGTTCACCGAGATGGACCCTTGTTGCGCCCGTGAGATTAGATGTTGTTGCTCGGTGGGGGGCAAGACAGTGAGCGTATGTGGAGTTCTCTCTGTCCGTTGGTTGTCCGCTTGTAAGAGCCGTTTCCTTGGGAGGAGTTGTGAGTTACTCCCTTGGTCTTGGAGTTAATGGTGGAAGCGCTAGCTTGAAGGAAAAGTTTGTTGGTCGCTTGGAAGTAGTCGTTTGTCGATTAAGCGGATTCTTGGATGGTGTTCTAGAGGCTGCAGTAAAGGTTGTTCTCGCCTCTTGTGAGTGTTTGGCCAAGATTTGGTTCGTTTGTTGTTTCGAGAGCTAGTTCGGTTCTAGCCGAGGGCGTTGCCTACGAGGTCTTGTTCCTAGTCGAGAAGTTTTGGGAGTTGACCCCTCCTCAGCAGATTGAGCAAGTCTTTGTTTGTTTTGGTTTGGTGGTCCGATTGGTTGAGTTTTCTCTTGGGTGTTGCCTCCAAGAGAGTTGGTTCTTGTTGCCTTGGGTTTGAGCAAGTCAACGAGCGTGTGTGAAGTTCGCCGCCCTTCGGAGTTTGCTTGCCGGGAAGTCGTTTCCGTTTGGCGAGAGTCGGCTTAGCTCCCGAGTTGTGTAGTCGATCGAGTAGCGCAAGTGATCGGCCCAATGAGAGGGTCCTCGCTTTGTGTTGTTAGCAAGCAAGAGTTGTTTGTTCCGCAAGCGGAGGCCCCACCAAGAAGAGTTGAGTTGTTACGGCAAGTTGTTGGTTCTTTGGGGATTGAAGATTTCCTTTCCCTCTAGCCTCTGTGGTGGTTGAGTTGCTCCTTGGATGCCGACCTCGAGTGATAGCTTGCGAGGTAGTCTTGCGGATTCGTGTGGCCCGGGATCCGTAAGCTTTGAGGTTGTCGTTATCCGTTTTCCTTGTGAGGTTTTGGGAGTGGAGCTTACGGGTGGAAGATGAGTTAGGCTTAGGCTTAAAGGGAAGTCCTTTGAGTAGCTAGTTGGATTTTAAGAGTTGAGTAGTAGCTTGGGCAGCGTTGCTCGTTATAAGTTTGGGTTGAGTTCTCACGAGCAAGCCCTTCTCGGGCTTTGTTCCTAGTTGTTGTGAGTTCCCGGTTGGCGTGAGTAGAGCCGCGTTTGAGTGAGTTGGCACAGAGGTGCCGTGGCATTGGTTGGTAAGTCGTTGAGCTGTTTTCCTCAAGGTGTTGTGTCGCAGATAGGCTGCGTGATGGTTTAGTCCTTGCTTCCCGAGTTTTCCTTGTGAGGAATGTTGGATGTTCCTTGCTGGCGATTTTCTCCTTAAGATGGTTGCTTAAGTGTTGTGGTCGTGTTCTAGTTGGAGAAGTTTGTCTTTTGGATCGATCCGCCGATTGGTGGTTCGTTTGTATCTCGTTAAGGTTTTGTAGTCAAGGTTTGAGGTTTGTTGGTCTTTTGTGAAGTAAGAGTAGGCCGTTTAGTTTTGGAATCTGGAAGGTTCGGTTGTTTGGCTTGATTTGTTGTAGGGTTGAGTTTGTTTGTTGACAGCTGTGCTCAGTGTTTTTTTTTTTATGTATCGATGTTGGGGCAGCATGTGCCGGACCCATTGTTCATTGTGGACTTTGAGCCCTTGCAGCTGATTGAGGGTTTGGGCTTCGAGGAGAAGCCTATGAGTATTCTGGTCTTGAGTCGAAGACGTTGCGTAGAAGTGAGATCCGTTGGTAAAAGTTTAGTGAAGGAGTCTGAGTTCGGAGGAGGCCGCTCGTGAGCGGGAAGGACGGGATGCGAATGCAGTATCCTGTGTTGTTTCAGTCTTAAGGACTTTCGAGGACGAAAGTCATAAAAAGGAGGGAATATTGTAACGACCCAGGTTTTCATCCCGGTCTTCCAGGTATGCCCTAGAAGTATTTTAGTAATTTAGTCGGGCCGTCAGGACCATTTATGTCTTTTTCCAGTTGCTAAAATTATTGGATGGATTTATGTAAGTTTTTTAGGCTTTGTGGATGTGTTTGGGCATGGGGAGATGCAAAAGGAAAATTGTGTGTTAAAGTGTGTTTGGTGGGTTTCGAACCCAAGTGGTCTGAGAAGTCAGGTGGGTGGTGTGGCCAGTTGAGCTATGGAGAGCTCTTGTTGCTTTTTCTGCATCACATCTTAGTTAACCTTGGATTTTGGAGTTTTGGTGCATTTGGTTAAATGAAATAGAATTAGGTTTATTCCATCTTCTTCTCCAAATCTCCTCTTGGCCGCACAAGCTTTCCCTCTCCATAGCCCTTGCCGATTCTTCATCCTTGCAGCTCCCTTGGATCGTTCATCATCATTCCGGGTAGGTATTGATCTTCCTCTTCTTCTTCTTCTTCTTCTTCTCATCCGTTTGGTGTGCTTTTGGCCAAGTGAAAAGAGGTGTGTTGTGTGTGTTTGTGTTGATTGCAGCCAGCCGAGAGAGAAGCGACCAAAGCGACCATCGTCGCGACGTCCAGCCCGGTCGGATCGCCGCGCGGATCGAGCCAGCAGAGATAGCAACCGGATCGCCCGCGCGTCGCACCGATTCGCCCTGTACTCGCACGGATCGCCCAGATCGTTGAGCGGCCGCCGCGACGCCATCGCTCACGGTCGATCAGATCTGTTGAAGCAGCCCGCCGCCGACGCCATCGCTCGCGGATCGTGCGGATCGCGCGCAGCGAGATGCGACGCCGCGCGCGCGCAGACCTTCGCTGAAGCCGCCGCGCCGCGCGCCCGCGCGTCCGCGTCGCTGTCGCCGCGCGCCAGCGCCGCGCGCCGCTCAGCTGCTCGCGCGCCGCCAGACGCCAGCGCGCGCGCGCGCGCCCTGTCCTGCGATCGTGCGTGCAATACGCGTCCCCCTGCGTGCGTGCCGTGCGGTAGCGCGGCCAGTAGCGTCCCTGCCGTGCCGTGCGGTAGCAGCCAGCGCCAGCCACCTGCCGTGCCGGCTTGCGGCGACTCCAAGATCGTGTCGCCGCGCCGCGTGAGTTCCCCGAGCCGAGCTTGTCGTTCTTTTGTTGTTTAGACGTTTTAGATGTTGATTATTATTGGTTTGCTAGGTTCCCGCTCGCTAGCTCGGGATTGTTCATGACTTAGGTTTTGTGTGTAGAAGCCTCCCGACCAAGGTAAGGATTTCTTACCGGAGGAGTTGTGTGGGCCTGCGGTATATTTGTGATTGTTGTTTTGTATGCTGTGTATGATTATTAGCATGTTTAGCCCTAGGTGCTCTGCTCAATTTCGATTGGCATGAACTCTTGTATTGTTTCTCATGTTAGCCCATGCTAGGTTGTTCCATTCGGCATGTTCGATATCTGTTCTTGCTTCGTAGTATCATGCTAGGTTCCTTGTATCTCATTGAGCACGTATTGATTGCATTGATTGAATTATTATTATTGCTATGGTTTAGAGTTCGGGTAGGTAGCATCATCCGGGCGGATGCATAACGTAACTTGCATCCCCGAGCAGGGGCGCACGAGATGGTACTCCGTCCTCGATCCCGTTAGGGTTTAGCTAACCCTAACGGTGGCCCCGCAATCTTGGGTGAGGGTGGCAAAGCGTTAATTGCCCCAACGGTCGGGATGATGACTTGGCATTGCCTGCGTCCGGCGATCGGCGCGTCCTCAGCGTGTTCGGCCGTAGCCCTTGATTGCCACTGTTAGGGCAAGGACCGCTTCACGGTGTAAGCCTACCACGGCCGGTTCCTTAGCCTCGGTGCGGTGGTACAGTGACATAGTTCACGTGTCAGTCTCACACCCCTATGTCAATGACACCGATCCGAGATTTAGTTAGGCATGGTGGATCTGAACACGGGCGGCTTGCCACTAGACCCGGCACCCCCGAGTTTGCGGTAGCATGCGGTGCGCGCTTACGCTCATTACTGGCGCCGATCGAGAGCTCCTCGGGATCTTGAGCGAGTGCACCTTTCGACGATCGGCGATGAGGCAGCCGAGGCCGGGACTTGTTCCCGTATAGCGCGTTTAGTGTGTTGTGGTATTTCCGGACTAAGACCACGAGTTGGCATCCGAGGTCCAAGTGTGGACTTAAGCTATGTGCTCTATTCGTGTTTATACTCATAGCTTGCATACAATCTTCTAGATGATCATGTATATCGTATTGTACCCCGGTTGGGGATTCTTCTTTGAGTAATTCGTTACTCACCCTTATTCTCGTGGTTTTCCACAGGTAACCAAGCGCGAGACAGGATGGTGAAGGAGGAGCTGTGATCATGGAATCCTGCTTTGTCATCTCGACTATTTTATTTTATCATGACTCTTGACTTTTGTTATTTCCCCGAATGCATGTAGGCGGGCACAGAGCCCCCAGGATGTTTTCTTACGTTTTATGGATTCCAGCATATTTGTACTTGTGGATTGTTTTAATGTTTTAAATAAATCTCTGATCAGAGTATGCTTTTAGAAATGTATGTTTTGGTTGTTGAATGTTTCTGTTTTTACGTGGGATCCGAAATGTATTTTTCATAATGTCTTTTATTTTCACTACATGCATCGGGGTAAAGGCCCATTTAGAGCCCCTTTTGGGTCGGGTCTTTACACCACATGCTACTGTAAACCGCATAAATGTGGGGCCTAAGGACAAACTACGCCGATCCAGGTACGCAAGCCTAAAGACTCGAAAGTAGTGTCACTGATTTACAGTAGTGCGAGGCCCTTAGCACTCATCTGTAGCAGCATGTACCACAGACCTGAAGCTAGGAACTATCCCCGGGCAGCCTTGCACCTGTGACAGGTTCCGCTCTAGCAGGCTACAAACTGGGCTTATACTAATGACGGAGCTAATCCACACTGGCTGTCGGGGGCGGAAGCAAAGTACGTTATGCTTCTCACTGATCCCGACCTGTGGGAACAAGATACGTTATGTCCGCTCTCAGCCTCTGGATGAAGACAATCTAACTAATCTATCTAATATCACAGAGTAACAAATCCTAACAGTTTTAACATGCCAACAAGTATATATTATAACCTAGCAAGATACTGCTAACTTAAAGCAGGAATCACAGAACATGTTGGAAGGACAAACCTAGCATGGCACTAACATGTAGAAACAAGGTAAACATGCTAGCAGAGATAAACAACAAGCAGTCCTATCCACTAACATGTTCATAACAATTAACACATATACAAAATGCAATCAGGACATATCGTAGGGTCTACACAACCTTGGTAAGAGATCCTTACCTGAAAAAAACCGTAAACAATAAACAAAGTGCTCCTTGAGCAGCAGTGTCTCACAACCTAACAATATCATACATTGTAACGGCCCAGGTTTTCATCCCGGTCTTCCAGGTATGTCCTAAGGGTATTTTGGTAATTTGGTCGGGCCGTTAGGGCTGTTTCAGTCTTTCTTAGCTTTTTATATTCTTGGATGTTCAAATATAGGGTTTCGTTGCATTTTTGTTGAGTTTGGGTGTTGAGAGTTGCAAAAATAAAAATAGAAGTTTTGCCGGAATAAAAAATGCAGCAGCTGGGATTCGAGCGTAAATGGCTAGGGAGATCTTGGTTTGCCTTGGTTTTCGAGGTCTAAGTGAGTTTGATTAAAATATAGGTTTTTCTCTTTTTCTCCTCTCCAAATCACTTGGCCGCATCCATCCTCTCCAAGCTCTCTTTCAGTGAGATTCCAGCCCGAGAGCTCCATCGTTTCGTTCGTTCTGGGTAATCATTCCTCGTTTCTCGATCTCTCCTTCTTGTCTTTTTGGGTTTTGTTCTTGCTGGCCTAGAGAAGGGAATTGTTATTGCTGGTTGTGTGTTTGTTGCAGACGAGCAGCCCCTACAGTCACCCAGCCTGCAACAGCCCGTTCGCTCGCCAGCCTGCAGCAGCGCATCGCCCAGCGCCCGATCGCAGCCCCTATCGCAATCTCCCGCACGCTCGCGTCGCACCACTACGCACGCTAGCGCTTCGCCCCGTCGCCGCACCTTGCCCTGCCTCGCAGCGAGCGCAGCCCCAGCGCCCGAGGCTCACGCCTACACGCCCAGCCGCACGGCCGCGCCCTGTAGGGCCTCAGCGCCTGTTGAAGCCCCTGCTTCACGCACAGCTAGGAGCATGTCCTCACGCTATCGCCGAGCTGTGTGCCTTGCAGCCTGTTCGTCTGCACGCCAGCCCCGTGCCGTGTGAGTTGCTTCCGACCGAGCCGAGTTCTGTTTGTATTTTATCTAAGGCCTATAGGTTGTGATGTTTGTTGTTTGTTTGTTAGGTTCCCGATAGCTAGCTCGGGTTCGGTTGCAGCTTAGGATTTTTTTGTGTGTTGTTTGCCTTCCGACCTAGGTAACGATTTCTTACCGGAGTTGTGTGGGCCCTGCGATATTTCTGTGATTTTTGATTGTATGTTATGTTTGTTTATGTTTATCAGCATTTTAGTGGATAGGTGCTCTGTTCTGAATTCCGACTGGCATGATTCTCCTGTTATTTCTCATGTTAGTTCCATGCTAGGTTGTTTTGTTCTGGCATGTTTGTTATGTGTTCTTGCTTCGTAGCACCATGCTAGGTTCATTGATTTTGCTGAACATGTGATAGTATGGTTGTTGTTAGCTGTTTATAGCTTAGAGTTCTGATAGGTAGCATCATCCGGGCGAGGATACATAACGTAACTTGCATCTGTGGCAGGGACGTGCGAGGCAGTATGTAAGGACCCGACAAGAATGGGGTTCTAAAATAGGCCTTTACCTCAATGCATGCATTCAAATCTAAAATCAAAATGCAAAATGGTGTTTCAGATTCTAAGTAAAAACTAAAACATAAAACATCCATTTAAAAGTCAACACAATTTCCTGAAACCTGTCCCTGTTTCCAAGCACCTGTTCCAAGACAAATACATTTACAAAACTCACTGATCGATGAGATTTATTTAAAACAATAAAAGCTTTCCAATAGTTACAACAGTGCTAGAATCCGAAAATACATTCAGAAAACACCCTAGGGCTCCGTGCCCAACTACATGCATTCAGAGGACATTTAAAACATAAACATAAATACAAGACTCAAAGTTGAACAACGGGTTTCCATGATCACAGCTCCTCCTCCAGCCATCCTGTCTCGCACCATGGTTACCTGTGGAAAAACCACAAAAAAATAAGGGTGAGTAACGAATTACTCAGTAAGAATCCCCAACCGAGGTACAATACGATACATCAGTCATCTAGCACCCTAGCATACAAGCAAACAGCTATCAACACAGATCATAGCTCAACGAGCTTACAAGGCAAGATCTGGAATCTTCGGAAGTCTCCTACTTCCGGCCTAATGATTGGTTATCCTAACCAATCCCGGGACATCCTTGAGGGGCTTTCTCCCTCAACCAATTGATCAGCTAAAAAACCAATCCCAATGGATGTCCTCAAGGGTCTCTTACCCTTGCTAACAAATCTGGACTTACGGGAGAGTACCCAAAGTCTGGCTCTAAACTGGAAGGAATGGTGTACTCACGACATTAGCCCGGGGGAGCTCTCCAAACTGGCAACTAACGCGTGTGCGCGCACACTGCATGCTGCTGCAACCGGCGTAAATGTGGGGGCCTAAGGACAAACTACGCGAGCCAGGTATGCATGCCTAAGACTCAGAAGCGGTGTCACTGATCAAAGTAGTGCGAGGCCCTCGGCACTCTTCCGTGCAGCCTGTACCACCGACCTGAAGCTAAGAACCGGCCAAGGCAGGCTTACACCGTTGGTAGGGTTCTGCTCTAGCAGGCTACAAACTAGGCTTACGCCGATGTGGTAGCTAAATCCACATCGGCGGCCGGGGGGGGGGGGGAAGCAATGTACGTTATGCTTCGCTCGCTCTACTCCCGACCGGTGGGGACAAAGTACGTTATGTCCGCTCTCAGCCTCTAGATGATGACAAACCCTACAACACTAGCTAAGAGTACAGAGAAAAATGATTCCTGGCTAGCAAACAATGATCAACATCAATGACAATTACCTAGCATGATACTACGAACTTAAAACAGGAATCATAAGCATGCTGGAAGAACAATCCTAGCATGGCACTAACATGTACAATCGAGCAAACATGCTAGCAAGAGATCAATCATATTCGCCCTATCACTATCATGCTCATAATGATCCAACAAGCATACAAGGCACATCATGATAATATCGCAGGGCCCACACAACTCTGGTAAGAAATCCTTACCTGGTCGGAAGGCAACAACACACAAGAAACCTAAGCTGCGATCGAACCCGAGCTAGCTAACGAGAACCTAACAAACATAACAATAATCACAATCCATAGGCCTAAATATAATAAAATAAATAGGGCTCGGCTCGGGAGCAACTCATGAGGCGCGGCTGACACACGAACGGGCAGGCTGCACGAGTGAGGCAGCTGCTAGGCGCAGAGGCTAGGCGCTGGGGAGTGGTGTTGCCGGTTGTGCCACAAGAGGTTATTGATGCTTATTCCGCGGTATGTCTTGGTTAGCTATGGGTTTTTGGGATTTGGTGTCTTTGATTAAATGAAGAGAAAATATGTTTTCTTCTTGTTTGCTACTCCAAATCCCCTAGCCACCCAACCCTTCCTCTCTAGCTTCTTGTCGTGCATCATCTCCCCAAGCAGCTCAGTCGATCGATCGTCGTCCCAGGTAAGTGTCTCAATCTCTTCTTCTCTTTCGTTTGGTGCGTTCTTTTTGGCCGTGAGAGGAGAGCTGAGTGTTGTTTTTGTTGCAGCCAGCCGAGAGGACCAGCCCATCGCAGCCCAGCATCGCCCAGACGCCCATTGCTCAGCCCCTGCCATCTCGCCAGACGCCCATCGCTTGCAGCAGCAGCTCACGCGCCATCGCCCAGCCGAGTAGTCGAGTCGCACCATCTCCCATCGCTCAGCAGCAGATCGCGATTGCCCCCACGCATCGCAGCCCAGCGCCCAACGTCCTAGTGCCAGTCCGCGCGCAGCCGTCGCGCCCGTCCGCGCCCCAGCGCTTGTGCGCGTGCAGCCCAGCGCCCCAGCGCCTGTCCGCCAGCGCAGCCTTGCCGCACCAGCACGCCCTGCAGCAGTCCAACGACCATGCAACCTGTCCGTCCGCATGCTAGCCTCATGTCGTGTGAGTTGCTCCCGAGCCGAGCCCTGTTTGTTTTATTATTTTAGGCCTATTAGTTGTAATATGTGTTGTTGTTTGTTAGGTACCCGATAGCTAGCTCGGGGTTCGTTTGCAGCATAGAACCTTAGTGTGTTATTGCCTTCCGACCAAGGTAAGGATTTCTTATCGGAGTTGTGTGGGCACTGCGATATATTATGTGATTGTTGTTTGTATGTTTGTTTATGTTTATCAGCATGTTAGTGGATAGGTGCTCTGTTCTGAATTTCAAATGGCATGATTCCTGTGTTTTTCCTCATGTTAGTTCCATGCTAGGTTGTTCTGTTCTGGCATGCTCGTTGTTTGTTCTTGCTTCGTAGTATCATGCTAGGTTCATTGTTTTTCTTGAGCACGTATTGGAATGTTTGTTGTTATCTGTTATAGCTTAGAGTTATGATAGGTAGCATCATCCGGGCGAGGATGCATAACGTAACTTGCATCCGTGGCAGGGAAGTGCGAGGCAGTACTCCGTCCCTGATCCGTCGTTAGGGTTTAGCTAACCCTAATGGCAGCCCAATACAATCTTGGGTGAGGGTGGCAGACTGTTAAAAGCCCCAACGATCGGGGGAATGACGAGGCATTGCCTTGTCCCCGACAGTCGACACGTCCTCAGCGTGTCGGCCGTAGCCCTTGATTGCCACCTGATAGGGCAAGGACCGGTTCCTGGTGTAAGCCTACCACGGCCGGTTCCTTAGCCTCAGGTGCAGTGGTACAGGCTGACATAGTCATAGTGTCCTGGTCTCACACCACTATGTTCAGTGACACCGATCTAGAGATTTGTTAGGCATGCGTACTGAACCAGGGCAGCATGTCCTAGACCTAGCACCTCCCTGGTTTGCAGCAGCATGCGGTGCGCGCACACACTCATTACAACGCCGACTGGAGAGCTCCTCGGGATCTTGAGTTCACTGCACCTTTCGTATCGATAGTAGGAAGGCTGAGGCCGAGACTAGTTTCTCGTAAAGTATCGTATTGCGTGGTAGTTTTCTGGAGTAAGACCGTAAGATGGCATCCGAGGGTTATGTATGGATTTAAGCTGTGTGCTCTCCTCTTTGTTTATATTCCTGGCTTGCATACTTTCTGCTAGATGACCGGTTTTATCGTATTGAACCCCGGTTGGGGATTCTTACTGAGTAACTCGTTACTCACCCTTATTATGTGGTTTTCCACAGGTAACCATGGTGCGAGATAGGATGGCTGAAGGAGGAGCTGCTGATCATGGAAACCAGCTGTCAAAACTCTGAGTCTTATGTTTATGTTTTCTTATGTTTTTATTATCCTCTGAATGCATGTAGATGGGCACGGAGGCCTTAGGGTGTTTTATCATTGTTTTCTGGATTCTGACACTGTTGTAAACCGTTTGAAGTTTTCAATGATTTGAATAAGTCTCTGATCAGAGCATGTTTTGGAAATGTATTTGGCTTGGAACAGGTGCTTGGAAACAGGGACAGGTTTCAGGAATTAAATGTTTGACTTTAAATTGGATGTTTATATGTTTTAGTTTTCATTCAGAATCTGGAATACAATCCTGCATATTGTTCCTAAGTTTTTAAAGCATGCATTGAGGTAAAGGCCTAGTTTAGAACCCCATTCGGGTCGGGTCTTTACAAGCGCATCGCTCAGCGCCCGATCGCAGCCCCTATCGCGATCGCCAACGTCGCGGCCTTTTGCACGCAAGCGCTTCTCCCCGTCGCCGCGCCTTGCCCAGCCTCGCAGCGAGCAGCCCCAACGCCCGAGCTGCACGTCTGCACGCCCAGCCGCACGCACGTTGCACGCCCAGCGCCTTCCGCGCGTACAGCGAGCAGCCTGTCCGCATGTCGTTGCCGAGCTGTGTGCCTTGTAGTCTGTCCGTCCATGCCCCAGCCCCGTGTTGTGTGAGTTGCTTCTGACCGAGCCAAGTTCTGTTTGTATTTTATCTAAGGCCTATAGGTTGTGATGTTTGTTGTTTGTTTGTTAGGTTCTCGATAGCCAGCTCAGGTTCGGTTGCAGCTTAGGATTTTCTTGTGAGTTGTTTGCCTTCCGACCCAGGTAAGGATTTCTTACCGGAGTTGTGTGGGCCCTGCGATATTTCTGTGATTGTTGATTGTATGTTTGTTTATGTTTATCAGCATGTTAGTGGATAGGTGCTCTATTCTGAATTTCGACTGGCATGATTCTCGTGTTATTTCTCATGTTAGTTCCATGCTAGGTTGTTCTGTTCTGGCATGTTCGTTATCTATTCTTGCTCCGTAGTATCATGGTAGGTTCATTGTTTCTGCTGAGCACTTATTGGAATGTTTGCTGATATCTGTTTGCTTAGAGTTCTGATAGGTAGCATCATCCGGGCAAGGATGCATAACGTAACTTGCATCCATGGCAGGGACGTGCGAGACAGTACTCCGTCCCTGACCCGTCGTCAGGGTTTAGCTAACCTTAACGGCAGCCCAGTGCAATCTTGGGTGAGGGTGGCAGACTATTAAATGCCCCAACGGTCGGGGGGAATGACGAGGCATTGCCTTGTCCCCGACAGAC
The DNA here is from genome assembly GCA_036507275.1 of Sicyos edulis. Classification (NCBI taxonomy): domain Eukaryota; kingdom Viridiplantae; phylum Streptophyta; class Magnoliopsida; order Cucurbitales; family Cucurbitaceae; genus Sicyos; species Sicyos edulis. The sequence continues at coordinate 7,081,675 of CM071847.1, forward strand.
GACACGTGTAACGACCCAGTTTTCTATTCCGGTTTCCCAGGTGCTTTCGGTTCAATATTCGGTTGTTCGGTTGGGCCGTAAAGCTATTTTAACCCTTAGATGTATTTTGGTCTTTTTGCTTTCCGGTCAGGGTTTGTGGATTTTCAGGATTCTAGGGTCATTCCTGCCCTTTATCGAGGCTTGATTGTTGTTGGTTGCAAGACCCAAGAAGTTTGTGCTAGTTGTTTGGAAGTTTGGAGGTGATTTGGTTATTAGCAAAATTAATGTTAATTAAAGTGCTTCCATTGGGATTTAAACCCTTGACCTAATGGTGATTTGGAAGCTTGGTTTAAATGAGTTTAATAAAGAGAAAAGATTGTTTCAGCTGGGACTCGAAGGAGGAAAGCCCTGGGAAGGGACTTTAGGTCACCAAAGCCTTTTTAAATTAGGAAAAAGGAAAAGAAATCTAAAAACCCTATTTTTTACTTCCTTTTGCCAAGTTAACTCACTCCCCTTGCCCCTTGCCGAATTCACACTAGCACTCCATCCCATTGCCGAATTCACACTAGCACTCCATCCCCATGTCGAAATCACTCTCTCCCTCTCTCACCCTTGCCAAATCCTCCAAGAATCAAGAACCAAGTTCAAGATTCATGTAAGTTCTCTCTTCTCCTTCTTCTCCTCAAAGCCGAATTGCTTCCCTTTGGTGTTTGGCCAAATCCTAACCGAGGAGTTGGTGTTTCCTTGTAGCCGAGAACCTCTTAGGTGTTTCTTGGAGTTGCCGAGCCTTGAGTTTCCTTTCTTGGAGAGTGCCAAATTGCCTTCTTGATTCCTCTCTTGGTGTAGCCGCAAACCAATTCAAGAACCATGGCTGAGAGGTGAGTTTTCCTTTCTTTTCCTTATTCTCCTTGCCAAAAACTCTTCCCTTGTTGATTGCGCAAACCCTAACCAAGCAAGAACTCATTGCCCTAGCTTGTAGCCGAGAGGTAGGAGAAGTTTTGAGGCTGCCGAAGTTGGTGAATCATCTTGCAAAGAGCCGAGCCTCCATCCTTGTTCATCCCCATTGTTGCCGAATCAATTTCTTAGCTTTCCTTGCAACCGAAACACCTTGTGGTAAGTCTTTCTTTCCATTGGTCGAGAGCTAAGCTTGTTGGTTGGGTGTGCCCTAATCATGTTCGTGTTGTTTTGCAAGCTCCGATCGAAGCCGAGAGTGTTTCCGCATCAAGCCCTAGTAGATGTGAGCAATTGCCAAGCCGAGCACACTCCTGAGGTGGGTTCTCAACCCTAGCCGTGCGCATGTTGGTGTGGTTTGGGAGTGTGTTGTTTGTCTTCCCGTCAAGCTAACTTGTGTTCTGTTGTGTTGGAGGTGAAGCCTAGCCGAATCCAGGAGGTTGTTGAAGAGGAGGCCGAGATTAAGCCCTAGCCCTAGCCTAGCCGACAGCTCCCTTGGACTTTCCAAGGGGTTGGCCGAGAGCTTGTATAGCTCACCGGGTAACTTCCCGGTTCTTGTTTCCTTGAGTTTAGTTTAGAGATAGCTAGTTTAGGTTATTAATGTAACTATGTATGTTTTGCTAGGTTGTGTGTTCTGCAGCTCTAGGAGCATTAAACATATTTACTGCTCGTTTGAAGGTAAGGATTCCTTACCGGGGTTGTGTGGACCCTGCGATGTTTTCTTGATTGTGCCTTGTATGCCTGTTTACTTTTATGAGCATGATAGTGCCATGCTAGGTTTGTTCTTCCAGCATGCTTTCGATTCCTACTTAAGTTCGTAGTATCATGCTAGGCTATGTGTTTTATGTTGAGAATGTATGTTTAGCCAGGAATCGATTACTCTGTCCCCACGGGTCGGGAGTTAGAGCGAAGCATAACGTACATTGCTTCCCCCCGGCAGCCGATGTGGATGTAGCTACCACATCGGCATAAGCCTAGTCTGTAGCCTGCTAGAGCAGAACCCTGCCAACTGTGCAAGCCTACCTTGGCCAGTTCTTAGCTTCAGGTTGGTGGTACAGGCTGTTACAGATGAGTGCCGAGGGCCTCACACTACTGTGTTCAGTGACACCGCTTCCGAGTCTTTAGGCATGCGTACCTGGCCCGCGTAGTTTGTACCTAGGCCCCCACATTTACGGCGGTTGCAGCAGCATGTGGTGTGCGCGCACACGAGTTAGTCGCCGGTTCGGAGAGCTCCCCCGGGCTAATATTCGTGAGTACACTAGTTCCTTCCAGTTTAGAGCCAGACTTCGGGTACTCTCCCGATAGTGCAGGTTTGTTATCGAGGGTAAGAGACCCTTGAGGACACCCATTGGGGTAGGTTTTTGAGCTGATCATATGGTCGAGGGAGAAAGACCCTCAAGTGTGTCGGACATCTTTTGGGATCAGTTTTTGAGCTGATCAATTGGCCGAGGGAGAAAGACCCTCGGAGATGTCCCGGGATTGGTTATGAGAACCAATCAGTAGGCCGGAAGTAGGAGACTTCCGAGGACTCCGGATTTTGCCTTGTAAGCTCGTTGAGCTAAGATCTGTGTTGATATCTGTTACATAGATGATTGATTGCATCGTATCGTACCCCGGTCGGGGATTCTTACTGAGTATGTTTATACTCACCCTTACTGTGGTTTTCCACCAGGTAACTTGGGACAACACTAGGACGGCTAGCGGAGTGAGTTGGGAGATCATGGATGTTGTTGACACTATGTAATGTCTTTATTTACATTATTTGAATTCAGCATGTAGTTGAACATGAGTCCGTAGGGAAAACGTATTTACTGTTACTTCGAACTATCTTTTATGTTTTAAGGAAAAAGTACTGATCAATCACTATTTTAAATTGGATGGTTTTGCTTAATGATTATCTGACATTGTTTATAATGTTTTCCATTCTTTATGTTTGAAAAGTTTTAAATTCGACCTCTGGTTTGTGTCATTTATGCTTTTCACTTGCATGCTGAGTAAAGACCTAGGCCTAGAACCGTTTTTCGGGTCGGTTCTTTACAACATGACCTCAGCGTGTCGGCAGTAGCCCTTGATTGCCACCTGATATGGCAAGGACCAGTTCCTGGTGTAAGCCTACCACGGTCGGTTTCTTAGCCTCAGGTGCGGTGGTACAAGCTGACATAGTCATAGTGTCCTGGTCTCACACCACTATGTTCAGTGACACCGATCCAGAGATTCTTTTAGGCATGCGTATTGGACCAAGGCAGCATGCTCTAGACCCAACACCTCCCTAGTTTGCAGATGCATACGGTGCGCGCACACGCTCATTACAGTGCCGACTAAAGAGCTCCTCGGGATCTTGATTTCAGTGCACCTTTCGTATCGACAGTAGTAGGAAAGCTGAGGCCGAGATAAGTTTCTCGTAGAGTATCGAGATGCGTTGTAGTTTTCCGGAGTAAGACTGTAAGATGGCATCTGTGGTATTTATGTATGGATTAAAGTGATGTGCTCTCTTCTATGTTGTATTCATATCTTGCATACTTTCTGCTAGATGTCCAGTTATATCGTATTGTACCCTAGTTGGGGATTCTTACTGAGTAATTCGTTACTCACCCTAATTTTGTGGTTTTCCGCATGTAATCAGGGCGCGAGACAGGATGGCTGAAGGAGGAGCTGCGGATCATGGAAAACCTGCTGTCTTTTAACTCTGAGTTTATATTAATGTTTTTAGTTTTGTCCTCTGAATGCATGTAGTTGGGCACTATAACGGCCGAGGTTTTCATCCCGGTCTTCCAGGTATGTCCTAAGGGTATTTTGGTAATTTGGTCGGGCTGTTAGGACCATTTCTGTCTTTCTCAGCTGTTAATATTCTTGGATGGTCAAATGTAGGGTTTGGTTGCTTTTTGGATGATTTTGGGCATGGAGAGATGCAAAAATAAAAATAGGAGTTTTGCCAGAATAAAAATGCATCAGCTGGTATTCGAGCCCGAGTGGCTAGGGAGATAGTGGTGTGGTCCTACCAGTCAAGCTTCAGGTTGATGTTGATGCTTTTTCCGCAGGTTACCTGGGTTTGCCTTGGTTTTTGGGATTTAGGGATTTCATTAAAAAGAAAAGAAATGGGTTTATTCATCATTCTCCTTCCCAAATTTCCCTTTGCCGTCCAACCTCTTTCTCCCAAGCATTCTTGCCGTGCGCCTTCTCCCAAGAGCTCTGTCGTCTAGTTCCTCCCGGGTAAGCATTCCTCGATCTCTCTTTCTCTTCCTTTTTGGTGTTGTTCTTACTGGCCGAGAGAAGTGGATTGTGAAGTTGTGTTTGTTGCAGCCCCAACGACGAGTAGCCCCAGCGCCAATGGCCCAGCCGCACGCAGCCCTGTCACCCGAAGCCCCATCGCATCGCAGGCCATGCCCGTCGCACGCCCCGCCTGCAGTGCCTGCCAGATCGCATCGCAGCAGCCCTGTTCACCAGTCCCCGGGCAGCAGCAGCCTCGTTTGCCCGCACGCGAGCACGCCTGCGTCGCATCGCCGTCGGCGTTGGCTCGGGCGCTTTATCGCGCTCTACACGCCAGCCGGCGCCCAATGCCGTTGAAGCTTTGTCCATCCGCGCCGCGCCGATACGTGCGTGTGAGTTGCTCCCGACCGAGCCGAGTGTTGTTTGTATTTTTATCTAAGGCCTATAGGTTGTGATATTTGTTGTTGTTTGTTAGGTTCTCGATAGCTAGCTCGGGTTCGGTTGCAGCTTAGGATTTTCTTGTGTGTTGTTGCCTTCCGACCCAGGTAAGGATTTCTTACCGGAGTTGTGTGGGCCCTGCGATATATTCTGTGATAGTTGATTGTATGTATGCTTATGTTTATCAGCATGTTAGTGGATAGGAGTTCTGTTCTGAATTCCGACTGGCATGATTTCTCGTGTTATTTCTCATGTTAGTTCCATGCTAGGTTGTTTTGTTCTGCATGTTCGTTATCTGTTCTTGCTTCGTAGTATCATGCTAGGTTCATTGTGTCTGCTGAATACGTATTGGAATGTTTGCTGTTATCTGTTAGCTTAGAGTTCTGATAGGTAGCATCATCCAGGCGAGGATGCATAACTTAACTTGCATCCGTGGCGGGGGCGCGCGCGACGCGATACTCGTCCACGATCCGTCGTTAGGGTTTAGCTAACCCTAACGGCAGCCCAGTGCAATCTTGGGTGAGGGTGGCAGACTGTTAAATGCCCCAACAATCGGGGGAATGACGAGGCATTGCCTTGTCCCCGGTTGTCGACACGACCTCAGTGTGTCGGCACTAGCCCTTGATTGCCACCTGATAGGGCAAGGACCGGTTCCTGGTGTAAGCCTACCACGGCCGGTTTCTTAGCCTCAGGTGCGGTGGTACAGGCTGACATAGTCATAGTGTCCTGGTCTCACACCACTATGTTTAGTGACACAGATCCAGAGATTATTTAGGCATGCGTATTGGACCAGCCCGCATGCTCTAGACCCAGCACCTCCCTGGTTTGCAGCAGCATGCGGTGCGCGCGCACGCTCATTACAGCGCCTACTGGAGAGCTCCTCAGGATCTTGAGTTCAGTGCACCTTTCGTATCGACAGAAGTAGGAAAGCTGAGGCCGAGATTAGTTTCTCGTAGAGTATCGAGATGCGTTGTAGATTTACGGAGTAAGACCGTAAGATGCCATCCGTGGTATTTTATGTATGGATTAAAGTGATGTGCTCTCTTCCGTGTTTACATTCATAGATTGCATACTTTCTGCTAGATGACCAGTTATATCGGATTTGTAAAGACCCAACCCGAAATAGGGTCCTAAACCTAGGTCTTTACTCAGCATGCAAATGAAAAGCATAAATGATACGAACTAGCAGTTGAGTTTAAAAACTTTCCAAAAATAAAGGTTGGACAACATTTAAGTCAAAACAAACATTCCTTAAGAAAATCCATGCAACTAAAAACAGTGACTGATCAGTACCTTTCTTAAAAACATAAAAATAGTTCGTGCAATAATAAATAATTTTCCCTATGGACTCATGTCCAACTACATGCTGGAATCAAAAGTAAATAACGACACGACAGAGTGTCAGCAGCATCCATGATCTCTCAACTCACTCCGCTAGCCGCCCCGGTGCTGTCCCAAGTTACCTGGTGAAAAACCACAGTAAGGGTGAGTATAAACATACTCAATAAGAATCCCCGAGTGGGGTACGATACGATGCATTCAATCATCTAGCAACCTAGTACACATTCAAACAGATATCAACACAGATCTTAGCTCAACGAGCTTACAAGGCAAATCCGGAGTCCTCAGAAGTCTCCTACTGTCGGCCTAATGATTGATTCTCAAAACCAATCCTGGGACATCTCCGAGGGTCTTTCTCCCTCGGCCAATTGATCAGATCAAAAAACGATCCCAAAAGATATCCGACACCCTCGAGGGTCTTTCTCCCTCGACCATATGATTGGCTCAAAGACCAATCCCAATGGGTGTCCTCAAGGGCCTCTTACCCTCTGTAACAAATCTGGACTGTCGGGAGAGTACACGAAGTCTGGCTCTAAACTAGAAGAAACTCGTGTTCTCACGAACATTAGCTCGGGGGAGCTCTCCAAACTGGTGACTAACGCGTGTGCGCGCACACCGCATGCTGCTGCAACCGGCGTAAATGTGGGGGCCAAGGTACAAACTACGCGGGCCAGGTACGCATGCCTAAAGACTCGGAAGCGCTGGCACTGAACACAGTAGTGCGAGGCCCTCGGCACTCATCTGTAACAGCCTGTACCACCGACCTAAAGTTAAGAATAGCCCAAGGTAGGCTTGCACCGTTGGCAGGGTTTCGCTCTAGCAGGCTACAAACTAGGCTTATGCCGATGTTGTAGCTAATCCACACATCAGCTGCCGGGGGAAGCAATGTACGTTATGCTTCACTCTAACTCTCGACCGGTGGGGACAACGTACGTTATGTCCACTCTCAGCCTCTAGATGATGACAAACCTTACAAGTCTAACTACGAGTACAAAATAACTGATTCCTGGCTAATCATACATATCAACATCAAACACACATAACCTAGCATGATACTATGAACTTAAAGCAGGAATCATAAGCATGCTGGGAGAACAAACCTAGAATGGCACTAACATGTACAATCACGCAAACATGCTAGCAGGAATTCAAACACAAGCTGTCCTATCCACTAACATGCTCATAAAAGTAAACACGCATACAAGTCACAATCAAGAAACATCGCAGGGTCCACACAACCCCGATAAGGAATCCTTACCTGGAAACAAGCAGTAAGATAACTACCACAACCAACAAGTGACCCTCGAGCTTCTAAGTGAACCCGACCAACCTAAGAAATAAATAAAATCATCATAATTAAACAAACAGCAGCTAACATCTTAGGGTCCAAAAGAGTAGAGGCTCGGGAATTACCAACCGAGAAGGCACTAGGTCTCGGCCCAACTCTCTCGACAAAAAATAGGCTCTCGGCGGCAAGGAAGCAGGCAGGACGAGCAGGCTGGGAGCTACCGGCTGCTGGGCGCGCTGGAGCAGTAGGGGGACAGGCGCTGGCAAGGGCTCGGAGGAGAGGAGCTGCACGCGGACGAGCGACGGGGACACAGGCGCGCTGGCACACAGACGCAGGTGAGGTTGCGCTGCGACGGCGCGCGGACAGCCACACGATCTGGCTGCTGGGCTGCGACGCAGTGGAGGCGGGAGTGGGCGTCTGGGCGCGATGCAGGGACTGAGCTGTGGCGTCTGGGCTGCTCGGCTGTTGGTGAGACAGGCAAGGGCTGCTGCTGCTGGTGCGACGCTAGGGCTGGTGCACATGCGAGCGGCCGGGTCCGATGCGCTGGTGAGGCTCAGCTGGTGCGACGACCTGCTGCTGGTCTTGGCTCTCGGTTCTTGATTATTGGAGGACGGCAAGGTGAGTAATAGGGCTCTTTGTTTTCTTTTCCTTTTTCCTAATTTAAATAGGCTTGGCTACCTAAAATCCCTTACGAGGGCTTCCTCCTTCGAGTCCTAGTTGAAACAATCTTTTCTCTTTATTAAAACTCATTTAAATCAAGCTTCCAAATCATCATTAGGTCAAGGGTTCAAATCCCAATGGAAGAACTTTAATTAACATTAATGTTTCTAATAACCTAACCACCTCCAAACTCTAGAACAACTAGCACAAACTTCTTGGGTCTTGCAACCAACAACAGACAAGCCTCGACAAAGGGCAAGAATGACTCTGGAATCCTGAAAATCCACAAACTCTGACCGGGGAGCAAAAAGACCAAAATGCCCCTAAGGGTTAAAATAGCTTTAACGGCCCAACCGAACCACCGAATATTGAACCGAAAGCACCTAGGAAACCGGAATAGAAAACTGGGCCGTTATAGTATTGTACCCCGGTTGGGGATTCTTACTGAGTAATTCGTTACTCACCCTTATTTTGTGGCTTTCCACAGGTAATCAGGGCGCGAGATTGGATGGCTGAAGAAGGAGTTGCTGATCATGGAAACAAGCTGTTTAAAAACTCTGAGTTTATGTTTTATGTTTTGTTGTCCTCTGAATGCATGTAGTAGGGCACGGAGCCCTTAGGATGTTTTCCGATTGTTTTCTTTATTCTGACACTGTTGTAACTGTTTGGGGTTTTTGAATGATTTGAATAAATCTCTGATCAGAGTATGTTTTAAACTGCCTTTAGCTTGGAACAGGTGCTTGGAAACAGGGACAGGTTCTAGGACGTTTTACATTTGATTTATGAATGGATGTTTACAAGTTTTTAGTTTACTTTCAGAATCTGGAAACGATCTTGCATATTGTTTTTAAGTTTTAAAGCATGCATTGAGGTAAAGGCCTAGTTTAAGACCTCTTTTCGGGTCGGGTCTTTACAGGCATGGAGCCCGTAGGATGTTTTCTAATTTTTTCTGGATTCTGACACTGTTGTAAACTATTTGGGGGTTTTGAATGTTTTGAATAAATCTCTGATCAGAGTATGTTTTAAACTGCTTTTAGCTTGGAACAGGGCTTGGAAACAAGGACAGGTTTCAGGATGTTTATAATTGATTATTGCACGAATGTTTGCAAGTTTTTATTTTCATTCAGAATCTGGAAATCAATCTTGCATATTACTTTTAAGTTTTAAAAGCATGCATTGAGGTAAATGCCTTGTTTAGGACCTCTTTCGGGTCGGGTCTTTACATATATACATACAATTAAACCTAGCTAGCTAATAACCGAACTATGAACCAGAAGTAAGGGATTCAAGAAACTACCCCTAGTGCTCTCGGCCAAGCACTAAAAGAACTCTAGGAGCTTGGCTACTTCTTGCAAATGGATATCGGCTAGGAACACAACACAACACAAGTTAGTTCTCGGTCCAAAGAAAAGCAACACACTCAAGCCAATAAGTAGCTCTCAGCCAAAGGAAGAGCAACAACATCCTTGTTACTTTGTAGCTCTCTGCCAAACCCACACCACAAACACGACAACACAACAAGAACCACAAGCTCACCTTGGTGATTTCGGTAAGGACTCCAATGATGCAATGAGGTCTCGGCCAAGGTAGATGCACAAGCAAGATGGGTTCGACTAGGGCTAGATTTTCACAAAGGAGAAGAGTCTTGGTTAGATCTAAGCAACCACACAACAAATCAAAGCCAAAACACCAACAAACTTACCTTGGAGCTCTCGGCAATGGAGGTTAGAGGAGGAGTATTCTCGGATCCAAATCAACAAGAAGAATATCAAGGGAATTCAGATCCAAGCCACAAAGAGAGAGATCTTCGAAACCCAAGCAAGGAGATCTCAAATCTTCAAGAAGAAGAGATGAAACACTCCTCTTGGTTAGATCTAGGATTCGGCCAAGACAAAAGAGATGGAGAAAAAGAGTTTGGCAAAGAACTAACCTTGGAGTAAGAAGGAGAGGAAGAGCTATGGAGGAGAGCTTGAGAGCTTGGCAATGGAGAGCTATAAAGGAGGTGAGGTTCGGCCAAGTGAAGAGAAAGAGGAGAAGAGTGGGTCGGCCAAGGGGAAGGGAAGGAGAAAGAGATGAAACCTTTTTTTATTTTCTTATTTTAAAATGTTAAAATGCTTCCAAAAATCCCACCTTCAAATCCTAGCTTGAGCACTTTTAAAATCCTTTTTAATTTTCCTTCATTTGGCTCAAATCCATCCTCCAAACCACCATGGTTTGAATCCTAGCTCCAACACAATTTATTCTATATTTCTCTTTTAACTGGAAAGCCTCCAAACTTATCAAAAATGCATTCCAACTGCGGGAACCTAAAACTGAAGGATAACTGAAGGCAACAAATGCCAGAAACAGTCTTGAAACCCTGGTTAACTACAAAACCGACTAGGAGGGCAAAATGACCAAAATACCCCTAAAGGCTCAAACAGCTCTAATAGCCCAAAAACTGACTGAAGAATCAACCGAACGTACATAGAGAACCAAAAGGAAAACCTGGGCTGTTACATCCAGTGAGTCTGTGAGGACACCTGGTATTTGTAAAAATGTAGAGCTGCATTTGGCTTAACTGAAAGTAGTCAACGTTATGTTACCTTTACCGCTATGAAGCGCATATGTGATCCTGGCAGTAGCATGGCTAGAGACTTTGGGAAATATTGAGTTTAATTTTCGTTCGCTGAAAATGCGGTTTGTGTTGGGTCTATGGTAGGCTGAGTTACAAGGGGATCCGCGATTAGTTAAGGCACAAGTCTCTTTGAAATCCATGATGAAGTCATTACGACCCGAGGACCAGGGCATATTGGTCGAGTTAAACATGATTGACGCGTCAATACCTAAACCAATCGCGACCCTAGTGAGTTGTGGCAAACACTCGGCCCTGCTGCTGGGATGGTCTGGCAGCTGCTCCATCCTAGGTACAAGCTCTGGCTAAATGCCCCTCCTTGCCACATCTATAGCAAGCACGAGGTGAGGCTCCACAAATTTCAAAGTGCGCCCTGCCACACATGCGGCACTGAGGCGCCTGTCTAACCACGCCCTGTTGGCTGTCCTACGGTCTACTCTATGGTCGGTGCTGATCTTGACCTCTAAACTGGCCTTGACTGCGAGCCTACTGTCTTCCTGAGCGGGACCCACCGAAAGACTCAAACTTCCACTTCTGCCTTGAATACTGCTGAACAGATTGAACTGGTGCAACAGGAACCTGCACCGGCGGGTACTTGGGGTTGTAAATGGTGGCCAATTCCACGGCTCTATCGTAAGACTCAGAAGCGAGTGCTCGTACATCCTGAGCAACCTCCTTTCTCAGCCCGCTAATAAACTTCTTAGTCTTGAGCTCCTCTGTGGCTATGAGCTCTGGGATAAATAACTATACTTTGAGAACTTCTTTTCATACGAAGCTATACTATCTATACCTTGCTTCAAATTCGAGAAGGCCTCTACCATCTCTTGTTGAGCCTCGTCACTGACATACTTGGCTCAGAACTTAGTTCTAAAGAACTCCCAGGTGGCTGGTGGAGATCCTACTGGTCTAGCCCTGTCTGTGGACTCCCACCACCACACAACTGTGTCTGTCAGAACATGGGCCGCACGTCTCAGCCTCTGAACATCAGGGCATCCCATCACCTTGAAGATATACTCCATCCTTGCCAACCACTTTACCGCCACTAGTGTAACGGCCCGAGTTTCTATTTCAGTTTCCCAGGTGTTTTCGGGACATTATGCGGATGTTCGGATGGGCCGTTAGAGCTATTTTAACCCTTAGGGGTATTTTGGTCTTTTTGCCCCCGATCATGGTTTTGTGGATTTTCAAGATTTCAGGGCCATTCCTGCCTTTGTCGAAGCTTGGTGGTTGTTGGTTGCAAGACCCAAGAAGTTTGGGCAAGTTGTTTGGAAGTTTGGAGGTAAGTTAGATTTTGGCAAAATTAATTGTTATTTGAGTGCTTCCATTGGGATTTGAACCCTTGCCCTAAATGGTTTGGGGAGTTTGTAGGAAAAAGGGGTTTTATTTTAAAAAGGAAAGTTGTTTCAACCGGGTCTCGAAGAAGGAAGCTTTGGGAAGGGATTTTAGGTCTATTTAAAAGAAGAAAAGGAAAGAAATCAAGAAAAATCTCTTTCCCCCTTGTTTTGCAAGATTCTCTCTCTCTCCTTCTCTCTCTCTCTCTCTCCAAACCCTAGCCGCACCATGCCCAACCCTAGCTGCACCATGCCCAGCCCTAGCCGCACCAACCCCAGCCGAGCCACCACACCCTAGCCGCACCACCGCACCAGGTCACCCAGCCAGGGATGCGGAGGCCGCCCAGTCGCTCAGCCCTACATCGCCAAACCAGTCTGTCGCCCCACCGTCGCCTGGCAAAGACCGCAGACCGAGCCACCACCCGCCCAGACGCACCGCGACCGCCCGCACTCAGTCGCCTGCGTCGCGCGCGCAGACTGCGCTCGGGACGCGTCGCCTGCGCGCCATCCTCGAAGACCCGACGTCTCGCCCGTGTCGCTCGCCCGCACGCCCGCTCCAGCGCGTCTCCTCGCATTGCCAGCGCCCCTGCCGCACCAGCAGCGCCCATTCCTGCCCCTTGCTGCCGAGACCGCGTGTCTTCTCGGTTGGTAATTCTCGAGCCTTTCCCCTTTTAGATTTTATGCTGCTGGCTGCTGTTTTATTTACTTAGGTGTTTTTATTAAATGCTTAGGTTGCTCACGTTCGCTTAGAAGCTCGAGGGTCGCTTGGTTGTTATTTGATAGCTAATTCTCCTTGTTCCCAGGTAAGGATTTCCTACCGTGGTTGTGTGGACCCTGCGATGCTTCCTTGATTGTGCCTTGTATGCATGTTTACTGTTATGAGCATGATAGTGATAGGACAGCTATGTTTGATCTCTTGCTAGCATGTTTGCCTGATTGTACATGTTAGTGCCATGCTAGGTTTGTTCTTCCAGCATGCTTATGATTCCTGCTTTAAGTTCGTAGTATCACCCTAGGTTATGTGTGATTGATGTTGATATGTATGTTTAGCCAGGAATCAGTTATTTTGTACTCTTAGCTAGTATAGTAGGGTTTGTCATCATCAAGAAGCTGAGAGCGGACATAACGTACTTTGTCCCCACCGGTCTGGAGTAGAGCGAAGCATAACGTACATTACTTCCCCCGGCAGCCGATGTGTATTTAGCTACCACATCGGCATAAGCCTAGTTTGTAGCCTGCTAGAGCGGAACCCTGCCAACGGTGCAAGCCTGCCTTGGCCGGTTCTTAGCTTCAGGTCGGTGGTACAGGCTGCACAGATGAGTGCCGAAGGCCTCGCACTACTGTGTTCAGTGACACCGTTTCCGAGTCTTTAGGCATGCGTATCTGGCCCGCGTAGTTTGTACTTAGGCCCCCACATTTACGCCGGTTGCAGCAGCATGCGGTGTGCGCGCACATGCGTTAGTCGCCGGTTCGGAGAGCTCCCTCGAGCTAATGTTCGTGAGTACACCAGTTCCTTCCAGTTTAGAGCCAGACTTCGGGTACTCTCCCGATAGTCCAGATTTATTAGCAAGGGTAAGAGGCCCTTGAGGACACCCATTGGGATTGGTTTTTGAGCTGATCATATGGTCGAGGGAGAAAGACCCTCGAGGGTGTCGGACATCTTTGGGATCGGTTTTTGAGCTGATCAATTGGCCGAGGAGAAAGACCTCGGAGATGTCCCGGATTGGTTATGAGAACCAATCATTAGGCCGAAGTAGGAGACTTCCGAGGATTCAGATTCTCGCCTTGTATGCTCGTTGAGCTATGATCCGTGTTGTAATGCTTGTTTGCATGTATACTAGGGTGCGAGATGATTGATGTATCGTATTGTACCCGGTTGGAGATTCTTCACGAGTATGTTTATACTCACCCTTATTTCGTGGTTTTTCCACGTGTAACTTGGGACAAAGAGGGACGGCTAGTGGAGGGAGCTGATTGATCATTGGAGCCGCCGGCACTCTGTCTTTTATTGTTTGCATAATTTGTTCAGCATGTAGAAGGACAGGAGTCCTAGGGGGATGTTTTTTAAAAGTTGTTTAAATTGTATTGTATGATTTTATAAACACTGGCCAAGCTTGTTTTACTTTGTTGGTTTGCTTAAATGAAGGTTGTTGTTTATGTTTTAAGTGTCCCCGCTTTTAAATGTTTTGAAAGGTTTTAAATATGAGCACTAAACCGCTTGATGAAGTATTTAACTTGCATGCTGAGTGAGAACGTAGGTTTTGGACCGTATTTTGGGTCGGGTTCTTACAACTAGCGGGTTTTCTGAAGTATCAAACTCTATAGGCTTCCACTTGGTAAAATCTTTGAGCCACTTGCCAAACTCGGCGGCTCCTTCAGCACCATCTAATGATTAGCCTGGTCATGCTGACCCTGTCCTCCAGGGGGAACTACCGAGGCTATTGGAGCTGTTGGGGGTGCCTGCTGAATAAGCTGTGTCAGCTGGGCTATGTGTGCCCTAGGCTTCTCTCTCAACTCCTCTCTCGGGTCTGCTAGTTGTGCCTGAGTCTCAGCTCTCTGCTAGGACATTAGGCCCATCATTATATGTAACAACCCGACCAAAAATACGGTCCTAAACCTAGGTTCTCACTCAGCATGCAAGTTAAATACTTCATCAAGCGGTTTAGTGCTCATATTTAAAAACCTTTCAAAACATTTGAGAACGGGGAACACTTTAAAACATAAACAACAATCCTCATTTAAGCAAAACCAACAAAGTAAAACAAGCCTGGCCAGTGTTTATAAAAACATACAAAACAGTTTAAACAACTTTTAAAAACATCCCCCTAGGACTCCTGTTGTAACGACCCAGGTTTTCATCCCAGTCTTCCAGGTACGCCCTAGGGGTATTTTGGTAATTTGGTCGGGCCGTCAGGGCCGTTTATGTCTTTTTCCAGTTGCTAAAATTATTGGATGGATTTATGAAGGTTTTTGAGGCTTTGTGGTTTCGTTTGAGCATGGGTAGATGCAAAAGTAAAAATAAAGGAATTTGTGTTGCAGCTGGGATTCGAACCCGGGTCTCCGGAAAAGCCTGTGAGGATGCGTGCCAATTGAGCTATGGAGAGCTCTTGTTACTCTTTCCGCGTCATATCTTAGTTACCCTTGGATCTTTGGAGTTTTGTGCATTTGGTTAAATGAAAAGAAATTAGGTTTTGTGTTTTCTTTCCCAAAACTCCATGGCCGCCCAACCCTCTTCTCTCCCAAGCCCCTTGCCGTGATTTTCTTCCCTTGCAGCCCCGAGCGCCGTTCCAGCCAGCCAAGCGACCAGCCGAGCAGCCGGTCGAGCAGCCCAGCCAGATCGCACCAGAAATTCCCAGCGCCAAAGAAGCAGCCGCGCCAGACGCCAGCGCCCAAAGAGCGCAGCCCAGCGCCTGTGCCGTCGCAGCCGCCAGCAGAGCGTCGCGCGGCCGATCCGCGCGTCCGTCGCGTCGCAGCGATCGCATCGCACGCGCCGCCGCGCGCCGCCAGCGCCTCGCCATCGCCAGCCGAGCTCGCGTCGCGTCGCGATCCGAGCGCCCGTCGTCGCGTCTCGCGCCCGCGCGCCCGCTGCGTCTGCGCGTGCCGTGCCCGCGTGCCATCGGCCAGCGTCGCGCGCTTAGCGCACCATCCGCGCCAGCTGGCTGTCGTCGTCTGCTGCGCAGCCGGTGCCCGATGTGCGCCCATTTGCCGCCCATCAGCGCCTATCAGCACCCATCCGCGCCAAAGCAGGCCCGCCGTCTTTGCCCGTCCGCGTGTCGGTCACCGCATCGCGTGAGTTGCTCCCGAGCCGAGCCCTATTTATTTTATTATATTTAAGCCTTTTGAGTGTGATTATCATTGTTTTTGTTAGGTTCTCGGTAGCTAGCTCGGGTTCGATCGCAGCTTAGGTTTTGTGTGTAGTTGCCCCGACCAGGTAAGGATTTCTTACCGGAGTTGTGTGGACCCTGCGATGTTCTATGTGATTGTTGTTTGTATGTTTGTTTGTGATTATCGCATGTATAGTTTAGGTGCTCTGCTCGAATTCTCGACTAGCATGACTTCGTATGTTGTTCTCTCATGTTAGTCCATGCTAGGTTGTTCCGTTCTGGCATGCTCATATCTGTTCTTGCTTCATAGTACCATGCTAGGTTCGTTGTATCTATTGAGCACGTTTTGGATTGTATGTTATTGATATGATAGGTTAGAGTGTAGGTAGGTAGCATCATCCGGGCCTGATGCATAAAGTATCTTGCATCCACGGCAGGGGCGTCGAGACGCTTCTCCATCCCTAGACCCCGTTAGGGTTTAGCTAACCCGACCCGGTAGGCCCCCGCAATCTTGGGTGAGGGTGGCGATCGTTAAATGCCCCAACGGTCGGGATGATGACTTGGCATTGCCTCGCCCCGGCGATCGGCACGTCCTCGGCGTGTTCGGCCGTAGCCCTTGATTGCCACTGTTAGGGCAAGGACCGCCTCCTAGTGTAAGCCTACCACGGCCGGTTCCTTAGCCTCGGTGCGGTGGTTCAGGTGACATAGTTCACGTGTCCGTGTCTCACACCCCTATGTCGGTGATACCGATCCGAGATTTAGTTAGGCGTGGTGGATGGACATGGGCAGCTTGCCACTAGACCCGGCACCCCCATAGTCTGCAGAGCACGCGGTGCATGCTCTTACGCTCATTACTGGCGCCGACCGGAGAGCTCCTCGGGATCTTGAGCTAGTGCACCTTTCGTATCGATGATGAGGCGGTGAGGCCGAGACTTGTTTCTCGTATAGGGCGTATTGTG
Organism: Sicyos edulis; assembly: GCA_036507275.1. Classification (NCBI taxonomy): domain Eukaryota; kingdom Viridiplantae; phylum Streptophyta; class Magnoliopsida; order Cucurbitales; family Cucurbitaceae; genus Sicyos; species Sicyos edulis. The sequence goes on from CM071847.1 coordinate 7,098,267, forward strand.
TGGTGTGATTTATTTCCGGACTAAGACCACGAGTTGGCATCCGAGGTCCAAGTGTGGACTTAAGCTATGTGCTCTATTCGTGTTTATATTCATAGCTTGCATACACTCATCTAGATGACCATGTGCATCGTATTGTACCCCGGTTGGGGATTCTTACTTGAGTAATTCGTTACTCACCCTTACTTATCTTTCGGGTAACCATGGCGCGAGGCGGGATGGTGAAGGAGGAGCTATGATCATGGGAACTTGTCGTCGTCTCGACTTTTTATTTTTATGACTCTTGTCTTTCATTTTCCCCGAATGCATGTGACGAGGCACTGAGCCCTAGGATGTTTTTCGAATGTTTTTGTGGATTCCCGCTTTATTGAATTTGAGGATGTTTCAAATGTTTTAATAAATCTCTTATCAGAGTGTATTTTGGAAATGTATTTGCCTTGAAAGCAGTGCTTGGGAGACAGGGACAGAGTTCAAACAAACTATATTGATTTCTGATTGAACCTTGATTGTTTTGTTTTAATTGGGAATCTGAAAACTTATTTGCATATTGTCCTTTCCTTTGAATGCATGCATTGGGGTAAAGGCCTATTTAGAGCCCTTTTGGGTCGGGTCTTTCTGATTGGTATCGAGCTCGAGTCATAGATTCTCAGAGATCGACCTTTTGTTGTAGGTCGTCTTTCCCATGATCACCAAAGCACTCCGACAGTCATCAGGTACGCCTAAGTTTTCTATTTTAGAAAAGGGTTAAGAATTTACAATACCTTTCATCTAGTGTATGCCCTGTTTTGTGTTGTGGAGCGGAGACGAGCAGGTTCTGACTCGTCGTTGGTTTGGGTTTAGAGCGCCATCATGCCAACTTTCCGCAGTGTAAGTAGTATGATTGCGACTTGTCGGGGTATCCAGATAGATTCAGATACCACTGGGATATCGTCCCAGAGGGAAGTAGAGATTAGACTCCCGTAGGCCCTTGTGGTGTGGCCCAGCTGTTAGTTTTCCCCTAGTGAGAGGGTGGAGGTGTTTTGCCTTGGAGTACCACTCCAGGAGAGGAGTTAGCTTCGGCTTTACTTATGATGATGCTTGTGGAGCAGGTCCTAGTGTGGACTAGCACGGGTAGTTCAGTGTGTAACTTGAACCTTAGCAGATTGTTTGATTGCCCCAGAGTAGCTGCAGAGTTAGTGGCCTTCGTGGAGGAGGTAGAGACATCTTTGTTCTCTTATAAGTGTTGTTGTTTGCAGCCAGTAAGTCGGAACCCTATTGTTAAGGGTGCAGCGAGCAGTGTTCCCATCGGACTTGATCCGTTGGTAGTTCCTCAGTTGTTTAGTAGAGTTGAGCACTCTTCTTTTGGAGAGCCCTAGAGTAGGGCTAGCTGCTGCATGTTGAGAGAGCCGGCTAGAGTTTTGTTGAGCATCATGTAGAGATGCAAGAGTGGGCCGTGAGTCTTCGGTTTGATGAAATGCCTTAGGCATGGTTGTTTGAGTTGAGCTCTTGTATGCCTCGCCATAGTTTTTGTCACTTGAGGTTGTGACCTTGCTGGCCCCATTTGTAGTAAGGTGTGGATTTGGTTTAGTGGCACTTGAGGTGCAATGGTTGGTGTGTCGCTTTGGCTCACGTCGAGTTCAGCTTGAGTTTGGCATGGGTATAGCAGATGGTTCTATGACCGTTCGGAGTTCAGCGCACTCCTTTAGCCTTTGGATCCGTTTGTGGCAGTTGCACCTGTTTAGGTCGTGCAAGAGGGCTAGTTCTGTGGTAGTCGAAGGACTACAAGTGAAAGGACGTTCGAGAAGAGCTGGAGCCTCTTCCCAGTGTTACTGGGGGTTGAGTAAGTCAGTAGGTTGACGGTTGGTAAGTGCTAGTGCGTGTGAGTCTCACGCTAGGCCGAAGCCAAGAGATCTTTGTGGTTGGTAGTGCGGTCCACTACCTTCGGGTGCCTAAACCTGAGTTGAGTGAGCATTGTAGATGCGAGTTCGGTCCAGCAGGGGAACCATGAGTTGGATGCCCGTGAGATGAGTTGGATGCTCATGAGATGAGTTGGATGCCCGTGAGATGAGTTGGATGCTCTCGAGATGAGTTGGATGCTTATGAGATGAGTTGGATGCCTATGAGATGAGTAGGACGCCTTATGTGTAAGCGCACTTGGTTGAGTCTTGGTTTAAAGTAAGTTCGGTTTGGCATCGTTATGTTTTAGCAGAGCAAGGTTGCCACTGCTTCGGGTATCGTGTGGAGATGGAACTTTTGGTGTTCCTTTGGTTGATTGTATCTCTGCCAGAAGTTAGTGTTGCCTTTTGGAAAGCACCTGTTAGTCTTGGATCTCTGAAGGAAGGTTGAGAGTTGTGCACACAAGTGTGTTTCGTGTAGTTCGTTCTGGTGGCGAGAGTTCCAGAACCATGTAGGGTTTGCATTGGAGAACTGGTGCTCAGTTCCTGGAGAAGTTGGACTCCAGGTGGATGTTGTAAGGCTTTAGTTGAGGTTGTAAGGATACCGTGCTCGTAGTTGGGTTGTTGCCTAGGCAAGTTTGTTAAGTTGAACCTAAGCTTGGTTGGTGGAACCTCTTGTGTTCATGGTTGGTGTTCAGATGGTGCTGAACGAATGGTGGATGTAGTGAAGCTGCGTAGTTCCTGACCGTAGTTGCTAAGGGTGTTGCTCGGAATCCTTACCCTAGGTGGAAGCTACATTGTGGCCGATGCTTTGAGTAGGAGGATGACACATTCTGAAGCGTTTCTGGTCTTTTTGGTTTCGAGGTTCGGAGCGAGCCAAAGCATGATTGTGATGATGAAAAAAAAAAAAAAAAAAAAAAAAAAAAAAAAAGGAGTTGTTGTTGAGCGGTTGGTACTGTTAGACGTTTGACGACAGCAGTGTGTCCGGGGTTGCCGAAGAACCCTAGTTGTGGAGAGCCTCACGAGCTCAGTCAAGCCTGTAGTGAGTTTGGTTGGCAAGCGGAGTCGAGTAGGTTGTAGACCTCGGGTGAGTTCTTTGGCGATTTGGTAGGCTAGCAAGTGGAGTTTGTTTGGAGTAGAGTCCGGATTGGTTCCGGGTGGTGGCAAGTTGGTGCTTGGTGTTGACCAAGGTGTGGTTTTGAGTTGCTAGAAGTTAGCCTTGCTCGTGGGGCAAGTGGTTTTGCCCCTGGCCGATGTCTTTCCCTGTTTCGAGTTTGAGAGTTGTTTTTTTGGTGTTTGGGGTGAGTCTTCTCTGGCTCGTGGTTGGCGGTCCAGTCTGTGGTGGACCCCTTGTTGTTTGCCTCGGGAGAGTTGGATGTTGTGCTTAGTTGAGCAAGGCAATGAGCGGTTGTGAAGCTCTCTGTCCTTCTGATGTCTGCTTGTAAGGACTGTTTCTCCTTGGGAGTTGTCCAGGTTATTCCTTGGTCTTGGAATTGGTGGTAGTGGTGCTAGTAGGAGGAAAAGTTTGTTGGTTGCTTGGAAGCAGTTGTTTGTCTAGTTAAGCGGACTCGTGAGTGGGTTCTGGAAGTTGCGAAGGGTTGTTCGCCTCCTATGAGTGTTTGGCCTAGTTGGTTAAGGTTTTGAGTGTTGGCTTGGAAGCTGTTGCACCTTTGTAGTTGAAGGCCCCTTTGTTTTGATTGTGGATGAGGTTGCACCTTTGCCATTTGGATTAGGGTCTGGACTTATTGAGGGATCCTTGCTGGCTAGTGTAGCTTGCACTCTGCCAGCCACTGTTGGTATTCTTGTTCTTGGTAGTTGGTGTTGACCAGGTAGTGGAGTTCCGTTTATGAAGTTTCGGTGGGAAGGTGCATTAAGCCTAAGCTTGAGGTTAAGCTGTATGTGTTATCGTTTGGACTTGTGAGATGTGTTTCATATTTGAGGCGAGCTTTGTTCCGTTGTTTGCATGGAGGCAAGTTTAGTGGATGGAGCCCCTCTGGGGCCTGGTTGTTTGCAAGTTGTCTTGCCCAGCTAGTGATTTGAGTCGAGCTAGAGATGAGTGGATTGGCATAGCTATGCAGTTGTAGTTGTTTGAGCTTCCTAGTTCGTAGCACTCAAGTTGTTGGATTGTAAGTTTCCGTGTGGGAGCTGTCAGCTAGTTGAGGTTGTTGTGTGAGTTCGGATTTTTGGAGTATTGACCCAGTAGCTAGAGCTCGCACCTCGGTTACAGTGTCTGAGATGCCATTTCTATGGAGTAGAGGCATGTCGATTTTGAGTTGGAGATGTTGCCATTAGGGTGTGGCAACAAAGGTTTGTTCTAGGCGGTGCGTGGGCGAACCGTGGTTCAGAGAGTGTTCTTAGAGGCTTATGAGCCGAGTGCGATTTCTGTAGTGTTTTCACCTTTTTGTCCGATGGTCTTTTGGGAGGAGTGAGCGGATCCTTAGGAGCTTGTTGCGAGTTGGTGTTTCCGTGATTAGGCAATGGGGAGACAGTGTGGTTTTAGGAGGTTGCCTTGGGTAGCGTTCTCGTGGTCGGTTCTTGTGGTTCCATTGAGGCATTGTATGGTAAGTGTTGCGAGTCTCTAGTCTTTGTGAGAAAAGGTTGGTGGCCGTCGGTGTTGTTTTGGGTCTGTGTTCTTTGCGCAGATTGACCAGAGGTGTTGTCAGGAGGTTGAGCTCGTTTGTGGTTAGCTCAGAGCGAGGCATGAAAGTTTCGTCGATGTTTGGCGTCGAGTTTTAGAGTTTGAGGTTGGGCAAAGGCGTGCTTTTAAGGTTGTGCCGTTGTGAGTTGTGTTGAGGTTTGGTAAGCGGGAGAAGTGGAGTCTCTGTGTTGGACCATTTGAGATTCTCGAGAGGATTGGCGAGTTGCATATTGGTTAGCTTTTACTGTCATTGTCGGCCGTGTGCGATATTCTCATGTATCGGTGTGAGGCGGTATGTGTCGGACCCATCGCTCGGTGTGGACTTTGAGCCTTTGCGGCTTATTGAGGATTTGAGCTTCGAGAGGAAGCTGTGAGTATTCTGGTCCTTGAGACGAAGGCGTTGCATTATCGTGAGATCCGTTTGGTAAAAGTTCGGTGGAGGAGTTAGAGTTCAGAGGAGGCCGCTTGTGAGCGGGGAAGGCGGGATGAGATTGCAGTATCTGTCGTCTTTTTTGGTCTTAAGGACTTTCGAGGACGAAAGTCATAAAAAGGAGGAATATTGTAACGACCGAGTTTTCATCCCGATCTTCCAGTACGCCCTAGGGGTATTTTGGTAATTTGGTCGGGCCGTCGGGGCCGTTTATATCTTTTTCCGGTTGCTAAAATTATTGGATGGATTTATGAAGGTTTTGAGGCTTTGTGGTTTGGTTTGAGCATGGGTAGATGCAAAAGTAAAAATAAAGGAATTTGTGTTGCATTTGGGATTCGAACCGGGTCTCGGAAAAGCTGTGAGGATGCGTGCGGTTGAGCTATGGAGAGCTCTTGTTACTCTTTCGCGTCATATCTTAGTTACCCTTGGATCTTTGGAGTTTTGTGCATTTGGTTAAATGAAAAGAAATTAGGTTTTGTGTTTTCTTTCCCAAAACTCCATAGCGCCCAACCCTCTTCTCTCCCAAGCCCCTTGCCGTGATTTTCTTCCCTTGCGGCCCGAAGCGCCGTTTCGGCCAGCCAAGCGACCAATGCCGAGCGGCCGGTCGAGCAGCCCAGCCAGATCGCACCAGCAGCCCAGCGCCAAAGAAGAGCGCCCAGACGCCAGCGCCAAAGCAGAGCGCAGCCCAGCGCCTAGGCCGTCGCGGCCGCCAGCCGAGAGGCGTCGCAGCACCCGATCCGCGCGTCCGTCGCGTCGCAGCGATCGCATCGCACCGCTTCGCCGCGCGCGCCAGCGCCGCCGCCATCGCCAGCCGAGCTCGCGTCCGCGTCGCGATCCGAGCGCCCGTCGTCGCGTCTCGCGCGCGCGACGCCCCTCGCGTCTGCGCCGCGTGCGTCGTCGCGTGCCGTCCCAGCAGCGTCGCGCTTAGCGCGCCATCCGCGCCCTAGCGCTGTCGTGCGCGCGCGGGCAGCCAGCGCCGATGTGCGCCCATTTGCCGCCCGCCAGCGCCCCATCGGCGCCCATCCGCGCCAAGCCAGCTTCGCCCGCCGTCGCCTGCTGCCCGTCCGCGTGTCAGCCGCATCGCGTGAGTTGCTCCCGAGCCGAGCCCTATTTATTTTATTATATTTAAGCCTTTTGAGTGTGATTATCATTGTTTTTGTTAGGTTCTCGGTAGCTAGCTCGGGTTCGATCGCAGCTTAGGTTTTGTGTGTAGTTGCCCCGACCAGGTAAGGATTTCTTACCGGAGTTGTGTGGACCCTGCGATGTTCTATGTGATTGTTGTTTGTATGTTTGTTTGTGATTATCAGCATGTATAGTTTAGGTGCTCTGTTCTGAATTCTGACTAGCATGACTTCGTATGTTGTTCTCTCATGTTAGTCCATGCTAGGTTGTTCCGTTCTGGCATGCTCATATCTGTTCTTGCTTCATAGTACCATGCTAGGTTCGTTGTATCTGTTGAGCACGTTTTGGATTGTATTGGATTGTATGTTATTGATATGATAGGTTAGAGTGTAGGTAGGTAGCATCATCCGGGCACGATGCATAAAGTATCTTGCATCCACGGCGGGGGACGTCGAGGCAGTTCTCCGTCCCCTGGACCCCGTTAGGGTTTAGCTAACCCGGCCGGTAGGCCACGCAATCTTGGGTGAGGTGGCGGCTGTTAAATGCCCCAACGGTCGGGATGATGACTTGGCATTGCCTCGTCCCGGCGATCGGCACGTCCTCGGCGTGTTCGGCCGTAGCCCTTGATTGCCACTGTTAGGGCAAGGGCGCCTCTGGTGTAAGCCTACCACGGCCGGTTCCTTAGCCTCAAAGTGCGGTGGTTCAGGTGACATAGTTCACGTGTCGAGTCTCACACCCTATGTCGGTGACACCGATCCGGAGAGATTTAGTTAGGCGTGGACTGGACATGGGCAGCTTGCCACTAGACCCGGCACCCCATAGTCTGCAGTAGCACAGCGGTGCATGCTTACGCTCATTACTGGCGCCGACCGAGAGCTCCTCGGGATCTTGAGCTAGTGCACCTTTCGTATCGACGAGAGATGCGCCGAGGCCGAGACTTGTTTCTCGTATAGGGCGTATTGTGTGGTGTGATTTATTTCCGGACTAAGACCACGAGTTGGCATCCGAGGTCCAAGTGTGGACTTAAGCTATGTGCTCTATTCGTGTTTATATTCATAGCTTGCATACACTCATCTAGATGACCATGTGCATCGTATTGTACCGGTTGGGGATTCTTCTTTGAGTAATTCGTTACTCACCCTTACTTATCTTTCAGGTAACCATGGCGCGAGGCAGGATGGCTGAAGGAGGAGCTATGATCATGGGAACTTGCTGTCGTCTCTGACTTTTTATTTTTATGACTCTTGTCTTTCATTTTCCCCTGAATGCATGTAGCCGGGCACGGAGCCCTAGGATGTTTTCTGAATGTTTTTGTGGATTCCCGCTTTATTGAATTTGAGGATGTTTCAAATGTTTTAATAAATCTCGATCGAGTGTACGTTTTGGAAATGTATTTGCCTTGAAGCAGTGCTTGGAGACGGGGGATGAGTTCAAACAAACTATATTGATTTCTGATTGAACCTTGATTGTTTTGTTTTAATTGGGAATCTGAAAACTTATTTGCATATTGTCCTTTCCTTTGAATGCATGCATTGGGGTAAAGGCCTATTTAGAGCCCTTTTGGGTCGGGTCTTTACACCTGTCCATCTACATGCTGAACAAATTATGCAAACAATAAATGATAGAGTGTCGGCGGCTCCCATGATCAATCAGCTCTCTCCGCTAGCTGTCCCGGTGCTGTCCCAAGTTACCTGGTGGAAAACCACAGAAATAAGGGTGAGTATAAACATACTCAGTAAGAATCCCCAACCGGAGTACGATACGATACATCAGTCATCTAGCACCCTAATACACAAGCAAACACTTACCAGATCATAGCTCAATGAGCTTACAAGGCAAAATGTAGAATCCTCAGAAGTCTCCTACTTCCGGCCTAATGATGGGTTCTCATACTAATCCCGGGACATCTCCGAGGGTCTTTCTCCCTCGGCCAATTGATCAGCTCAAAAATCGATCCCAAAGATGTCCGACACCCTCGAAGGTCTTTCTCCCTCGACCACAATGATTAGTTCAAAAACCAATCCCAACGGGTGTCCTCAAGGGCCTCTTACCCTCGCTAATAAATCTGGACTATCGGGAGAGTACCCGAATTCTGGCTCTAAACTGGAAGGAACTGGTGTACTCACGAACATTAGCATGGGGGAGCTCTCCGAACCGGCGCCTAACGCGTGTTCACGCACCGCATGCTGCTGCAACCAGCGTAAATGTGGGGCCTAGGTACAAACTATGCGGGCCAGGTACGCATGCCTAAGACTCGGAAGCGGTGTCACTGATCACAGTAGTGCGAGGCCCTCGACACTCATCTGTGCAGCCTGTACCACCGACCTGAGGCTAAGAACCGGCCAAGGCAGGCTTGCACCGTTGGCAGGGTTCCGCTCTAGCAGGCTACAAACTAGGCTTATGCCGATGTGGTAGCTACATCCACATCGGCGGCCGGGGGGAAGCAATGTACGTTATGCTTCACTCTCACACCCGACCCGTGGGGACAAAGTACGTTATGTCCGCTCTCAGCCTCTGGATGATGACAAACCTTACTACACTAGCTAAGAGTATGAAATCACTGATTCCTGGCTATACATACATATCAACATCAATAACACTTAACCTAGCATGATACTACGAACTTAAAACAGGAATCATAAGCATGCTGGAAGAACAAACCTAGCATGGCACTAACATGTAAAATCAGACAAACATGCTAGCAAGAGATCAATCATAGCTACCCTATCACTATCATGCTCATAACAGCAAACATACATACAAGGCACATCATGATAATATCGCAGGGTCCACACAACCTCGGTAAGGAATCCTTACCTGGAAACAAGCAGAAATAGCTATAAAAATTTAACCAAGCGACCCTCGAGCTTCTAAGAAAACCCGAGCAACCTAAGCATTTAATAAAAACAACCTAATTAAATAAACAGCAGCCAACAGCTTAGGACCCAAGGGAGAAAAGACTCAGGAAATACCATCCGAGAAGCCGCAAGGCTCGGGCCACACCAACACGAGGCGGTGTCGGCAAAGCAATGATGCGAGCGGGTACAGGTATGGCAAAGGCGACTCGTGCAGACACGGGCTGGCGCAGGTGTAACGACCCAACCCGAAAGAGGTTCTAAAATAGGCCGTTACCTCAATGCATGCATTCAAATCTACAGAAAATTTGCAATATGGTGTTCGGATCCTAAGTAAAAACTAAAACATAAAACATCCATTTATGAAGTCAACATAAAATTCCTGAAACCTGTCCCTGTTTCCAAGCACCTGTTCCAAGACAAATACATTTACAAAACTCACTCCGATCAGAGATTTATTTTAAACCTACAAGCTTTGCAATAGTTACAACAATGCTAGAATCCGGAAATACATTCAGAAAACACCCTAGGGCTCCGTGCCCAACTACATGCATTCAGAGGACATTTAAAACATAAACATAAGCAAGACTCAGAGTTGAACAACGGGTTTCCATGATCACAGCTCCTCCTTCAGCCATCCTGTCTCGCACCATGGTTACCTGTGGAAAAATCACAGAAATAAGGGTGAGTAACGAATTACTCAGTAAGAATCCCCAACCGGGGTACAATACGAAAACATCTCATTTAGCACACCGACATGCAACCATACAATGACTTAGAGAAAAACGGTAGGTTTAGGCTATGTGCTAACACTAGAGCTAGCCTATCAAGGGCTTTCAACTACAACCTATCCTAGGTTCTACACCTGGATGCCCATCGGGGTCTTACACAACCTAGGATACAATGACACTATGATGCCCATCGGGGACTTACACACAAGGATGCCCATCGGGGTCTTACACATACGGATGCCCATCGGGGTCTTACACCTCAATCAATGATGCCCATCGGGGTCTTACACATACGGATGCCCATCAGGGTCTTACATCTCAATCAATGATGCCCATCGGGGTCTTACACATACGGATGCCCATCGGGGTCTTACACCTCTAAACAATGATGCCCATCGGGGTCTTACACCTCTAGCTATCAATGCTGCCCAACGGGGTCTTACACATCTAGGATGCCCATCGGGGTCTTACACCAGCTAGGATCACAAAGATGCCCATCGGGGTCTTACACATACGGATGCCCATCGGTGTCTTACACCTCTAGCTATCAATGTTGCCCAACGGGGTCTTACACACCTAGGATGCCCATCGGGGTCTTACTCCAGCTAGGATCACTGAGATGCCCATCGGGGTCTTACACTCTTAAGCATCCTCATGATGCCCATCGGGGGCTTACACACAAGGGAACAGTGCAGTGCCCATCGGGAACTTACCTACATTATGGATCACCTGCCTAGCACTAACATGGAACTATCAGAATATAACAGGAACAAGAATATGCCAAGATAAAAGACCTAGCACAGAACTAATATAACAGAAACACCAGTACAACACAAACCTGGAAGCAAGAGAAAACGTGTAACCTATCCACTAGAATTTCATACAATCACAAGATATGGCATACTATCAATTATTCGCAGGGTCCACACAACCTCGGTAAGAAACCCTTACCTCGCCGGAAGGCAACAACACACCAGAAACCTAAGCTGCGATCGAACCCGAGCAACTTAAAGCGAACCTAACAAACACATCAAAAATCACAATCCATAGGCGCGGCTGACACGCGAACAAGCTGGCTGCACGGGCGAGGCAACTGCTGGGCGCTGAGGGGCGCAGATGGGCTCTAGCACGGGCGCTGTGGCACTGAGCTGCGCGCTGGGGCACGGCAAGGCCAGCAGGGCGCTCGGGCGCAGGTGCGAGCTCGGCTAGGCGAGGGCGTGCGGCGCGGCTCGGCACAGGGACGGTGCGTGGGCGCGACGCGACGCGACGGCTACAAGACGCTCGATCTGGCATGGCGAGCTTTAGAGGACGCTAGATCTGGCACGAGGCGGCTCAGATCTGAGCGGAAAAGGCGCGGACGGGACGAGCAACACTGTGCGGCCGGGCTGGGCGGGCTCGGGCTGGCGACGCGACCTGGCTAACGAGCTCGAGCTGGCGACCTGGCTGGGCGAGATGGGCGAGCAAGCTCGGGCTGAGGCGACCTGGGCGACCTGGGCCTCGGGCTGGGCTAGGCTTGGGCTGGGGGGAGAGAGAGAGAGAGAGAGAGAGAAAGAGAGAGAAAGGGATTTTGAAAAAAAAGAAAAGGGAAAATGGGAAAATAAAAGGAAAATGGGGATTTAATCTCTTTTTCCATCCTTATCCAAATTAAAACCTTAAAATCCCATTTCTCGGCTTCCTCCTTCGAGACCCGACTGAAGCAACCTCTTCCAAAAATAAAACTCACTTAAATTCAACTCCCAAATCAACACCAAGGGCCCGGGCTCGAATCCCAAAGGAAGCACACAACCAACCATCACTTTGCCAAAAACCCAAACCACAACCGAACTTCCAAACGACTAGCCCAAACATCTTGGGACTCGCAACCAACAACAATCAAGCCTAGACAAAGGCAGGAGCGACCTCGAAGCCCTAAAAATCCACAAAATTCTGCCCGGGGAGCCAAAAGACCAAAATACCCCCAAGGGTCAAAACAGCTCTAACGACCCAACCAAACAACCAAATCTTGACCCGAAGGCACCTCGAAAACTGGAGTAGAAAACTGGGATGTTACAATACTCCCTCCTTTTAAGACTTTCGTCCTCGAATGTCCTAAGACGAAACAGCTCGAGGAAACTCCACTGAATCCAAACCAACTGAACTTCTCGGCTAAAACAACACCAACCTTCTTCGAAACCAAACCCTCTTGGTTCTCAAAACTCAAAGCCACAATGCCATCCAGACTACCACAACTACAACCAAGACTGGCATACACTGAACTCCGAAGGGAATAGACGGCAAACCACATCCTCAATTCGCACCACTCTCAAACGGTGCTACTCTCAGCAAACTCGAGGACTGGCCACAAGCTCTGAATCTCTACACCACGCACTGGCAAAACTCCTCTGGAAGCTCACAGCTGCTAACAAGCAGCCTCAACCCTACAACAAGCTGGCCAAACAACTGAACCTCCCGGTTCCAGAAAACCAAACGGCCTACTCTTACTCCACAAGAGACCAACTAACCTCAAATCTTTCCTACAGTCTTAACGAAATCCAATCGAATCACCAACTGGCGACTGATCCAAAAAGGCAAACTTCTCCAACTAGAACGCTACCACAACACTTAAGCAACCATCTTAAGGAGAAATCGCCAAACCAAAGGCAAGGGGCACCATCCTGGTACACCAGATGGCTAACAACACTCACACCAGCTGAAACTTCAGCTACGACCACCTCTAAAAGACAAGGGCCAGGCACAGGCTCCACTCGGCCAAACCAACAAGCTAGGACTCCTCATCGGCCGAACGCAAACCTTTCAACAACTGGCCAAAGAGAACACTGCCAGGCAAGGAACAACCAACATTCCTCTCAAGGAAATCTCGGACTGCAAGGACTAAACCATCATGCAGCTATATGCGACACAACACCTTGAGGAAAGCAGCTCAATAGATTTACCAACCAATGCCACGGCACCTCTGTGCCAACTCACTCAAACGAGGCTCCGCTAACGCCAACTGCGAACGCACAACAACTAAGATCAAAGCCCCGAGAAGGGCTTGCTCAGCAGAACTCAACCCAAACTTATAACGAGCAAAGCTCGCCTCCAAGCTACCACTCAACTCTTAAAATCCAACTGGCTACTCAAAGGACTTCTTCCTTTTAGCTTAGGCCTAACTCATCTTCCAGCCAAAAGCTCCACTCTCGAAACCTTGCAAGGAAAACGGATATCGACAACCTCAAAGCTTACGGATCCTGAGCCACACGAATCAGCAAGACTACCTCAAAAGCTAACACTCGAGGCTGGCATCCATGGAGCAACTCAACCACCACAGAGACTAGGGGGAAAGGGAAATCTTCAATCCCCAAAGAACCAACAACTCAACTCTTAAACTGGCTGGCCTCCGCCCTTGCGGGGACAAACAACTTTCGCTTGCTAACAACACAAAGCAGGGACCCTCTCGCTGGGCTAACCGCTGCGCTACTATGATCAACTACACAACCCAAGAGCTAAGCAGACTCCTACTAAACGGGAAACGGTTTCCTAGCAAGCAAACTCTGAAGGGCAGCGAACATCACACACGCTCGCTGACTTGCTCAAACACAAGGCAACAGCAACCAACTCTCTTGGAAGCAACACCCAAGGGAAAACTCAACCGATCGGACCACCAATCTGGAACTAACAGAACTTACTCAACCGCCGAGGGAGGGGTCAACTCCCAAACTTCCTGGCTAGGAACAAGACCTCAGGACAATGCCCTCCAGCTAGAACCGAACTAGCTCTTGAAACAACAAGAGGACCAAACCTTGGCCAAACTCTCACAAGAGGCAGAACAAACCTTACTGCAGCTTCTAGAACACCATCCTAGAGTCCGCCAAACTGGACAAACAACTGCTTCCAAGCAGCCAACAAACGTTTCCCTCTTGCTAGCACCACTACCATCAACTCCAAGACTACGGGAGAAATCTGACAACTCCCAGGAGGAAACGACTCTTACAAGCAGACAACCAAAGGACAGAGAGCTCCACATACACTCACTGTCTTGCTCCGCTAAAGCAACAACATCTAAATCTCACGGGGCAACAACAGGGGTCCACCACAGACTGAACCTCCAAATGCCAAACGGGGCAACTCTCAACATCCTGGAAACAGAAAAGACAACCAACAAGGCACTAACCACTCGCCCCACGAGCAAAACTAACTTCTAGCAGCTCCATCCATACCTTGGTCAACACCAAGCATCAAATTGCCACCACACCGGAACCAATCCGAACTCTACTCCAAACAAACACTAGCTTGCTAGGCTACCAAGACTGCCAGCAACTCACCCGATGCTACAAACTACACGGCTCCAGCTTGCCAACTGAAACTCACTACCTGGGCCTGACTGAGCTCTGGAGAAGCTCTCCACAACCTAGGGTTCTTCGGCAACCCTCGACACACACTGTCGACAAATGAGCTAACAGCCAACTGCCTGAACAAACAACTCCATTTTCCAGCATCGCAACCATGCTGGCCAACTCCAATTCCTTGGGAACCAAGAGGACCCGAAACGCTACCGAATGCGTCATCCTCCTGCTCAAACATCAATCACAACAAAGCTTCTACCCAAGGAAAGGATCTGAACAACTCTCTTAGCCAAGGCGATCAGAAACTTCGCGGCTTTGCTACGACAGCGCTTGTTCAGTTTCCAACTGAACTCCAACCAAAGGAACACCAAAAGTTCCATCTCCACACGATACTCGAAGCTGTGGCAACCATGCTCTACCAAAGCATAACCATGCCAAACCGAACTTACTTTATACCAAGCCTCTACCAAGGGTGCTTATCCATAAGGCGTCCAAATCCTCTCACAAGGCATCAACTCATCTCGCCTCATAGGCATCCAGCTCATCTCATGAGCATCCAACTCAGGGCCCTTCTGCTGGACCAAACTCGCATCTACGATGCTCAACTCTCCTCAGATCTAGGCACTCGAAGGTAGTTGACCGCACTACCCACCACAAGGATCTCTTGGCCTTAACACTAGCGCGAGACTCACGCGCACTATGTAAGGACCCGACCCAAGAAAATGGTCTCTAACCTAAAGTCCATACTTAGCATGCATGATTAAGATTATAAACATCATTCAGAGTCGGAAGTTTAAAGCTTTGCAATAAACACTTTTAAAACAAAACCATGATTTCAATTAAATAAAACAGGTAAATGACTGATCAGTACTTTCTTAAAACAATTCAAAGGAAAACGGTACGAGAACATAATATAGTTTGAGTGCTTTTTCCTAGGGACCCAAGTCCCACTACATGCTAAATCATTAAGGAAAACATTTAAAGAAACGTGCGACCCAGAGTCAGCTATCCATGATCATCGAGCCGCTTCCTCCTAGCCATCCAGCCTCTGTCCCAAGTTACCTGGTGGAAAGCCACAGAAAATAAGGGTGAGCAACAAGTTACTCAGTAAGAATCCCCAATCGGGGTACAATACGAAATCATCTCATTTAGCACACGGACAGGCAACCATACAAAGACTTAGAGCACGAACGGCTGGCTTAGGCTATGAGCTACTTCTAGGGCGAGCCTATTCAAGGGCTCCCATCAACAGTCACTCCTAGGTCCTACGCTTGGATGCCCTTCGGGCCTTACACAATCTAGGACTCAGTGATGCCCAGTGGGGCCTTACACACTTAGGACACAGTGATGCCCAGTGGGGCCTTACACACTTAGGACACAGTGATGCCCAGTGGGGCCTTACACACTTAGGATGCCCATCGGGCCTTACACCTTCAGTATCAGTGATGCCCAGTGGGCCTTACACACCTAGGATGCCCATAGGGCCTTACACCTCGGACTTCGGTGATGCCCAGTGGGCCTTACACACCTAGGATGCCCGTAGGGCCTTACACCTACAGATTCAGTGATGCCCAGTGGGGCCTTACACACTTAGGATGCCCATCGGGCCTTACACCTTCAGATGTCCATCGGGTCTTGCCCGAGCGGGACCCCAAACTAGTTACCTCTACGGCCCTCTATACTATATATCACACATCTAACCGTAACTTGAATCTAGCAGCATACAATAGGCAGCATGGTTCTATCAAGATAGGAAAGCCTAACATGGAACTCAACGGGATGTAAACATGTCACGAACATGAATCAAAAGAAAACATGAAAGCTATCACTAGAAACTCATATAATTCTGATCATCGTGCTATCAACTATTCGCGAGGTCCACACAACCCGGGTAAGAATCCTTACACGGAAATAAGTGGAGGTTAATTATCCCGAATCAAATAACGACCCTCGAGCTTTTAAGCGAACTCGAGCAACCTAAACAAGTAATAAAACATCCTAATTAATAAATGACATCTAAAATCGGGAAGTCCAAAGGGTGGAGGCTCGGGAATTTACCAACCGAGAAGGCACTCGCTCCGCGCAGCAAGGGGCAGTAGCTGCTGGCGCGAGGCGCTAGGGCGCCAGGCGCTCTCGGGCGCTGCTACTGGCGCTTATTCGGCGCTGGCGAGGCTGGCGCTGGCGTGCAGGGACGCGAGCGCTGGCGCTGGCCGCGCGCAGGGACGAGCGCAGCGCAGACCGCTGGCGGACGACGCGACGAGCGTGCACGGGCACGCAGACGCGGCGGGCGGCGTGTGGCGCGGCGCGCGCGCTGGGTGGTGTCGTCTTTGGCGCGAGGCGGCTACACGGTCGGTATGTTGGGCGACTGGTGCAGTGGAGCCCTGGCTATTGCGGCGGTGGTATGGCCGGCTGGCTGCTCGACGCGCGATCTGGGTGGCGGTGGCTCGGTGCGGTGCGGCGATGGTCGCAGGGCGTGCGATGTCGCGGGCGAAGCAGCAGGTGTTGGGCGGCGGCGTGGTGAGGTGAGGCACGGCGCGGTGGGGGGCGAGCAGCGCGGCGGTGTGGGGCGTCTTGGGCGAGGTGAAGGAGAAGTCTAGGGTTTTGGGTTCTTTCTTTTTCCTTATTTTCTCTTTTCTTTCTCCTTAAATATAATTCCCTTCCTTAACTTACATAGACTTGGGAATCTCATATGGCCTTCCCAAGACTCCCTTCGAGCCAGTGATGCGTTTATTTTCCTTATTTAAACCCAAGCTTCCAAACCCCTTTTTAGGCCAAGGGTTCGAGTCCTTCCAACAGCCCCTCCCAAACTAAAAAAATATAAAAGGGAACCTTATTTTACATTTAGCTGAAAACCGGGCTGTTACACACTAACATTTACCAACCGACAACCTGCTGACTTACTCAACCCCCAGTAACACTGGGAAGAGGCTCCGGCTCCTCTCGAGCATCCTTTCGCTTGTAGTCCATCGACTACCACTAAACTAGCCCTCTTGCACGACCAAAACAGGTGCAACTGCCATAAACGGATCCAAAGGCTAAAGGAGTGCGCTGAACTCCGGACCGCATAGAACCATCTACTATACCCATGCCAAACTCAGGCCAAACCAGACTTAGTGCCAAAGTGGCACACCAACCAAAGCACCTCAAGTGCTACTACTACCAAATCCACATCTTACTACCAATGGGGCCAGCAAGGTCACAACCTCAAGTGACAAGAACTCTGGCTAGGCATACAAGGCTCAACTCAAACAACCATGCCTATGGCATCTCATCAAACTGAAGGCTCACGGCCTACACTAGCATCTCCTCATGATGCTCAACAATGCTCTAGCCGGCTCTCTCAAGATGCAGCAGCTAGCCCTACTCTAGGGGCTTACCAAAAGGAGAGTGCTCAACTCTACCAAACAACTGAGGAAACCACCAACGGATCAAGTCTGAAGGGAACACTGCTCGTTGCACCCTTAACCACAGGGTTCCGGCTTACTGGCTGCAAACAACAGCACTTTACAGGAGCTCAAAGATGCCTCATCAATCTCCTCGAAGGCTACCAACTCTGCAGCCACTCACTGGGCAATCAACAATCTGCTAAGGCTCAAGATCAACACTTGAGCTACCCAGGCTAGTCCACACTGGAACCTGCTCAACAAGCATCAACATAAGCAAGCCATAGCTAACTCCTCTCTTGGAGTGGTACTCCAAGGCAAATCACCTCCACCCTCTCACTAGGGGAAAACCAACAACTGGGCCACACGTGGCCTACGGAGTCTAATCTCTACCTCCCTCTGGAACGATGTCCTAGCGGCATCCAAATCTATCTGGATACCTCAACAAGCCACAACATACTGCTCACACTACGGGAAGTTGGCATGATGGCGCTCTAAACCCAAACCAACAACGAGTCAGAACCTGCTCGTCCCCGCTCCACAACACTACACAAGGCATACACTAGATGAAAAGTATTGTAAATTCTTAACCCTTTTCTAAAACTGTAAACTTAGGTGTACCTGATGACTGTCGGAGTGCTGATGATCATGGAAAGACGACCTACAACAAAAGGTCAGTCTACAGAATCTATGACTCTGAGCTCTGATACCAACTGTAACGACCCGACCCGAAAGGGGTTCTAAAATAGGCCGTTACCTCAATGCATGCATTCAAATCTACATAAAATTTGCAATATGGTGTTCGGATCCTAAGTAAAAACTAAAACATAAAACATCCATTTATGAAGTCAACATAAAATTCCTGAAACCTGCCCTGTTTCCAAGCACCTGTTCCAAGACAAATACATTTACAAAACTCACACCGATCAGAGATTTATTTTAAACCTACAAGCTTTGCAATAGTTACAACAATGCTAGAATCCGGAAATACATTCAGAAAACACCCTAGAGCTCCGTGCCCAACTACATGCATTCAGAGGACATTTAAAACATAAACATAAGCAAGACTCAGAGTTGAACAACGGGTTTCCATGATCACAGCTCCTGCTTCAGCCATCCTGTCTCGCACCATGGTTACCTGTGGAAAAACCACATAAATAAGGGTGACTAACGAATTACTCAGTAAGAATCCCCAACCGGGGTACAATACGAAAACATCTCATTTAGCACCCCGACATGCAACCATACAATGACTTAGAGCAAAACGGTAGGTTTAGGCTATGTGCTAACACTAGAGCTAGCCTATCAAGGGCTTTCAACTACAGCCTATCCTAGGTTCTACACCTGGATGCCCATCGGGGTCTTACACAACCTAGGATACAATGACACAATGATGCCCATCGGGGACTTACACACAAGGATGCCCATCGGGGTCTTACACATACGGATGCCCATCAGGGTCTTACACCTCAATCAATGATTCCCATCGGGGTCTTACACATACGGATGCCCATTAGGGTCTTACACCTCAATCAATGATGCCCATCGGATCTTACACATACTGATGCCCATCGGGGTCTTACACCTCTAAACAATGATGCCCATCGGGGTCTTACACATACGGATGCCCATCGGGGTCTTACACCTCTAGCTATCAATGCTGCCCAACGGGGTCTTACACATCTAGGATGCCCATCGGGGTCTTACACCAGCTAGGATCACAAAGATGCCCATCGAGGTCTTACACATACGGATGCCCATCGAGGTCTTACACATACGGATGCCCATCGGGGTCTTACACCTCTAGCTATCAATGCTGCCTAACAGGGTCTTACACACCTAGGATGCCCATCGGGGTCTTACTCCAGCTAGGATCACTGAGATGCCCATCGGGGTCTTACACTCTTAACCAGCCTCATGATGCCCATTGGGGGCTTACACCCAAGGGAACAGTGCAGTGCCCATCGGGGACTTACCTACATTATGGATCACCTACCTAACACTAACATGGAACTATCTGAATATAACAGGAACAAGAATATGCCAAGATAAAAAGACCCTAGCCTGTAACTAATATAACAGAAACACCAGTACAACACAAACCTGGAAGCAAGAGAAAACGTGTAACCTATCCACTAGAATTTCATACAATCACAAGATATGGCATACTATCAATTATTCGCAGGGTTCACACAACCTCGGTAAGAAACCCTTACCTTGCCGGAAGGCAACAACACATAAGAAACCTAAGCTGCGATCGAACCCGAGCAACCTAAAGCGAACCTAACAAACACATCAAAAATCACAATCCATAGGCCTAAATATAATAAAATAACAGGGCTCGGCTCGGGAGCAACTCACGAGGCGCGGCTGACACGCGAACGAGCCAGCTGCACGGGCGAGGCTGCTGCTGAGCGCTGAGGGACGCAGATGGGCGCAGGGGCTGGGCACTGGGGCGCTGAGCTGCGCGCTGGGGCACGGTTGGGCGAGCAGGGCGCTCGGGCGCGGAGGCGAACGCGCGGGCGAGCTGCAGGGAGGCGAGGGCGTGCGGCGCGGCTCGGCATAGGGACAGCGGGCAGGTGCGACGCGACGCGATGGCTACAAGACGCTTGATCTGGAATGGTGAGCTACAGAGGACGCTCGATCTGGCACGAGGCAGCTCGAATCTGAGCGGCACGGACGCGGACGGGACAAGCGGCACTGTGAGGCCAGGCTGGGCGACGCGACCTGGCTGGGCGGGCTCGGGCTGGCGACGCGACCTGGCTGGGCGGGCTCGGGCTGGCGACGCGACCTGGCTGGCGAGCTCAGGCTGGCGACCTGGCTGGGCGAGCTGGGCAAGCAGGCTCGGGCTGGGGAGACCTGGGCGAGCTGGGGCTCGAGCTAGGCTAGGCTCGAGCTGGGGGGAGAGAGAGAGAGGGAGAGAGAAAGGGATTTTGAAAAAAAAGAAAAGGGAAAATGGGGATTTAATCTCTTTTTCCATCCTTATCCAAATTAAAACCTTAAAATCCCATTTCCCGTCTTCCTCCTTCGAGACCCGACTGAAGCAACCTCTTCCAAAAATAAAATTCACTTAAATTCAACTCCCAAATCAACACCAAGGGCCCGGGCTCGAATCCCAAAGGAAGCACACAACCAACCATCACTTTGCCAAAAACCCAAACCACAACCGAACTTCCAAACGACTAGCCCAAACATCTTGGGACTCGCAACCAACAACAATCAAGCCTCGACAAAGGCAGGAGCGACCTCGAAGCCCTAAAAATCCACAAAATCCTGCCTGGGGAGCCAAAAGACCAAAATACCCCCAAGGGTCAAAACAGCTCTAACGACCCAACCAAACAACTGAATCTTGACCCGAAGGCACCTCAAAAACTAGAGTAGAAAATCGGGGTACATTACAGTGAGCGAGCGATCGACTGGAGCAGCGCTGACGAGTGGTCGAGGCGTGGGCGGCGGTGAGAGAACGCTGCGGCTGAGAGCGAGCGCGACGACGCGCTGCACGGCGAAGAGTCTGGTACCTGCGCAAGGGACGACGTCGCGGTGCAAAGCGCGTGGGTCGACGACGCGACGGCGGTTGGAGCGTACAGGCAGTCGGAGCGGTGGCAGGCTGGCGCTGGCTGGCAAGCGGAGAGCGGCTGGGCGGCTGGGGTCTCAGTGCGGAGCGGTAGAGGCGATCTGGTGCGGCTGGAGTGAGGTGGCTCGGCTGGGCTTCTTGGCTCGGTTCCAAGGCTTGGTGCGGCTAGGGTTTGGGGAGAGAGAGAGAGAGAGCGAGTCTTGCAAAACAAGGGGAATGGGAATTTCTTGATTTTCTTTCCTTTTCCTATTTTAAATGGGTCTAAAATCCCATCCCAAAGCTTCCTCTTTTGAGACCCGGCTGAAGCAACTTTTCTCCAAAATAAAACTCACTTAATTCCAACTCCCAAAACAACATTAAGGGCAAAGGCTCAAATCCCAAAGGAAGCACTTAAACAACAATAATTTGCCAAAAACCAAACCTCTTCCAAACTTCCAAACGAATAGCCCAAACATCTTGGGTCTTGCAACCAACAACAATCAAGCCTCGACAAAGGCAGGGGCGACCCTGAAATCCTGAAAATCCACAAATCCTGCCCAGGGAGCAAAAGACCAAAATAGCCCTTAAGGTTAAAATAACTCTAACGGCCCAACCGAACAACCGAATCTTGAACCGAAAGTACCTGAAAAACCCGAATGGAAAACTGGGCTGTTACATTATATCACACATCATAGAAAAATCTTCTCCTGTAGCTGCATCTTGAGGCATAGCAGGCTCTTCCCCCTCTCTAGGCAAGTTAACAGCTGGGGCCAAAGGCGGCCTACGAGTTTGGTCAATCCTAAATGTCGTCTCAGCAACATCTCTGCTCGCAGTTCTGGACGACCCTACACCAATACGTGCAACTGGCATACTGGTGATCTACATGGAAACCACAAAGGGTTAGTCTACTCTCGGACTCTCATTACCAACAGAACTGTAACACATGTATACTAGATGCAGTACTGTAAATAAACTCTTCAACAATGAACTTAGACAAACCTGACGGTCATGGAGTGTTGATGATCATGGGGATAACAACCTACAAAGCAGGTTAGTCTACAAAATCTATGACTCTGTGCTCTGATACCAACTGTAAGAACCCGACTCGAATAGTGGCCCTAAACCTGGTTCTTACTTAACATGTTTAAAATTTAAAACATTTAAAATAACATTGGAACTGCTTAACAAGAAAATGCATTAAATAAAACTTGTAGAAAACATCCATTCAACAGTTACCATAAAACAAGTCCTGGCCAGTATTTAAAAAACTCAACATTCAAACAACTTCTCAAAATAATAGTTTCCCAGCATGCTAACAAAGAATTAAGACTCAATAAAATAACAAAAGACAGAGTAAACGTTGGCAGCTCCCATTATCAATCATCCTCCGCTAGCCGTCTCGGTGCTGTCCCAAGTTACCTGGTGGAAAAACCACAGAAAATAAGGGTGAGTACAAAGCACTCAGTAAGAATCCCCAACCGGTGTACAATACTATACATCAATCATCTAGCATCTTAGTATACATGCAAATAGTTACCAACACAGATCTTTGCTCAACGAGCTAACGGGCAAGTCCAAAATCCTTCGAAGTCTCCTACTTCCGACCTAATGATTGGTTCTCCTAACCAATCCCAAAAGACATCCTCGAGGGTCTTTCTCCCTCGGCCAAATGACCAACTCAAAATCTGATCCCAAATTAGATGTCCTCGAGAGCCTCTTGCTCTCGGCTAAACTGTTCCTATGTCTAGCTATAAATTCTGCCCATTCTACTCGTACCTCATCAACATCAGCCTGAGTGAATGTGTTTGGGCCGTTGGCGAACTACAAGTATTAATCATATAATTAAAAACATCATCCTAGTGTACTATGATTAAATGTAGCATTAATTTGTAAACAAAACTTACAAGTCTCAATATATGCGTCGTTGAGTTGTATTTCATCTTTCGTATGAAGATTTGGACGTAAAATCCACATAATACTGATCCAGTTTGTTGAGGGCACTATTGAAAAAAATAGTTACATACTTAGTACGATAAGTCAAACATCACAAAAAGAAAAAGAAATCATAATTTAACTTTACCTTCACCCATTTCCACAATAATTGTTTGGTGTTCAACGTGTGTGTTGCATGCCAAGCTCGGTATGCACTATATTAAGAAAGTTAAAACTTTAGGATGTGATAAAATATATATTCAATGTCCAAAAGTTTATTTATACACTTACCCTGTTACAATTTGGTATAAATTCTCATCGATCGAATGAAGATGTACACCGTACGATCCTCAAGACTTATCACGATCAAAATCCAATGGTTCCTATACAATTAATTAATATTGATTATGATATAAAAATTCGTATAAGTATTAAAAATGTAAAATTTGGAACACAAACCCAGTATTGAAGGGAAAGAACAGCCGTTGACCTATATCTTCCAACATGTTGAACCTTCCAACTAGACGTCGAATTTGATCTTGTTGACTTGTATTCTTCCATACCGAGGCATAATCGCTACCATCTACTAGTAGATAATTCTTAAGTGTTTCTCGATCGTAATTAGCCCATATGTAACTGAAATAGAATGAGGAAACGTTATTAAACAAGACAACCACGTAATTAAAGTAGTATGAGGATATACAACCGTTTACTTACCCGATGTAGCATAGTTTAGGAGTATATCCTATTTCTTCCATATTGCAATATTGAAGGATCTCTTCACTGTCAATATAATAATCAGGATGAAAACCATGGATTTTAAGCGGTATAGTTACTATGCCACCTACACCCAAGTGATCTCGAACATAACATACTAGTTTGATCATCATTGGAATGGTCGTGTTCGATTGATGGGATTGCGAATTCGAAACAGCCTTCTTACTACTAGTATCTGATATAGACTTTTTCTTGGTTGTTTGCTTACGGTTAGAGGCCTATTGTAAAGACCCGACCCAAAAGGGGCTCTAAATGGGCCTTTACCCCAATGCATGTAGTGAAAATAAAAGACATTATGAAAAATACATTTCGGATCCCAAGTAAAAACAGAAACATTCAACAACCAAAACATACATTTCTAAAAGCATACTCACGATCGAGATTTATTTAAACCATTAAAACAATCCAAAAGTACAAATATGCTGGAATCCATAAACGTAAGAAAACATCCGGGCTCTGTGTCCGTCTACATGCATTGGGGAAATAACAAAAAGTGAAGAGTCATGATAAAATAAAATAGTCGAGAGATGACAAGCAGGATTCCATGATCACGGCTCCTCCTTGACCATCCTGTCTCCCGCCTTGATTACTTGTGGAAAGCCACGGAATAAGGGTGAGTAACGAATTACCCAGTAAGAATCCCCAACCGGGGTACAATACGATATACAAGATCATCTAGAAGAATGTATGCAAGCTATGAGTACAAACACGAGCGGAGCACATAGCTAAGTCCACACTTGGACCTCGGATGCCAACTCGGGGTCTTAGTCCGGAAATACCACAACACACTAAACGCGCTATACGGGAACAAGTCCCGGCCTCACCTGTCTCATCGTCGTCACGAAAGGTGCACTGGCTCAAGATCCCGAGGAGCTCTCGATCGTGCGCTGTAATGAACGTAAGCGCGCACCGCATGCTACCGCAAACTCGGGGTGCGGGTCTAGTGGCAAGTCGCCCGAGTTCGATCCACCATGCCTAACTAAATCTCGGATCGGTGTCAGCGACATAGGGTGTGAGACACGGACACGTGAACTATGTCACTGTACCACCGCACTTTGAGGCTAAGGAACCGGTCGTGGTAGGCTTACACCAGAAGCGGTCCTTGCCCTAACAGTGGCAATCAAGGGCTACGCCGAACACGCCGAGGACGTGCCGATCGCCGGGACGCAGGCAATGCCAAGTCATCATCCCGACCGTTGGGGCATTTAACGACCGCCACCTCACCCAAGATTGCGGGGCCACCGTTAGGGTTAGCTAAACCCTAACGGGATCGGGGGAGTACCATCTCGCACGTCCCATCGGGGATGCAAGTTACGTTATGCATCCGGCCGGATGATGCTACCTACTTGAACTCTAAACCATAACAATAATAACAATTCATTCAATGCAGTCCAATACGTGCTCAACAGATACAAGGAACCTAGCATAATACTACGAAGCAAGAACAGATATCGAACATGCCAGAATGGAACAACCTAGCATGGGCTAACATGAGAAACAATACAAGAGTTCATGCGATCAGAATTGAGCAGAGCACCTAGGGCTAAACATGCTAATAATCATACACGGGCATATAAAACAACAATCACAAATATACCGCAGGCCCACACAACTCCGGTAAGAAATCCTTACCTTGGGTGGGAGGCTTCTACACACAAATCCTAAGTCGCGGAACAATCCCGAGCTAGCGAGCGGGAACCTAGCAAACCAACAATAATCAGCATCTAAAATGTCTAAACAACAATAGAACAGCAAGCTCGGCTCGGGGAACTCACGCGGCACGACGACACGAGCTTGGAGCCGCGGCAAGCTGGCTGGCGGCGCTGCGCGCTGCACGGCAGACGGCAGGACGGACGCTGGCCGCGCGCTGGCTGCACGGCTGACGGCAGGACGACGCGCGCAGCGAGGCAGCAGCTTGGGGCAGCGCGCGCAGCGGCGCGCGGCGGCGCGGCGGCGTGCGATGCGGACCGCAGCGGCGGCTCAGCGCGGAGGCGCCTTAGCGGCGCGCGCGCGGCGCTGGCGTGCGATGCGGACACGGCGAGCGGCTTCGGCAGGGGGCGCGCGGCGGCGCGAGGACCTCTGGCGTCGGCGAGCGACGGCGAGGACGAACGACGATCTGGGCTCTTTATTCTTTTGCGCGATCGGCGTCTTGATCGGCCGGCGGGCGATCGCGACGACGCGGCGTCGATCTTCTTTGGCTGACGAGCGGCAAGTGCTAGGCGGATCTGGCGTGCGGCAGGGCTGGTTCGACAGATCTGGGCGTGCGAGCTGGGCTGGTTCGACAGATCTGGGCGTGCGAGCTGGGCTGGTTCGACAGATCTGGGCGTGCGAGCTGGTCGGCGATGATGGCTGCTCCTCTCGGCTGGCTGCAACCAACACAAACACACACACACTCTACATCTTACCTTCGGCCAGCATCAAAAACCAAATGAGGAGATGAAGAGGATGAAGACTTACCCGGAATGATGATGATCGAACCCAAGGAGATGCAAGGGAAGAAGAATTCGGCAAGGCAATGGAGAGGGAGAGCTTGTGCGGCCAAGAGGAGTTTTGGAGAAGAAGATGGAATAACCTAATTCTATTTCATTTAACCAAATGCACCAAAACTCCAAAATCCAAGGTTAACTAAGATGTGATGCAGAAAGAGTAACAAGAGCACCTAATGGCTCAATTGGCACACATCTCTACAAGCTTCCCAGGAGACCCGGGTTCAAACCCCGGCTGCAGCACAAATTCCTTTATTTTTACTTTTGCATCAAACCTTGCTCAAACCAAACCACAAACCCCTCCAAAAACCTACATAAAACCATCCAATAATTTTAGCAACTGGAAAGGACACAAACGACCCTGACGGCCCGACCAAATTACCAATTTACCCCTAGGGCATACCTGGAAGACCGGGAAGAAAAACCTGGGTCGTTACACCTATGACAATAAATAAACATTTATTATAAGTACAAAAAATGTGGTACATGCATGTTAACTTAAAATAAATATACCTCCTTTGATGTAGTATTTGTCGTTAAAATTAGTGATCTTGGCCATGGCACAAAAGTGTTGCGAGCTTGTCTAAGAAATTGCAGCTCGTCGTTTATAGGGATGGGCAAGTCTAAGTCTTCATTGCCTACTAGTATCATGTCGACCGTGACTCGCGCATTAAATTTTTCGAGAGACATACCACGTAACCTACTGGAAGAGTAGCTCGATTCCATACACTGTGCCAATGGCAACAACATCACCTCCGTGTTCAACGGCTAGTTGACATGCCATACCCTTTAAATAAAGAAAAAATAGAGCATAATTAACGTACAAAATGATTCAAATGTATGATTAAGACTAAATAATATGAAACTTACTTCTTCTAAATTAACGGGTTCTTCAGCGGGTTCTCCAACGACGCTGACCTCTTGAAGGATTACTTGTTCTTCCCTTATGGAATGATCTCTATTACTCCCTTCACACGGAGAGTTGAATCTTTGAGAGCAATCGGCTCGATTTGGTTATTCATCCATCTTAGACTTTGGATGAGCCATCTTAAAGAAAACTAATGGTGATACAAATCGACCTGCTCCCCTAACACGCCCACGATGTTCTAGCGTTCCTAGTGCTTCACCCAAAATATCTTGACTTGGATGATTTTGTCGTTCCAATTCATTCTGTTGCAAAATAGTTTTAGATTCACATCCTAAGAGTTGGACTCAAACCATATAAGAAATAGAACACAAACTTACAATTTTATCAACCGTTTCAACAGTGTCACGGTCGACGTTGGCTTGATTTTTTACTGTTCGAGCTGCTTTCCATAATTCAGCACGGGCAGAAGGATCGGTTTTAATATCTATATTCTACAATAAAAGTTGTAGTGCACATGACATAGTAAAGTAGAAAATACATAATGATCAAAACATATATTTTTAGGGTTTAGAGAGTTTCTTACAACTTCATGACCGAGCTGCGCATATCCTTTTCGAGCCATGTGATGAGGATACTTTTGTAGAGCTTGCAACTCTTTTTTCTCCTTACTTTGTTTCTGTATAACATATCAGTATATGAATATTGTAAAGGTTGTAGACATTAAACTAATAAAATAAATAGTTAATTGCCTGGAATTGTTTAGACAATCTACTGTCCACAAAACAATTCCAATCATCTTGTGTGATCCAAGGGTATTTCGCGGGTGGTGTTCTCAAAATCTCTGGTTGATCCAAAAATGGTTGGATGTACTTTTTGTTGAGATTGTATCTAAACGTTATTAACGTTGTTGACATCGACATCATTACATTATGTTTCGACATAGGATCCAACTTAAACGTCATCTGTTAACAAAATAATAAGTTCATTAAAAATTAAGTATGAAATACATTATGAAATTTAGCTAATATGTAGCTACCTCTATACAATCCCAAATCGTCTCTTTTAGTTGGTCAAGGACAGAATACCAATCTTCGTATGTAATAGGTATTTGGTTTCTAACACATAAACCAATATAACTACGTAACTTCGTTGAAGCCTCGTCGACATCCTGTCCCATAGAGTTATATTGAACAATTCGACGCTCTCCTGACATCCTGCCTTGGGCAAGCTCGCGCAAGACTGTCGGTCTTCTAGTACGTCAGTTTCGAGAAGACCATCTGCCCATGGGAACATCGTCAGCATGATCACTACCAGATCCAGACATGATGTGAACCTACATATATAAGAAACAATGTATGTTAATCACAAATAGATCAAAATATTGTTCTAAGAATGAGTTAAATAATCACAAAAACACTAACACACTATTATTAGTTATATATAAAAACAATAACACTAACCTATTTATTAATCCTTATACCATCACAATCACGTCTAATATAGGTGTCTGATTCATCATCGACAATATTAGGTAGGGATTCTATGACTCCGTACCCACAATCTTGGTCAATATCAACTTCATCTTGACCGTGTTCTACATCTATCCTTTGTGAAGGAGTTAACACCACTAACCAACGAGGATTAATTGGATCTTTTATGTAGAACACCTGTTTGGCTTGAGTGGCTAAAATGAAGGTGTCAGATTTATGACCAATGCGATTAAGGTCTATGGTCGTAAATCCCAAGTCGTCTACTTTAATCCCACCATTGTTTTCAACCCAATCACATTTGAATATGACGACTCTAAAACTATTATAATCGAGCTCCCAAATTTCTTGTACTATGCCATAAAAAGTCATGTCTGACATGATTGGATTTTTGTCCTTCGAACTAGATATTTGCATAGTTTCAACTGTTATCATAACTCCACTGTTTTTGTAAAGACCCGAAACTAAA
The DNA here is from genome assembly GCA_036507275.1 of Sicyos edulis. Taxonomy (NCBI): domain Eukaryota; kingdom Viridiplantae; phylum Streptophyta; class Magnoliopsida; order Cucurbitales; family Cucurbitaceae; genus Sicyos; species Sicyos edulis. Next base: position 7,127,194 of record CM071847.1, read on the forward strand.
TGGTCCTAAATAGTCTTTACTTTAAGATGTTTACTCATTAAAGCATGCAATAGACTGAAAATCAAAACATCTTTATTAAAACATTGAACTTAAAAAATCCTTTGAGTTCACAAGTGAAATCGATAAAACAAGCCTCTGGGCAGAGTTAATTTAAAACGGTTATACAACTCTTATAAAATCCAATACAAGTTCCCTAAGACACTTTCATGACTAGAATGGAAAGACTCAAGACATGCAGCGGCCTTTCCCATGATCCTTTAGCTCCTCCTCAAGCCACCTCGATGCTGTGCCAAGTTACCTGGTGGAGAAAACCACAAAAAGGGTGAATACAAAGCACTCAGTAAGAATTCCCCAACCGGGGTACAATAGGCACAACAAATCCTCTAGCATCCTAGCATACAGGCATCAAACAAGAACATGGCAGTCTCAACAGTATACAAGCAGGATGTACAACATCAAGGTCTAGGCTCAAAGCTAGACAGGGTTAGCACACACTGGGCTAACTAATAGGAGAAACAGCTAAGTAATCTCAGAGGTTATAACAATATAGCGAGCAAGGTTAGCACACACTGGGCTAACTAAGTGCAGCAACACACTAGGCTAGTCCTGGACTGCAACACACTGGGCAGCCCTGAACTGTAACACACTGGGCAGTTCTGCTCAACCTGATTAGCATCACACTGGGCTAATAGGGGACATCAACACACTGGACTAGTCTTGGAGCAGCACGGGCAGCAACACACTAGGCAAATCCTGAATCTGGTCAGCACACTCTAGCAAACAAAGGGACAACACACATGTAACGGCCCAGTTTTCCATTCTGGTTATCTAGGTACTCTCAGTTCAGTATTAGGGCAATCGGTTGGGCCGTTAGAGCATTTTAACCCTTAGGGGTATTTTGGTCTTTTTGCTCTCCGGTCAGGATTTGGGATTTTAAACCTTTACCTTAGTGATTTATAAGTGAGTTTTATTATTGGAAAGATTTGCTTCAGCCGGGTCTCGAAGAGGAAGCCAAAAATGGGATTTTTGTTGTATTTTAAAAGGATAAGGATGAAAAGAAAAAAAAGAAAAAAGAAAGGAAAAAATGGAAATTATTAAAATAAGAAAATCCCCCATTTTTCCCATGTGTTTTATTTCCTTCTCTCTCTCTCTCTCTCTCTCTCTCTCTCTCACCCTCACCCGACCTCTAGCCCTCACCCGAGTCCCTTGCTCGCCCCAGCCACCTAGCCAGCCGCACTGTGCGAGCCACCCCGTGCCAGACCGCCCAAGTCGATCCTAGCTCTCGGCCCAGCCCACCCACACGTGCGCAGAGCGCCCGCGCCGGTTCCTGTCGCTGTGTGTGTCGTCCGAGCCTTGCCGCGCGCCATCGCGTCTCAGTAGCGTTGCGCCTCCCGGTGGCGTGCCTTCGCCTAGCCGAGCTCGCCGCGCCAAGGCGCCATCGCGTCCACGTTCAGCTCGTCGCGCCCGGCGCGCCCAGTGAGCTTCACTGCCTAGCCAGTAGCGCCCGGTGAGCCTCCTGCCTGCGCGCTGCGCATGACCCACCATCTAGCTGCCGACCAGCCTGCCCAACTGTGTTGTTTTCGCTGAGCCTTGTGCTTCTCGGTTGGTAATTCCCGAGTCTTTTCCCTCTTTGGACTCCGAGTTGTTGTTTCTTTGTTTATGTATTTAATTAGGGTGTTTATTGTAATAATCAGGTTGTTCGGGATTCGATTAAAGCTCGAGGGTCATTAATCGTTGGTCGTGATAATTATTATTTTCTGCTTGTTTCCAGGTAAGGAACTCTTATGGTGGTTGTGTGGACCCTGCGATGCTTTCTTGATTGTGCCTTGTATGCTGTTTACTTTTATGAGCATGTTAGTGGATAAAATAGCTTGTGGTGAATTCTTGCTAGCATGTTTGCTGTTGTACATGTTAGTGCCATGCTAGGTTTGTTCTTCCAGCATGCTCGAGATTCCTGCTTTAAGTTCGTAGTATCATGATAGGATATGTATGATTGATGTCTATTGTATATGTTATCCAGGAATCTCTCACTCTGTACTCTTAGCTAGTTTTATAGGGTTTGTCATCATCCGGAGGTGAGAGTGGACACAACGTACTTTGTCCCCACTTGGTCGGGGTAGAGCGAGGCATAACGTATATTGCTTCCCCCCGTGAGCCAATGAGAATTAGCTACCTCATCGGCATAAGCCTAGTTTGTAGCTGCTAGAGCGGAACCCCCGCCAGCGGTGTAAGCCTACCTTGGCGGTTCTTAGCTTCGAGTCGATGGATCAGCCTGCCGAGAAGAGCGTTATAACGACCCGATTTTTCTATTTCGGTTACCCGGTGATTTGAGTCATTATTCGGATGTTCGGATGGGCCGTTAGAAATTTTATTTTAACCCTTAGGGGTATTTTGGTCCTTTTTGCCCCGGTCGTGGTTTTGAGGATTTTCAAGATTTGGGGCCTTTCCTGCCTTCGTCGAAGTTTGGTGGTTGTTGGTTGCAAGACCCAAGAGGTTTGGGCAAGTTGTTTGGGAGTTTGGAGGTATTTTAGTTATTGGCAAAATTAATGGGTTTTTGAGTGCTTCCTTTGGGATTTGAACCCTTGCCCTAAATGGTTTTGGGAGTTTGAAGGAAAAAGAGTTTTATTAGAAAGAAAAGTGTGTTTGGGCCGGGTTTTGAAAGAGGAAGCTTTGGGAAGGGATTTTAGACCCATTTATTTTAGGAAGAAGGGAAGAAAATCAAGAAAGTCCCTTTCCCCTTGTTTTGCAATCTCTCTCTCTCTCTCTCTCTCTCTCTCTTTCTCTCTTTCTCTCTCCTAGCCGACCTCACCAAGAAAACCCAACATTAGCCGCCCAGCCATGCCCTAGCCGCACCACACCCTGGCCGCATCAGACCTCTCAGCCCGAGCCACAGCCGTGCCCAGCCACTCTACACCAGGCCGCGCCGCACAGCCCAGCCATTCCGCCCAGACGTGTCGCGCCGCCCCACAAAGGCCGCCGCCCGCGCCGCCGCGCGACGCTGCCGCCGCCGCGCCGCCGCGCGCCCCGTGCCGCTTCGGCCAGTGCGCCCAGAGCGCGCGCGTTCCACCGAGCTGCCGCGACGCGCGCGCGCGCGCCGCTCTCCCTCCGCCCGACGCGCGCCAGCAGCGCTCCGCCGCTGCGCGCCAGACGCGTCGCGCCGCGCATATTGTCCTCGCGAACCAGCGTCGCGCCGCGCGCGCCCGACCAGCGTGTTCGCTCGCTGCGGCGGCCAGCGTCTGCCACGTCCCCTGCCAGCGCCAGCGCGCCGGTGCCAGCGCCGGCGTGCCACCGCTTGTCGCTGGCGGCGGACGGACGACACTGCCTGCCGTGCGAGTTAGGGTGTGACCTTGTGTCTTCTAGGTCGGTAATTCCTGAGTCTTTTCTCCTTTGGGCACTAGGCTGTTGGCTATTGTTTATTTAATTAGGTTGTTCTTACTAAAATGCTTAGGTTGCTCGGTTTCGTTTTAAAGCTCGAAGGTCATTATTTGATTGTGAAAGTTATTTATGCTCGTTTCCAGGTAAGGATTTCTTACCGTGGTTGTGTGGACCCTGCGATGCTTTCTTGATTGTGCCTTATATGCATGTTTACTTCTATGAACATGATTAGTGGATAGGACAGCTTGTGATTGCATTCTTGCTAGCATGTTTGCCTGTTTGTACATGTTAGTGCCATGCTAGGATTGTTCTTCCAGCATACGTGAGATTCCTGCTTTAAGTTCGTAGTATCATGCTAGGTTATGTGTGATTGATGTTGATATGTATGTCTAGCCAGAAATCAGTTATTTTGTACTCCAAGCTAGTATAGTAGGGTTTGTCATCATCAAGAGGCTGAGAGCGGACATAACGTACTTTGTCCCCACCGGTCGGGTGTAGAGCGAAGCATAACGTACATTGCTTCCCCCCCCCCCCCCGGCAGCCGATGTGGATTTAGCTACCACATCGACATAAGCCTAGTTTGTAGCCTGCTAGAGCGGAACCCCGCCAGCGGTGCAAGCTGCCTTGGCCGGTTCTTAGCCAGTCGGTGGTACATCTTTGCCGCAGATGAGTGCCGAGGGCCTCGCACCACTCGTGTTCGGTGACATCGCTTCGAGTCTTAGGCATGCGTGCACTGCCCGCGTAGTTTGTACCTAGGCCCCCACATTTACGCCGGTGCAAAGAAGCATGCGGTGTGCGCCTGACACGCGTTAGTCGCCGGTTCGGAGAGCTCCCGGGCTAATGTTCGTGAGTACACCGCTTCTTTCGATTTAGAGCCGGACTTGGGTACTCTCCGATAGTCAAGATTTATTAGCGAGGGTAAGAGGCCCTTGAGTACACCCATTGGGATTGGCTTTTGAGTGATCATATGGTCGAGGGAGAAAGACCTCGAGGGTGTCGGACATCTTTGGGATCGGTTTTTGAGGTGATCAATTGGCCGAGGAGAAAGACCCTCGGAGATGTCACGGGATTGGTTATGAGAGCCAATCATTAGGCCGGAAGTAGGAGACTTACGAGGATTTCAGATTTCGCCTTGTAAGCTCGTTGAGCTATGATGCGTGTTGGTAATCGCTTGTTTGCATGTATACTAGGGTGCGGATGATTGATGTATCGTATTGTACCCGGTTGGGGATTCTTCCGAGTATGTTTATACTCACCCTTATTTCGTGGTTTTCCACGGGTAACTTGGGGCGGGCCAGGGACGGGCTAGCGGAGGAGGCGATTGATCATGGGAGCCGCCGACACTCTGTCTTTTATTGTTTGCATAATTTGTTCAAGCATGTAGACGGACGAGAGTCCTAGGGGGACGTTTTTAAAAGTTGTTTAAATTGTATTGTATGATTTTATAAACACTCGCCAGGCTTGTTTTACTTTGTTGCCTTTGCTTAAATGAAGGTTGTTGTTTATGTTTTAAGTGTCCCCACTTTTAAATGTTTTGAAAGGTTTTAAATATGAGCACTAAACCGCTTGATGAAGTATTTAACTTGCATGCTGAGTGAGAACCTAGGTTTAGGACCGTGTTTTGGGTCGGGTTCTTACAAGCGCCGAGGGCCTCGCGCTACTGTGATCAGTGACACCGCTTCCAAGTTTTAGGCATGCGTGCGGCCCGCGTAGTTTGCCCTTAGGCCCCGCATTTACGCCCGGTTGCGAGAAGAGCATGCGGTGTGCGCTCCACACGCGTTAGTCGCCGGTTGAGTGCTCCCCGGGCTAATGTTCGTGAGTACACCATTCCTTCGATTTTAGAGCCGGACTTGGGTACTCTCCCGATAGTCAGATTTATTAGCAAGGGTAAGAGGCCCTTGAGGACATCCTTGGGATCGGTTTTTGGTGATCGGCCGGTGAGGAGAAAGACCTCGAGAGATGTCCCGAGATTGGTTAGGATAACCAATCATTAGGCGGAAGTAGGAGACTTCCGAGGACTCCAAATTTGTCTTCTAAGCTCGTTGAGCTAAGATGCGTGTTGATATCTCATTTGCACGTGTACTAGGTTGCTAGATGATTGATTGCATCGTATCGCACCCCGGTTGGGGATTCTTACTGAGTATTTTTATACTCACCCTTATTTATCTTTCAGGTAACTCAGGACAGCACCGAGGTGGCTAGCGGAGGCTGCTGACACTCTGTCGTGTCTTATTTTGTCTTATTTTGAATACAACATGTAAATGGATTTTGGTCTGTATGGAAAACTTATGGTTTGAACTGTTTTGATGATTTTAAGAAAATCTTGATCGATCACTATTTTGTAAATGAATGTTTAGTTTGCTTTAATGTTTTCCACTCTTATGTTGAAAAGTTTCAATCCGACCCTAGGTTGGGTCTTTTTATGTTTTCCTTTTGCATGCATTAAGTTAACGACCCATTTTAGAACCCCATTCGGGTTGGGTCGTTACAACACACTGGGCTAGTCCTGGATTGCAACACATTGGGCAGTCATGATCAACCTGTTTAGCAACACACTGGGCTAACAGAGGACAACAACACACTGGGCTGTCCGGGACTGCAACACACTAGGCAGTCCTAAGCAAACCGAGCCAGCACGCAACTCGACTGTCATTCAGAAATCCCTAAGAACTCTAACACACAAAGCAGCCTAGGTCTACAGAGTATATTAAACAACAAGTCCAGGATACTAGAATATTTGCAGACAAGATAGGCAGTCAATGAACAGGAGAGCACAGTGGCAGGAAACAACAATCTACATGCCAACGCCCTAGCAAAATTCAAGGAACCCTAGCTACAAGCATGCTTAACATACATATTCAGCAGAACATACACAACATACAATCCAGATCACAAGCAACAGGGAATAAACAGAACTAAGTATGTTTAAGAACAAACATCCTCCAGGGTACCTGCAAGAACCTAACACTAATAATATATGTATCCTAGACAACCTGCAGGAAACCTATCCACTAACAGTCCAACAAACATACAGTTCAGATCAATAGGAAAACACAATATAACCAGGAACATACATTATTAATAATAGAACATCCTCCAAGGAACCTGCAAGAATCTATCACTAACAATATATATATATATATCTATATATATATATATATCCCAGACAACATGCAGAAAACCTATCCACTGACAGTTCAATATATATAAACACACAACTAGGAGATATCATTGCAGTGCGGAGGGCCCACACAACCCCGGCAAGGAACCCTTACTTGTCAACAGTAGAATCCAAACCCAGAAGTAATCCTTAAGCTGCAGAACACAACAAACTACCCTAACACCAGAACAACATTTTACAATCCAATTCACAACAATCCAAGCAACCAAACAACCAGGAATCAGAGCTTTACCGAAACCCGAGCAAGACTTCAACTTCCAAGGGTGGTCTCAGCCATGGAAGCTCAAACTACAGACAAGAGGACTTCAAGCTTCTTCCTCTTCACTCTAGGCTAGAGCATACAAAACAACACAAAACATAGGTTAAGTTTGGCTAAACTCCAACTTGCCAACAAATGCTCATACATGAGGCTCTCGGCCACCAACACAAACCAATTAACAACATCATCAAGCTCACCCAACTCACCTAGGTGGATTCTGCAAGACCTCCAAGGATGCTATGAAGTCTCGGCCAAGATGGAAGCACAACAAGGAGAGAAGGTTCTAACTCGTTGTTGGTTTGGGTGTATATCGCCAGCATGCCAATTACCCGCGCAGGAAGAGGAGGTTCGAGAGCAGCAGGTCAGAGTATCAGGATTGGTTCTGATACCGCTGGGACATCATCCCAAGCTGAGACAAATGGTGTGCCGAGAGACTGCTCCTAGAGCAGAGTTTTCCGATTCCATGAGGGCCATGATGGTCAGTTTCCTGAGTGACCAGAGGGCAGAGACCCTGGCTTTGTTGGCCACGTAGTGGGAAGAGTCCCAGGCCCAGATAGAGCAAGTTGACTCGGATGTTCCAGCAGGGCACTGCAGCACCACCATCTCCATAGGAGCCAGCAGCCGTAGAGACACTTGGGATAGAGGGTGCCGAGGAACTTGGCAAATGGTTGAAAGGCTTTGTGAAGTGGAAGCCAGAGAAGTTCGACGCCCTAGGAGATCCATTAGCAGCAGCCAGATGGATTGCCCATCTGGAGTACACCTTTCTAATTATGGTGTGTCCCGATGTTCAGAGACCGTGATGTGCAGCCCATGTGTTAGGAGGCACAACTAGATGGTGGTGGGAGTCCACTCTGAGTGAGAGACCAGCTGGGTCTCCACCTGCCACCTGGGATTTCTTTAAGACAGAGTTTAAGGCCAAGTATATCATTGAAGAGGCCCAGGAGAAGATGGTAGAGATGTTCCAAAACCTGAAGCAGGGATCTGATTAGATAGAGGAGTATGAGAGAAAATTCTCTGAGTATGGATACTTTGCTCTACAGTTGATAGCTACTCCTGAATTAAAGATAAAGAACTTTATTTCTAGTCTTAGGCAGGGTGTATCCCAAGATGTCAGGGCACAGGCCCCAGATACTTAAGCCAAGGCGGTGCAGTTGGCGATCATTTATAATGGAAAGTACCCAGTCGAGCAGGTTGTCGCCGCTCCAGTTCAGCGTCCTGTCCCAGCCACATCGGGGCAGAAGAGGAAGTTTGACTTCAGAGGTGGCGGCCAGCGCCGCCAAGGGCAGTATCAGAAGCGGTCCTAGGTAGATTCCCCCATGTGCTACTTGTGGGAGAGCCCACACTGGAGTTTGTCAGGCAGGGACCAGACTTTGTTACCTCTGTGGTAAGGAGGGGCACCTGGCCCGTTTTTGTAATCAACCAGCTATGGCAGCTCAACCGGTGCAGCAGCAGCATGGTCGGGTGTTTGCTACGACTCGACAGGAGGCCGAGCGTAGAGATGCCGTTGTGGCAGGTACGCTACTTGTTTTAGATCACTACGCATTTGTTTTGTTTGATTCTGGTTCTACGCATTCATTTGTATCTGTTATGTTTGTTGAGCATGCTAGTTTGAGATTAGAGCCTCTAGGATTTGAGTTGTCAGTGGCAACTTCTTCAGGAGTCAGTATGTTAGCTAGGGATAGGGTTAAGGATGGTCGGATTGAGATATCTGGAGAGTTACTTGTAACTACTCTCATAGTCCTGCCTATGAGCAGCTTTGATGTGATACTCGGCATGGAGTGGTTAGCTGCTAACCACGCGTTGATCGACTGCCACCGGAAAGAAGTAGTGTTCAGGCCGCCGGGTCGGCCCAGCTTTAAGTTTCGTGGAGTCCAGGGTGGAGTTTGCCCGCCGATAGTTTCAGTTGTGAAAGCTCGTCATCTGTTAGCTCGTGGAGCTTGGGGCTACCTAGCTAAGTTGTCTGGGGAGAGCCGCCCCTCGCTGACTGTTGATCAGGTACCGGTCGTACAGGAGTTTGCAGATGTGTTTCCCGAGGAGTTACCTGGTTGCCCCAAAGAGAAAGATTGACTTCATAATCGAGCACGAGCCAGGGACCCTCCCTATCTAGAAGGCTCCGTATCGTATGGCGCCAGCAGAGCATAAGGAACTTAAGGTTCAGTTGCAGGAGATGTTAGATCGAGGATTCATTCGACCGAGTGTGTCCCCGTGGGGAGCACCAGTTCTATTTTGTAAAGAAGAAGGATGGTTCGATGCGCTTGTGTATAGATTACCGTGAGCTTAATAAGGTTACCGTGAAGAATAAGTACCCGTTGCCTCGTATTGATGATTTGTTTAAACAGCTTCAGGGAGCTTCCGTGTTCTCCAAGATAGATTTGAGATCTGGTTACCATCAGTTACGGATCAGGGATGCCGACATTCCTAAGACAGCTTTCAGGTCTAGATATGGTCACTACGAGTTTGTGGTCATCTTTTCCGGATTGAATAACGCCCCAGCAGCGTTCATGGACATGATGGATAGGGTGTTCAGATGTTTACTGATCACCAGAGTCTCAAGTATCTGTTTACTCAGAAGGAGTTGAATATGAGGCAGAGAAGGTGGTTAGAGTTAGTGAAAGATTACGACTTCGAGATTTTTTACCATCCGGGTAAAGCCAATGTTGTGGCTGATGCGTTGAGTAGGAAAACGTTGCACTCTGCGGCGTTGTTGAGTGTAACTGCCCAGTTTTTCATCCCGGTCTTCCAGGTAGGCCCTAAGGGTATTTTAGTAATTTGGTCGGGCCGTCAGGGTCGTTTCTGTCTTTTACAACTGTTAAAATTATTGGATGGTCTTTTGTAGGGTTTTGATACTTTGTGGATGTGTTTGGTCATGGTGAGATGCAAAAGTAAATTAGATAATTAAAAGTGTAGTAGTTGGGATTCGAACCCGAGTCTCCGGGAAGTCAGTTGAGTAGCGTGCCAGTTGAGCCATTGGGTGCTCTTGTTGCCCTTTCTGCGGTATGTCTTGGTTAGCTATGGGTCTTTGGGATTTGGTGTATTTGGTTAAATGAAGAGGAAAATAGGTTTGCCCAAGCCCTCTCTCCCAAGCTTCTAGCCAAGCTTCATCTCCCCAAGCAGCTCATTTGATCGATCGTCATCCCGGGTAAGAGTTCTCGTTCCCATCTTCTTCTCCGTTTTGGGTGTGTTCATGTTGGCCGAGAAGAGGGAGAGTCTGAGTTTGTTGTCGTGTGCAGCCAGCCGAGAGGAGAGCAACAGCCGAGCAGCCCAGACATACTGTCGCGACGCAGCAGCGTTGAGCCAAAGGCCGTCGCGTTGCCTAGCGCTCCACGCATCGAGCGCAGACGCTTGACGCCCCGCACTCGTCGTCGCGGCCAGAATCGCGTCGCCATCTGCGACTGATCCGCGAGCAGCGGCCCAGCGCGCCAAGACATCCCGTCGCTCGTCGTCGCGCAAAGACGCGCCGCACGCCTCATCACTCGTCCGCGCCAGTTGTTTTTGCCCTAAAGATATGGAGGCACTACTTGTATGGTGAAAGGATTCAATTGTTCACGGACCACCAGAGCCTTAAGTATTTCTTCACTCAGAATGAGTTGAACATGAGGTAGAGAAGGTGGCTCCAGTTGGTAAAGGACTACGACTGTGAGATCTTGTATCATCCCGGAAAGGCCAACGTTGTGGCTAATGCACTGAGTTGGAAGACGTCGCATTCCGCAGCTTTGCTGAGCTCCCAGGTTGAATTGCGGAAAGAGTTTGAGCGAACAAGTATCGCAGTTTTGTTGGGAGAGGTTACCGCTAGGGTAGCCCAGTTATCAGTTCAGCCGTCACTTAAGCAGAGAATCATCGACAGCCAGCTGAGTGATCCCAAGTTAAAGAGATTTCTCGAGAGAGTTGAGGCTGATGGCGATTTTGACTTTGTCGTAGCACCAGACGGAGGCTTGAGATACAGAGGTCGGTTGTGCGTCCCGAACGACGCAGGGATTCGAGCCGAGTTGCTCACCGAGGCACATAGTTCCCCATTCACTTGGCATCCAGAAGGTACCAAGATGTATTAGGATCTCAAGCAGACGTTTTGGTGGATGGGTATGAAGTGGGACATAGTTGAGTTTGTTAGCCGGTTTCTCACTTGTTAGCAAGTGAAGGCTCCCAGACAGAAGCCAGCAGGATTATTGCAGCCGTTGAGTGTTCCACAGTGGAAGTGGGACGAGATTTCGATGGATTATATCTCTGGGTTGCCGAGGACACCGAGAGGGTTTACTCAGATCTGGGTAGTAGTGGACCAGCTGACTAAGAGTGCACACTTTATCCCCGGCAGGATTAATTATACCGTGGAGCAGTGGGCACAGTTATTTTTGGAGCAGATTGTTCGGTACCATGGGGTACCAGCGAAGATAGTGTCAGATCGGGATTCTCGGTTCACATCTCGCTTCTAGAGAGCACTTCAGAATGGTTTGGGAACCGAGTGCAGTTTCAACACTGTCTTCCACCCTCAAACTGATGGTCAGACCGAGAGGGTGAATCAGATTCTTGAAGATATGTTGAGAACCTGTGTTTTGGACTTTCCAGGCAGTTGGGACCAGTACCTGTATTTGATGGAGTTCGCATACAATAACAGCTATCAGTCGACTATTCAGATGGCTCCATTCGAGGCGTTGTATGGTAAGCGATGTAGATCCCCAGTGTTCTGGGAGGAGCTTGGTGATAGGCAGATTCTGGGACCCGAATTGCTTCAGATAACGAACGACGCAGTGCAGAAGATCAGGGGTCGCATGTTGGCAGCTCAGAGTAGGCATAAAAGTTACGCCGATGTGAGGCGTAGAGATTTGGAGTTCGAGGTGGGTCAACATGTTTTTCTGAAGGTAGCACCAATGCGTGGTGTGTTAAGTTTGGAAAGCGAGGCAAATTGAGCCCCAGGTTTGTAGGGCCTTTTGAGATCCTTGAGCGGATCGAAGCAGTGGCCTATCGGTTAGCTTTTCCCCCGTCTTTGGCAGCAGTGCATAATGTGTTTCACGTTTCGATGCTGAGGCAGTACGTGGCAGACCCGACACATGTGCTAGAGAATGAGCCCTTAGAGTTGAGTAAAGATTTATCCTTCGAGGAGAAGCCTGTGCAGATTGTGGCCCGTGAGCGCAAGGTTTTGCGCAATCGGGAGATAAGCTTAGTGAAGGTTCTATGGAGACATCATAGGGCAGAGGAAGCGACGTGGGAGTTAGAGGATGAGATGAGGACTCATTACCCGGAGCTGTTTCAGTCTTAGGACTTTCGGGGACGAAAGTCTTAAAAGGAGGGAGTATTGTAACGGCCCAGTTTTCCATTCTGGTTTCCCAGGTACTTTCGGTTCTGTATTGGGGCAATTGGTTGGGCCGTTAGGGCTTTTTAACCCTTAGGGGTATTTTGGACTTTTTTCTCCTCGGTCAGGGTTTGGGGATTTTCAGGATTTCAAGGTCATTCTTGCCTTTGTCGAGGCTTGATTGTTGTTGGTTGCAAGACCCAAGAAATATGGGCTAGTTGTTTAGAAGTGGTTTGGTTATTGGCAAAATTATTGTTACTTTAACTGCTACCATTGGGATTTGAACCCTTGCCCTAAATGATGATTTGGGAGTTTGACTTAAATGAGTTTTAATTAAGAGAAAAGATTGCTTCAGCCGGGACTCGAAGGAGGAAGCCTTGGGAAGGGAGTTAGGTCACCAAGGCCTATTTAAATTAGGAAAAGGATGGAAAAATCAAGAAAATCTCCACTCCCCTTGTTTTTCCGCACACCACCCACACTTCTTCCCCTCTCACCTTGCCGATTTCATCAAGCCTAGAGCCGAGCCAAGAAGCCTAGCCGCACCGCACCTAGCCACCAACCCTAGCTCCAAGACGCCGCGCGCTTGATCCCAGAGCGCACCGCACCGCCGCCGCCTGCCGCCTCGCCTAGCGCGCGCGCGCCTGGCGAGACCATCGCTTTGATCGCGACACCACCAGCAGCCCAGACGCCTCGCCCGCGCGACGTTTCAGCAGCCAGATGCCTCGCACCAGCTCGCGACAGCACGCCTGCGCCCCGCCTCAGCCAGCGCCCCAGCGCCCGTCCGCGCGCAGCATCAGCGCGAGCCGTCCGCGCGCGCGTCCCCTGCTCCGCCAGCGCACCTAGCAGCGCCCAACCCGCTCGCCCCAGCCGCACGTTCCCCCTGCCTTGCTGTGAGGATTGAGCCGAGACCTTGTGTCTTCTCGATTGGAAATTCTCGAGTCTTTCCTCTTTTGGGCCCTAAGCTGTTGGCTGCTATTTATTTAATTAGGATGTTTTTATTGATTGCTTAGGTTGCTCGGGTTCGCTTAGAAGCTTGAGGGTCGCTTATTGATTGTGGTAGTTATTTTCTACTTGTTTCCAGGTAAGGATTTCTTACCGTGGTTGTGTGGACCCTGCGATGTTTTCTTGATTGTGCCTTGTATGCCTGTTTACTTTTATGAGCATGTTAGTGGATAGGACAGCTTGTGTTTGAATTCCTACTAGCATGTTTGCTTGTTTGTACATGTTAGTGCCATGCTAGGTTTTTTCTTCCAACATGCTATGGTTCCTGCTTTAAGTTCGTAGTATCATGTATGATTGAGGTTGATATGCATGTTTAGCCAGGAATCAGTTATCTTGTACTCGTAGTTAGCACAGTAGGGTTTTTCATCATCTAGAGGCTGAAAGTGGACATAAAGTACGTTGTCCCCACCGGTCGGGAGTAGAGCAAAGCATAACGTACCTTGCGCCCCCCCGACAGCCGATGTGGATTAGCTACCACATCAGCATAGGCCTAGTTTGTATCCTGCAAGAGTGGAACCCTACCAACGGTGCAAGGCTGCATTGGCCGGTTCTTAGCTTCAGGTCGGGGGTACAGGCTGTTACAGATGAGTGCTGAGGGCCTCGCACTACTTTACTCAGTGACACCGCTTCCGGTTCTTTAGGCATGCGTACCAGGCCCGCGTAGTTTGTATATAGGCCCCCCACATTTACGCCAGTTGCAGCAGCATGCGGTGTGCGCGCACACGCGTTAGTCGCCGGTTCGGAGACCTCCCCCGAGCTAATGTTAGTGAGTACACCAATTCCTTCCAGTTTAGAGCCAGACTTCGGGTACTCTCCCGATAGTCCAGATTTGTTAGCGAGGGTGAGAGGCCCTTGAGGACACCCATTGGGATTGGTTTTTGAGCTGATCATATGGTCGAGGGAGAAAGACCCTCGAGGGTGTCGGACATCTTTTCGGATCGGTTCTTGAGTTGATCAATTGGCCGAGGGAGAAAGACCCTCGGAGATGTCCTGGGATTGGTTATGAGAACCAATCATTAGTTCGGAAGTAGGAGACTTCCGAGGACTCTGGATATTGCCTTGTAAGCTCGTTGAGCTAAGATTCCGTGTTGATATCTGTTTACATGTGTACTAGGTTGCTAGATGATTGATTGCATCGTATCTGTAAGGACCCGACCCGAAAAACGGTCTCTAACCTAGATCCTTACTTAGCATGCATGATTAAGAATTTAAAACACCATTCATAGCAACAATTAAAAACCTTTCAATCCACACAATTAAGACAAATCCAGAACGGTCATTAAATAAAACTAGCAGTTAAAGTGACTGATCAGTACTTCCTTGAAAACAGAGAAAACGGTTCGAGAAATAACAAATAGTTTTTGTGTGCTTCCCTAGGGACTCAAGTCCCACTACATGCTAAATTAAAACAATAAATAAAATGTCGTGCATCTCAGAGTTCGGCCATCCATGATCATCCAGCAGCCTCCTCCTAGCCATCCAGCCTCTGTCCCAAGTTACCTGGTGGAAAGCCACAGAAAATAAGGGTGGGCAACGAGTTACTCAGTAAGAATCCCCAACCGGGGTACAATACGAAAACATCTCATTTAGCACATCGACATGCAACCATACAATGACTTAGAGCAAACGGTTGGTTTAGGCTATGAGCTACTCCTAGAGCGAGCCTATTCAAGGGCTTACATCTACAACCTATCCTAGGTTCTACACCTGAATGCCCTTTGGGGTCTTACACAACCTAGGACTCAGTGATGCCCATCGGGGACTTATACACAAGGATGCCCATCGGGGTCTTACACCTTTAATCAATGATGCCCATCGGGGTCTTACACATCTAGGATGCCCATCGGGGTCTTACACCTCCAATCAATGATGCCCATCGGGGTCTTACACATCTAGGATGCCCATCGGGGTCTTACACCTTGTAGTGGCCCAGGGTTTCATCCAGGTCTTCCAAGTATGCCCTAGGGGTATTTTGGTAATTTGGTCAGGCCGTCAAGGCCATTTATGTCTTTTTCGAGTTGCTAAAATTATTGGATGGGTTATTGTAGGTTTTTTAGGCGTTGTGGATGTGTTTGGGCATGGTGAGATGCAAAAGAAAAATTGGGAATTAAAGTGTAGTAGTTGGGTTTCAAACCCAGGTGGTCTGGGAGGTTAGTTGTGTGTCCTTGCCAGTTGAGCCACCAGCAGCTCTTGTTGCTCTTTCCGCATCATTTCATAGTTAGCCTTGGATCATGGGAGTTTTGGTGCATTTGTTTAAAATAAGAGAATTTAGGGTTTTTGGGACTTCTTCTCCAAATGTCCCTTGGCCGCCCAAGCTTTTCTCCCTAGCTCCCCAAGCCGAATCCTTGCTCTCTTGCAGCCTCGAGGTCTGATCGTCTTTCCGGTAAGGTTCTTCATCTTCTTCTTCTTCCCCTTCTTCATTTTAGCACCCCTGCTGACAAAGAGTGAAGAGGTGAGTGTGTGTGTGTGTGTTTTGTGCAGCTTGCCGAGAGGAGCCAAGCCAGATCGCCCAGCTCCATTGCCCCTGCAGTGCCGTCAATCAGCTTGTCGCCCAGCAGCCAAACCAGACGCCCAGATCGCCCAGCTCCATTGCCCCTGCAGTTCCGTCGATCAGCTTGTCGCCCAGCAGCCAAGCCAGACGCCCAGATCGCCCAGCTCCATCGCCCCTGTAGTGCCGTCGATCAGCTCGTCGCCCAGATCGCCCCGTCGCACGCACCAGCCGAGCAGCCCGCGCGCCCTCTCCTCGCTAGCGCCCAGATCGCCGCGCGCGCCCAGCCGCTCCGCATCGCTTGCCCGCACGTTTACGTCCGCCCCGAGCGCCTTGTCTTGCCCAACCGTGCCCCAGCGCCGTGCCAGCGTGCAGCCCTACCGCCCAGCAGCAGCCTCGCCGTGCAGCCTGCCCGTCCGTGTGTCAGCCGAGCAGCTTGAGTTGCTCCCGAGCCGAGCCTTGTTTATTTTATTATATTTAGGCCTATGGTTTGTGATTATTATTGTGTTTGCTAGGTTCTCGTTAGCTAGCTCGGGATCGATCGCAGGTTAGGATTTTGTGTTTAGTTGCCTCCCGACCAAGGTAAGGATTTCTTACCGGAGTTGTGTGGGCCCTGCGATTTATTATGTGATGCTGTTTGTATGCTTGTTTGTGTCTATCAGCATGTTTAGTGTTAGGTGCTATGTTCTGAATTCCTGACTGGCATGATTTCTTATATTGTTTCTCATGTTAGTCCCTGCTAGGTTGTTCCGTTCTGGCATGCTCGTATCTGTTCTTGCTTCGTAGTATCATGCTAGGTTCGTTGTATCTGTTGAGCATGTATTGGATTGTTTGTTGTTGATGTTATAGTTTAGAGTTCAGATAGGTAGCATCATCCGGGGAAGGAAGCACAAAGTACCTTGCATCCATGCCAGGGACGTACGAGGCATGTACTCCGTCCCTGGACCCCGTTAGGGCTTAGCTAACCCTACCGGTAGGCCCTGCAATCTTGGGTGAGGGTGGCTGACTGTTAAATGCCCCAACGGTCTAGATGATGACTTGGCATTGCCTTGTCCCCGGCAGCCGGCAAGTCCTCAGCGTGTTCGGTAGTAGCCCTTGATTGCCACCTGATAGGGCAAGGACGGCTTCCTGGTGTAAGCCTACCACGACCGGTTCCTTAACCTCAGGTGCGGTGGTTCAGGCTGACATAGTTCACGTGTCCAGGTCTCACACCCCTATGTCAGTGACACCGATCCAGAGATTTAGTTAGGCATGGTGGATGGACACGGGCGGCTTGCCACTAGACCCGGCACCCCCCCAGAGTCTGCAGTAGCATGCAGTGCGCGCTTACGCTCATTACAGCGCCGACTGGAGAGCTCCTCGGGATTGTGAGCCAGTGCACCTTTCGTATCGACAGTAGACAGGCTGAGGCCGGGACTTGTTTCTCGTATAGGATCGTATCATGAGGTGGATTATCCTGGAGTAAGACCCTGAGATGGCATCCGAAGATTATGTGTGGATTTAAGCTATGTGCTCTCTTCTGTGTTTATATTCATAGCTTGCATACCCTTCTGCTGGATGACCATGTGTATCGTATTGTACCCCGGTTGGGGATTCTTACTGAGTAATTCGTTACTCACCCTTATTTTGTGGTTTTCCACAGGTAACCAAGGTGCGAGACAGGATGGCTGAAGGAGGAGCTGTGATCATGAAAACCAGCTGTAAAACTCTGATTTTATGTTATGACTCTTTATGTTTTTGTTTCCTGTGAATGCATGTAACCGGGCACGGAGCCCTAGAATGTTTTCTGAATGATTTTACGGATTCCAGCATTGTTGCAACTGTTGAAAGTTTTGAATGCTTTAATAAATCTCTGATCAGAGTAAACTTTTGGAAACGTATTTATCTTGAAACAGGTGCTTGGAGACAGGGACAGGTTTCAGGAAATTGTTTTGACTTTGAATTGAATGTTTGAATGTTTTGGTTTTAATTGGAATCCGAAAGTCATTCCTGCATATTGTCTTTAACTTTGAATGCATGCATTGAGGTAAAGTCCCATTTAGAGCCCCTTTTGGGTCGGGCCTTTACACACCTCCAATCAATGATGCCCATTGGGGTCTTACACATCTAGGATGCCCATCGGGGTCTTACACCTCCAATCAATGATGCCCATCGAGGTCTTACACATCTAGGATGCCCATCGGGGTCTTACACCTCCAATCAATGATGCCAATCGGGGTCTTACACATCTAGGATCCCCATCGGGGTCTTACACCTCCAATCAATGATGCCCATCGGGGTCTTACACATCTAGGATGCCCATCGGGGTCTTACACCTCCAATCAATGATGCCCATCAGGGTCTCACCTACACTGGCACTGCGTTGGTGCCCATCGGGGGCTTACCCAAGCGGGACCTAAACTAGTTACCCCTACAGTCTTCTACACTATACATCACCTGCCTATCCCTATCATGGAACTAACAGATTAAAATAGGACAAGGTTATGCTAAGATAAGGAAACCCCTAGCATGGACCTAATATAATATAACAGGAAAACAAGCACAACAAAATCTGGAAGCAAGAGAGCATGTAACCTATCCACTAGAAATTTCATACAGTCACAAGATATGGCATGCTATCAAGTATTCGCAGGGTCCACACAACCCCGGTAAGGAATCCTTACCTGGAAGTGAGCAGAACAACAATCAACAGGTGACCCTCGAGCTTCTAAGCGAACCCGAGCAACCTAAGCAAGTAATTAAAATCATCCTAATTAACCAAACAACAGCTAAAATCTTAAGGTCCAAAGAGTGGAGGCTCGGGAATTACCAACCGAGAAGACACCAGGCTCGGCTCCAAGCTGTCTCGGCCAGGCAGGCTCGGGGCGCATTGGGCTCTTGAGCGCTGGGGCGCTGGTGCTGGCGCGATTGAGCAGACGCGACGGCGCGGGGGCGCTGTCGTGCGGACGCGGATGGAAGGAACGACGCGGACGGTGCGCTGGGGCGCAGGCGTGCAGACGCGGGCGGCGCTGGGGCACACGGTGCAGGCGCGGACGGCGCTGGGGCGCACGGTGCAGCCTGGGTGGGCAGCTACGCGCGGCGAGGCAGGGGTGATGGGCGGCGAGGGTGAGGGCTGGGTGACGGCGACGAGGGAGAGGGGGAGAGGGTTTGTGTGAGGGTGAGGTTCTTTCCTTTTTCTTTTTCCTTTTTTTCCTTTTCTTTTTCCTTTTTCCCTAAATTAAATAAGCTTGGTGATCCAAAATCCATTCCTAAGGCTTTCCTCCTTCAAACCCTTCTGACGCATTTATTTTCCTTAATTAATTCCAAACTCCCAACTCTCTTTGAGGCCAAGGGTTCGAGTCCTCCAAATAACACCTTTTAAACCTTATTTTATTTTAACTGAAATTTGGGCTGTTACAGTATCGTACCCCAGTCGGGGATTCTTACTGAGTATGTTATACTCACCCTTACTGTGGTTTTCCACCAGGTAACTTGGGACAGCAACGGGGCGGCTAGCGGAGGGAGCTGAGAGATCATGGATGCTGCTGACACTCTGTTGTTTCTTTATTTATATTTTGAAATTGAGCATGTAGTTGGACATGAGTCCGTAGGGAAAACTTATTCATCGTAGCATTGAACTATCTTTTATGTTTTTTAAGAAAAGTACTGATCAGTCACTATTTTAACTTGAATGGTTTTGCTTAATGATTATTTAGTTTTTTTTAATGTTTTCCACTCTTTATGTTTGAAAGGTTTTCAATTCGACCCCTGGTTGGGTCATTTACGCTTTTCACTTGCATGCTGAGTAAAGACCTAGGTTTAGCATCGTTTTCGGGTCGAGTCTTTACAGACACTACTGTAAACCGTTTGAAGTTTTGAATGATTTGAATAAGTCTCTGATCAGAGCATGTTTTGGAAATGTATTTGGCTTGGAACAGGTGCTTGGAAACAGGGACAGGTTTCAGGAACTAAATGTTGACTTTTAAAATGGATGTTTATATGTTTTTAGTTTTCATTCAGAATATGGAATACAATCCTGCATATTGTTTCTAAGTTTTTAAAGCATGCATTGAGGTAAAGGCCTAGTTTAGAACCCCATTCGGGTCGGGTCTTTACACTTGGTATCAGAGCTTAGAGTCATAGATTCTGTAGACTGACCTTTTGTTGTAGGTCATTTTTCCATGATCAGCAGCACTTCGACAGTCATGAGATACGCCTAAGTTTACTGTTTTAGAAAAGGGTTAAGAATTTACAATACATTTTAGCAGAGCAGGGCGGATACGAGTAGGTTCTGACTCATTGTTGGTTTGGGTCCAGAGTACCATCATGCCAACTATCCGCAGAGTAAGAGTATGATAACAGCTAGTCAGGGTATCTAGATAGACTTAGATAGCGCAGGGACATCGTCCCGGGGGGAGGTAGAGATTAGACTCCCATAGGCCACTTGTGGCCCAGTTGTAGCTTTTCTCCCAGAGAGAGGGTGGAGGTGATTTGCCTCGGAGTACCGCTCCAGGAGCGGAGTAGCTTTGACTTTGCTCATGTTGTTGCTAGTGGAGCAGGTCCCAGTGTGGACTAGCCTGGGTAGTTCAAGTGATAATCTTGAACCTTAGCAGATTGTGCAGTTGCCCAGTGAGTGGCTGCAGAGTTGGTAGCCTTCGAGGAGGATGCAGAGACATCCTTGTTCTCTTGCAAATTGTTGTTATTTTGCAGCCAGTAAGTCGAAACCTTGTGGTTAAGGGTGCAGCGAGCAGTGTACCCATCGGACTTGATCCGTTGGTGGTTTCCCCAGTTGTCTAGTATAGTTGAGCACTCTTCTTATGGTGAGCTCCTAGAGTAGAGCTAGCTGCTGCATGTTGAAAGAGCCGGTCGGAGTTTTGTTGAGCATCAAGTGAAGATGCATAAGTAGGCCGTGAGACTTCAATTAGATGAGATGCCATAGACAGGGTTGTTTGAGTCTTGAGCTCTTGTATGCCTAGCCAGAGTTTTTGTCACTTGAGTTCGTGACCTTGCTGGCCCCATTTGTAGTAAGATGTGGAATTTAGTGGTAGTGGCACTTGAGGTGCGTTGGTTGGTGTGTCGGTTGGGCACTAAGTCTGGTTCAAGCCTGAGTTTGGCACGAGTAGAACAGATGGTTCTATAACCCGCCCGGAGTTCAGCACACTCCTTTAGCCATTTGACCCGTTTGTGGCAGTTGCACCTGTTTAGGTCGTGCAAGAGGACTAGTTCAGTGGTAGTCATAGTGTAACGACCCAGGTTTTTCTTCCCGGTCTTCCAGGTATGCCCTAGGGGTAATTTGGTAATTTGGTCGGGCCGTCATGGTCGTTTGTGTCTTTTCCAGCTACTAAAATTATTGGATGGTTTTATGTAGGTTTTTGGAGGAGTTTGAGGTTTGGTTTGAGCAAGGTTTGATGCAAAAGTAAAAATAAAGGAAATTGTCTTTGCAGTAGGGGTTTGAACCGGGTCTCTGGGAAGCTTGTAGAGAGGTGTGCCAATTGAGCCATTAGGTGCTCTTGTTGCTCTTTCCGCATCACATCTTAGTTAACCTTGGAGTTTGGAGTTTTGGTGCATTTGGTTAAATGAAATAGAATTAGGTTATTCCATCTTATTCTCCAAAAACACCTCTTGGCCGCCCAAGCTCTCCATCTCCATAGCCTTGCCGAGTTCTTCATCCTTGCATCTCCTTGGGTTCGATCATCATCATTCCGGGTAAGTCTTCGTCTTCTTCATCTTCTCATTTGGGTGTTTGTTGGCGAATGTAAGAAAAAAGGGTTGTGTGTGTGTGTGTGTTGTGCAACCAGCCGAGAGGAGAGCGACCATCATCCCCCCAATTTCACCAGACGCCCGGATCGGTCGAGCCGGCCACCTGTCGCACGCCCAGATCGGTCGAGCCAGCCCTGTCGCGACGCCCGGTCGGTCGAGCGGCCGCCAGACGCGGACTGTCCCAAAGAGCCTCGCCCGTTCGCCCAAGCCCGAGATCGCCGTCGATCGCCGCGACGCCGAGAGGTCCTCGCCGGCGCCGGCGCGTCCGGCCGATCGCTCGCGACGCCCTCGCCGTGTCCGCTTGCCGAAGTTGCTTGCCCGCGCGCGCCGCTCGAGCGTTCGCGCGCGCGCGCGTTCTTGCCGAGCCGCTTGCCCGCGCGCCGCCGCTCGAGACGTTCGCGCGCGCTCGTTCGCCGAAGTTGCTCGCCGTGTCCGCATCGCACGCCGGCGCCGCGCGCCGCGCGCCCGACGCCGGCGCGCGCGCGCCGCCGTCGAGACGCTCGCCCGCCCCGGCGCGTGTCCACTGCGTGCGTGCACAGCGCGGCCAGCGCCACCTTTGCCGAGCGGCTTGCGGCAGCCCCAAGCTCGTGTCGTCGCGCCCGCGTGAGTTCCCCGAGCCGAGCTTGCTGTTCTATTGTTGTTTAGATATTTTAGATGCCGATTATTGTTGGTTTGCTAGGTTCCCGCTCGCTAGCTCGGGATTGTTCATGACTTAGGATTTGTGTGTAAAAGTCTTGAGACCAAGGTAAGGATTTCTTACAGGGGTTGTGTGGACCTGCGGTATATTTGTGATTGTTGTTTTGTATGCTGTGTATGTTTACTAGCATGTTTAGCCTAGGTGCTCTGTTATTCAATTCTCGATGGCATGAACTCTTGTATTGTTTCTCATGTTAGCCCATGCTAGGTTGTTCTATTCTAGCATGTTCGATATCATTCTTGCTTCGTAGTATCATGCTAGGTTCTTTGTATCCGATGAGCACGTATTGGGTGCATTGATTGAATCGTTATTATTGTTAAGGTTTAGAATTGAGGTAGATAGAATCATCGGCCCGATGCATAAAGTATCTTGCATCTATGGCAAGGACGTTCGAGAACGATTCTCCGTCCTTGGACCCCGTGAGGGATTAGCTATCCCAACCCGGTAGGCCCCGCAATCTTGGGTGAGGGTGGCGATCGTTAAATGCCCCAGCGGTCGGGATGATGACTTGGCATTGCCTCGCCCCGGCGATCGACACGTCCTCGGCGTGTTCGGCCGTAGCCCCCTTGATTGCCACTGTTAGGGCAAGGACCGCTTCTCGGTGTAAGCCTACCACGGCCGGTTCCTTAGCCTCAAAGTGTGGTACAGCGGTGACATAGTTCACGTGTCGAGTCTCACACCCTATGTCGGTGACACCGATCCGGAGATTTAGTTAGGCATGGTGGATGAACACGGGCGGCTTGCCACTAGACCCGGCACCCCGAGTTTGCGGTAGCATGCGGTGCGCGCTTACGCTCATTACTGGCGCCGATCGGAGAGCTCCTCGGGATCTTGAGCGGTGCACCTTTCGTATCGGCGATGAGCAGTGAGGCGGGACTTGTTCCCGTATAGTGCGTTTAGTGTGTTGTGGTATTTTCCGGACTAAGACCACGAGATGGCATCCGAGGTCCAAGTGTGGACTTAGCTATGTGCTCCGCTCGTGTTTGTTCTCATAGCTTGCATACATTCTTCTAGATGATCATGTATATCGTATTGTACCCGGTTGGGGATTCTTCTTGGGTAATTCGTTACTCACCCTTATTACGTGGTTTTCCACAGGTAATCAAAGCGGGAGACAGGATGGTGAAGGAGGAGCTATGATCATGGAACTCTTTGTCATCTCCGATTGTTTTATTTTAATTATCATGACTCTTCACTTTTTATTATTTCCCCTGAATGCATGTAGGCGGGCACAGAGCCCGGGATGTTTTCTTACGTTTTATGGATTCCGGCATATTGGTACTTGTGGATTGTTTTAATGGTTTAAATAAATCTCGATCAGTGTGCTTTTGGAAATGTATGTTTTGGTTGTTGAATGTTTCATTTTTACTTGGAATCCGAAATGTATTTTTCATAATGTCTTTTATTTTCACTACATGCATTGGGGTAAAGGCCCATTTAGAGCCCCTTTTGGGTCGGGTCTTTCTGATTGGTATCGAGCTCGAGTCATAGATTCTCAGAGATCGACCTTTTGTTGTAGGTCGTTTTCCATGATCATCAAGACTCCGGCGGTACCATCAGTACGCCTAGATTTATTGTTTTAGAAAGGAAAAGGGTTAAGAATTTACAATACCTATCATCTAGTGTATGCCTTGTTTGGTGTTGTGGAATGGTGTGAGCGAGTTTTGATTCGTTGTTGGTTTGGATGTAGATCGCGACAGATGATCACCCGTCCGCATCGGAGAGGAGGTTCGAGAGCGGTCGAGGTATCGAGGATCGGATCGAGCATCGCAGAGGACATCGTCCCAAGGCGACATCGATGGCATTCCACCGGCGGCTCCTCTGTTACGCCTAGAGCGGGCGTTGAGGCGATCGAGCGCCGTGAGGCGCTCCTGGAGCGAGTTTGCCGAGTCTATGAGGGCTTTTATGGTCGAGCATGTTGAGTGACCAGAGGCGAGAGACCCGAGCCTTGTTAGCGTATGGCCGGGAAGAGTCCCGAGCCCAGATCGAGCGGTGACTCGATTGGTTCAAGCAGAGCTCGATAGCACCTCCGGCTCCACGAGAGCAAGTAGCCCAGAGCGAGATATGGCGAGAGGTGCCGAGGAATTGGGTAGGTGGTGAAGGATTTTGTGAAGTGGAAGCTCTGAGAAGTTTGATGCCACCGGTGATGCGTTAGCGGCGGCCGGTGGATTGCCCATTTGGAGTACACCTTCCGATCATGGTGTGCCCCGATATTCGAGAGGCCGAGATGTGCGGCTCATGTCTTTGGGAGGCACAATGAGATGGTGGTGGGAGTCCACCTTGAGCGAGAGACCGGTGGGTCTCCACCGCTACTTGGGAGTTCTTCAAGGCCGTGAGTTCAAGGTAAAGTTCATCGGTGATGAGGCTCGGGAGAAGATGGTGGAGCTCTTCCCGAACACAAGCGAGGTTACGATTCCATTGAGGAATATGAGCGCAAGTTCTCGGAGTATGGATATTTTGCTCCTCGGTTGATTGCCACCGGGTGAAGATTCGGAAGTTCATATCTGGATTGAGGCGGTGTTTCCCGAGATGTCGGGCTCGGGCCCCGACACTTATGCTAGGGTCAGCATCGATTAGCCACGATCTATAATGGGAAGTATCTGCTTTGGCGGGTTGTTGCCGCGCTCTGCCCAGCGTCTGTCCCAGCAGTTGTAGGGGCGAAGAGGAAGTTTGACTTTCGGGAGGCGGCAGCGCCGCCAAGGGCGATTCGAAGCAGAGATCGAGAGCTCCATCCGTTTCAGCCCGACGGCGAGGAGGACCCGAGCGATTTCCGCTTGTGCTACTTGTGGGAAAGTCCACGCCGAGCTTGTCGGCTGGACCTAGATTGTGCTTCCGTTGTGGTAGAGAGGGTCACATGGCCCGTTTTGTGATCACCCGGCTATGGCGGCTCGGCCAGCAGCAAAGTTAGTGGTCGAGTGTTTGCTACAACCCGTCGGGAGGCCGAGCGTGCGGATGCCGCTGTGGCGGTGTACGCTTCTTGTTTTAGATCACTGCGCATTTGTCTTGTTTGATTCTCGGTTCCACGCATTCATTTGTATCTGTGTTGTTTCTTTGAGCATGCTAAGTTAAGACTAGAGCCTCTAGGTTTTGAGTTATCTGTTGCAACTCCTTCGGGAGTTAGTATGTTGGCTAGAGATAAGATTAAGGATGGCCGGATCGAGATATCAGGAGAGTTGCTTGTGGCTACGCTCATAGTTACGCCTATGAGCGGTTTTGATGTGATTCTTGGTATGGAGTGGTTAGTGCTAACCACGCGTTGATTGACCGCCACAGGAAAGAAGTAGTGTTCGGCGCCGAGTCGGCCCTGACTTTAAGTTTCGTGGAGTCGGGGTGGAGTTTGCCCGCCGATGGTGTCATTTGTGAAAGCTCGTCGTTTGCTAGCTCATGGAGCTTGGGGCTATCTAGCCAAGTTGTGCGGGAAGAGCCGCCTCTCGTTGTCTGTCGATCAGTGCCGGTCGTGCAAGAGTTCGCGGATGTGTTTCTCGAGGAGTTTCTGGGGTTGCCCCCAAAGAGAGAGGTTGACTTCAATATTGAGCTCGAGCCGGGGACCCTCCCTATCTCGAAGGCTCCGTATCGCATGGCGCCCGTGAGTTAAAGGCGAAGATTCGATTTGCGGGAGATGTTAGACCGAGGGTTCATCCGTCCAAGTGTGTCCCCGTGGGGAGCACGATTCTGTTTGTGAAAAAGAAGGATGGTTCTATGCGCTTATGTATTGATTACCGCGAGCTTAATAAGGTGGTGATGAAGAATAAGTATCCGTTGCCCCGTATCGATGATTTGTTCGATCGGCCTTCGAGGAGCTTCGTGTTCTCCAAGATAGATCCGAGATCCGGTTACCATCGATTTGCGGATCGGGGATGCCGACATTCCTAAGACGACTTTCGAGTCAGATATGGTCACTATGAGTTTGTGGTTATGTCGTTTGGATTGACCAATGCCCGGTAGCGTTCATGGACATGATGGATAGGGTGTTCAAATCATTTTTGGACGGCCGTCATCGTGTTCATTGGCGATATTCTCGATTTATTCGAGGTCTAAAGAAGACCATGCGAGCATTTGAGGCAGTATTGGCGGCTTTGAGGAAAACCGGCTTTATGCGAAGTTTTCCAAATGTGATTCTGGTTGGAGCGGTGGCCTTCCTAGGCCACGTGGTTTCGAGAGATGGTATAGCCGTGGACCCCGCGAAGATTGAGGCCGTGAGTTCATGGGCCAAGCCGACTTCCGATTTGCCGAGATTCGCGGCTTTACGGGTTTGGCGAGTTACTACCGTCGGTTCGTCAAGGACTTTTACGCTTTAGCCTCGCCCCTCACTCGTCGGCGAGGAAGGGTGTCGAGTTTGTTTGGGGCGGTGGTGTGATGAGAGCTTTGCGGGCTCAAGCGTAGTTTGACTTCGGCACTGATGTTGGCGATCCGGAGGGGACAGGTGGTTTCGTGGTCTGATGATGCTTCCAAGTTTGGTTTAGGTTGTGTGTTGATGCAAAGACGGGAAGGTCATTGCCTATGCTTCCCGTCATTTGAAGCCGTATGAGCGAGAACTACCCGACTCATGATATGGAGTTGGGCGAGTGGTGTTTGCAATCAAGATTTGGAGGCATTACACCGTATGGTGAGCGGATTCGAGATGTTTACCGATCACGAGCCTCAAGTATCTGTTTACTCGAAGGAGTTGAATATGAGGCGAGAGGAGATGGTTAGAGTTGGTAAAGGATTATGATGCGAGATTTTGTACCATCGGGTAAAGCCAATGTAGTGGCCGATGCTTTGAGCAGAAAAGACGTCGCACTCTGCGGCGTTGTTGAGTTCCAGCCAGTTTGCGAGAGAGTTCGAGCGGGCCGAGGTTGCGATGTTGTTGGGAGAGGTTACCGCCAGTGGTAGCTCGATTGGATTTATTCGTGCCGTCGATTCTAGCGTGGATTATAGATCGCGGTTAGGTGACCCCGCACTTAAGAGATTGGTTGTGAGTTAGTCTTGTGGTGACTTTGACTTTGTGTATTCACGAGCAGACAGTGGGTTGACTTATAGAGGCCGGTTGTGTGTTCGGACATTGCGAGTTTTTGGCCGAGCCGAGTTGCTCGAAGGCCCACTGAGCCCCCTTTTGCTTGGCACCAGGGGTACCAAGATGTATCGAGACCTTAAGCGGACCTTACGGTGGATGGGGATGAAGAGAGATGTGGCGAGTTTGTCGGTAGGTGTCTCACTTGTCGCCAAGTGAAGGCACCCAGCAGAGGCCAGTGGTTTATTGCGACCACCGAGTGTACCCAGTGGAAATGGGAAGAGATCTCTATGGACTTTATATCCGGTTTGCCAAGGACTCAGGAAGTTCTCTCGATTTGGGTGATAGTCGGCCGTTTGACCAAGAGCGCACACTTCATTCCGGTAGGGACACTTATCTGAAGTGGAACAGTGGCGCAATTTGTTTTTGGAAGCGAGATCATCCGTTATCATGGTGTGCGGTGAGGATTGTGTCGATCGTGACTCGCGGTTCACTTCTCGTTTTCGAGAGCGCTCCGTAAGGGTTTGGGCACAGAGTGCGATTCGGCCTGACTTTTCACCCTCGAGACGGATGGTCGACCGAGAGAGTGAATCGATTCTCGAGGATATGTTGAGGGCTTGTGTGTTGGATTTCCCGAGCGATTGGGACCGATGATTCAGACTTGATGGAGTTTGCCTATAACAATAGTTACGATCGGCGATCGAGATGGCTCCATTCGAGGCATTGTATGGTAAGCGTTATCGGTCCCCCTGTGTTCAGGAAGAGGTTGGTGATAGACGAGTTTTGGGTCCCGATTCTGCAGATTGACCAATGGTGCGAGGCGAGAAGATTAGAGCTCGTATGTTGTGATTTCGGAGAGAGCGAGAAGAGTTACGCCGATGTTTGGCGTCGAGATTTGGAGTTTGAGGTTGGTCGGCATGTGTTCCTTAAGGTTGCTCCGATGCGAGGTGTTTTGAGGTTTGGCAAGCGAGGAAGTTGAGTCCCCGTTTTGTTGGTCCGTTCGAGATCCTAGAGAGGATTGGCAGAGTTGCTTACCGGTTAGCCCTACCTCCGTCACTATCAGCGAGTGCATAGTGTTTTCCATGTATCGATCTTTCGAGGCGGTATGTGCGGACCCGTCGCACATCGTGGACTTTGAGCCTTTGCGGTGAATGAGGATTTGAACTTCGAGGAGAAGCGGTGAGGATCCTTGCCTTTGAGACCAAGACGTTGCGTAATCGCGAGATTCGTTTGGTAAAGGTTCGATGGAAGAATCGGGGTTACGAGGAAGCCACTTGGGAGAGCGGGAAGGCGAGATGAGGTTGCATTACCCTCGAAATAAGTTGTCTTAAGGACTTTCGAGGACGAAAGTCATAAAAGGAGGAATATTGTAACGACCTGAGTTTTTCTTCCCGGTCTTCGTGTATGCCCTAGGGGTAATTTGGTAATTTGGTCGGGCCGTCATGGTCGTTTGTGTCTTTTCGGCTACTAAAATTATTGGATGGTTTTATGTAGGTTTTTGGAGGAGTTTGAGGTTTGGTTTGAGCAAGGTTTGATGCAAAAGTAAAAATAAAGGAAATTGTCTTTGCGTATGGGGTTTGAACCGGGTCTCTGGGAAGCTTGTAGAGAGGTGTGCCAATTGAGCCATTAGGTGCTCTTGTTGCTCTTTCCGCATCACATCTTAGTTAACCTTGGAGTTTGGAGTTTTGGTGCATTTGGTTAAATGAAATAGAATTAGGTTATTCCATCTTATTCTCCAAAAACACCTCTTGGCGCCCAAGCTCTCCATCTCCATAGCCTTGCCGAGTTCTTCATCCTTGCATCTCCTTGGGTTCGATCATCATCATTCCGGGTAAGTCTTCGTCTTCTTCATCTTCTCATTTGGGTGTTTGTTGGCGAATGTAAGAAAAGGGGTTGTGTGTGTGTGTGTGTTGTGCGGCCCGGTGAGAGGAGGAAATGACCATCATCCTCAAACCCGGCTCGCGCGCCAGATCGGTCGAGCAGCCACCTGCCGCACGCCCAGATCGGTCGAGCCAGCCACTGTCGCACGCCCAGATCGGTCGAGCGAGCCTGCCAGACGCCGGACACTCCCCCCAAGCCTCGCCGTTCGCCCAAAGAAAGATCGCCCGATCGCCGCGACGCCAGAGGTCCTCGCCGGCGCCAGCGCGTCCGGCCGATCGCTCGCGACGCCCTCGCCGTGTCCGCTTGCCGAAGCCGCTTGCCCGCGCGCCGCCGCTCGAGCGTTCGCCGCGCGCGCGTTCTTGCCGAAGCTGCTTGCGCCGCGCCTTTCGCTCGACGCGTTCGCCGCGCGCGTTTCTGCCGAGTTGCTCGCCGTGTGTCGCATCGCACGCCGGCGCCGCGCGCCTTCGCCGAGACGCCGGCGCCCGCGCGCGCCGCCGTCAGAGCGCTCGCCCGCCCGGTAGCGTGTCCCTGCTGCGTGCGGTAGCGCCGCGCGCCCGACCTTTGCTGAGCCGCGGCTTGCGGTGACCCCAAGCTCGTGTCGTCGCGCGCGCGTGAGTTCCCCGAGCCGAGCTTGTCGTTCTATTGTTGTTTAGATATTTTAGATCTTTGATTATTGTTGGTTTGCTAGGTTCCCGCCGCTAGCTCGGGATTGTTCGCATGACTTAGGATTTGTGTGTAAAAGTCTTCCGACCAAGGTAAGGATTTCTTACAGGGGTTGTGTGGACTACTATGGTATATTTGTGATTGTTGTTTTGTATGCTGTGTATGTTTACTAGCATGTTTAGCCTAGGTGCTCTGCTCGAATTCTGATGGCATGAACTCTTGTATTGTTTCTCATGTTAGCCCATGCTAGGTTGTTCTATTCTAGCATGTTCGATATCCGTTCTTGCTTCGTAGTATCATGCTAGGTTCTTTGTATATCCGATGAGCACGTATTGGGTGCATTGATTGAATCGTTATTATTGTTAAGGTTTAGAATTGAGGTAGATAGAATCATCAGGCCCGATGCATAAAGTATCTTGCATCTATGGCAAGGACGTTCGAGGCAGTTCTCAGATCCTTGGACCCCGTGAGGGATTAGCTATCCCAGCCGGTAGGCCCCGCAATCTTGGGTGAGGGTGGCAGATCGTTAAATGCCCCAAGCGGTCGGGATGATGACTTGGCATTGCCTCGCCCCCGGCGATCGACACGTCCTCGGCGTGTTCGGCCGTAGCCCTTGATTGCCACTGTTAGGGCAAGGACCGCTTCTGGTGTAAGCCTACCACGACCGGTTCCTTAGCCTCAGTGCGGTGGTACAGTGACATAGTTCACGTGTCAGTCTCACACCCTATGTCGGTGACACCGATCCGAGAGATTTAGTTAGGCATGGTGGATGAACACGGGCGGCTTGCCACTAGACCCGGCACCCCGAGTTTGCGGTAGCATGCGGTGCGCGCTTACGCTCATTACTGCGCCGGGCGATCGGAGAGCTCCTCGGGATCTTGAGCTGTGCACCTTTCGTATCGACGATGAAGCGGTGGCCGAGGGACTTGTTTCCGTATAGTGCGTTTAGTGTGTTGTGGTATTTTTAGGACTAAGACCACGAGATGGCATCCGAGGTCCAAGTGTGGACTTAGCTATGTGCTCCGCTCTGTGTTTGTTCTCATAGCTTGCATACATTCTTCTAGATGATCATGTATATCGTATTGTACCCGGTTGGGGATTCTTACTGGGTAATTCGTTACTCACCCTTATTACGTGGTTTTCCACGGGTAATCAAGCGGGAGACAGGATGGTGAAGGAGGAGCTATGATCATGGAACCTCTTTGTCATCTCTCGATTGTTTTATTTTAATTATCATGACTCTTCACTTTTTATTATTTCCCTGAATGCATGTAGGCGGGCACAGAGCCCCAGGATGTTTTCTTACGTTTTATGGATTCCAGCATATTGGTACTTGTGGATTGTTTTAATGGTTTAAATAAATCTACGATCGAGTGTGCTTTTGGAAATGTATGTTTTGGTTGTTGAATGTTCTGTTTTTACTTGGAATCCGAAATGTATTTTTCATAATGTCTTTTATTTTCACTACATGCATTGGGGTAAAGGCCCATTTAGAGCCCCTTTTGGGTCGGGTCTTTACACATAGGACTACAAGCGAAAGGTCATGCGGGAGGAGCCGGAGCCTCTTTCCAGTGTTACAGGGGGTTGAGTCATCAGCAGGTTGAAGGTTGAAAAGTGATAGCGCGTGTGAGTCTCACGCTAGTGCTAAGGCCAAGAGATCTATGTGGTTGGTAGTGCTGTCAACCACCTCCAAGTGCTTGAATCTGGGTAGAGTTGAGCATAGTAGATGCGAGTTTGGTCCAGAAGAGGGGCCATGAGTTGGATGCCTATGAGATGAGTTGGATGCCTATGAGATGAGTTGGATGCCTTATGAGATGAGTTGGATGCCTTATGAGATGAGTTGGATGCCTTATGTGTAAAGCACACTTGGTAGAGGCGTTAGTATGAGGTAAGTTCGGTTTGGCATTGTTATGCTTTAGTAGAGCAAGGTTGCCACAGCTTCGAATATCGTGTGAAGAAGGAACTCTTGGTGTTCCCTTGGTGGACTGTATTTCTGCCAGAAGTTGGTTGTTGCCTTTTTAGAAAGTGCTTGTTGTTTTGGATCTCTAAAGGAAGGTTGGGAGTTGTGCACACAAGTGCACATTTGTGTAGTTCGTTCTGGTGGCGAGAGTTTCGGAAACCATGTACGGTTTGCATTGGAGAGCTGGTGCTCAGTTCTCGAAGAAGTTGGACTTCAGGTGGAGGTCGAAAGTCCTTAATTGAGGTTGTAAGGATGCCGTGCTGGTAGTCGGGTTGTTGCTTAGGCAAGTTTTGTTGAGTTGGACCTAAGCCTGGTTGGAGAAACCTCTTGTTGTTCTTGGTTGGAGTTCAGGTGGTGCTGAACAAATGGTGGTTGTAGCGAAGCCACGCAGTCTCTGACCGTAGTTGCTAAGAGTGTTGCTCGGAATCCTAACCCTGGGTGGAAGCTACGATGTGGCTGATGTTTTGAGTAGGAGGATGACACATTCTATAGAGTTATGGTCTTTTGGTTTCTAGGTTCGGAGCAGGCCAGCATAGTTGTAATCCTGGAAAAGGAGTTGTTTGTTCAGGCAGTTGACTGTTAGACCGTTTGACGACAGTGTGTGTTTGAGGGTTGCCGAAGAAACCCTAGTTGTGGAGAGCCTCACCAGAGCTCAGTCAGACCCAGGCAGTGAGTTTTAGTTGACAAGCCGGAGTCGTGTACGTTGTAGCCCCGTGTAGGTTGGGGGTGAGCCTTTGCTAGTTCGTGGTTGGCGGTTCAGTCTGTGGTAGAACTCCCCCTGTTGTTGCCTCTGTGAGATTTAGATGTTGTTTCTTTCGCTGAGCAAGACAGCGAGCGTGTGTGGAGCTCCCTGTCCTTCGGATGTCCGCTTGTAAGGAACTGTTTCTTCTTGGGAGTTGTCAGGTTACTCCTTTGGTCTTGGAGTTGGTGGTAGTGGTGCTAGGAAGAGGGAAAGTCTGTTGGCCGCCTGAAAGAAGTTGTTTGTCCAGTTAAGCGGACTCGTGAGTGGTGTTCTGGAAGTTGCAGTAAGGGTTGTTCTGCCTCCTGTGAGTGTATGACCTAGTCAGTTAAGGTACCTTGTGTGTTTGGCTTGGGAGCTATTGCAACTTTGTGGTTGAGGAACACTTTGTATCAGTTGTGGGATGAGATTTCACCATTGAGACTGGGTTAGGGTCTTGACCTTTGAGGGATCCTTGCTGGTTAGTGTGGCTTGTGCTCTGCCAGCCATTGTTGGTGTACTTGTTCTTAGTAGCCGGTGTTAACCGGGCAGTGGCATTCTGTATGAGAAGTTTCTGTGGGAAGGTGCAATAAGCCTAAGCTAGAGGGTTTAAGCCTGTTTGTGTTATCGTTTGGACTTGTGAGATGTGTTTCACATTTGAGGCAAGCTTCGTTCCGTTGCTTGCATGGGGGTAAGTTTAGTGGAGGGAGCCCTCTGGGGCCCTGTTGATAGCAGGTTGACTTTTTCGCTCAGTGATCTAGGTCGAGCTAGAGTTGAGTAGATCGGCGTAGCAATGCAGCTTGCGGTTGGTTAGGCTTCCGAGTTAGTAGCACTCAAGTTGTTGGTTCGTAGGTTTCTGTGTGGGAGCCGACAGTTGGTTGAGGTTGTTGTGTGAGTTCGTATTTTTGGGGGATTAGTTTCGGTAGCTGGAGCTCGCACCTCGCCCCAGGTGGAGATGTCATTACTGTGGAGTAGTGGCATGGCAGTTTCAGGCTAGAGTTGTTGGCACTAGGGTGTGGCAACAAAGGTTTATTCTAGGCAGTGCGTTGAAGAACCGTGGTTCTGGAGAGCGTTCTTAGAGGCTTGTGAGCCAAGTGCAATTCCAGTAGTGTTTTCACCCTCGTATCGATGGACTTTTGAGAGGGGTGAGCCAGATCCTTCAGAACTTGTTGCGAGTTGGTGTTTTCGTGGTTAGGCAGCGGGGGACCAGTGTTGGATTTTATGAGGTTGCCTTGGGTAGCAGTTCCCAGCTTTCAGTTCATGTGGTTCCGTTGAGGCGTTGCATGGTAGATGTTGCAGGTTTCTAGTGTTTTGGGAAAAGGTTGGTGGCCGTCAGTTTTTGGGCAGTGAGTTGCTACAGTTGACCAGCAGTGGAGTGCAGAAGATTAGAGCTCGTATGTTGACGGCTCAGAGCAGGCAGAAGGGTTACGTCGATGTACGGCGTCGAGATTTAGAGTTTGAGGTTGGACAGTACGTGTTTTTAAGGTTGCATCGATGATAGGTGTGTTGAGGTTTGGTAAGCCAGGGAAGTTGAGTCCCAGTTTGTTGGTCCGTTTGGGATTCTTGAGGGGATTGGTAGAGTTGCATATTGGTTAGCCTTTCCTCCGTTGTTGTCAGCTGTGCATAGTGTGTTTCATGTATCGATGTTGAGGCAGTATGTGCTGGACCCGTCGCACATTGTGGACTTTGAGCCTTTTGTAGCTGAATGAGGATTTGAGCTTCGAGGTGAAGCCTGAGAGGATTTTTGCCTTTGAGACGAAGACGTTGCGTAGTTGTGAGATCCGTTTAGTAAAGGTTCAGTGGAGGATTCGGAGTTTAGAGGAAGCCTCTTGGGAGCGGGAGGTCGAGATGAGATTGCATTATCCTGAGTTGTTTCAGTCTTAAGGACTTTCGGGGGCGAAAGTCATAAAAAGGAGGGAATATTGTAACGGCCCAGGTTTTCATCCCGGCCTTCCAGGTATGCCCTAGGGGTATTTTAGTAATTTGGTCTGGCCGTCAGGGCCGTTTCTGTCTTTTCCAGCTGTTAAAATTATTGGATGGTCTTTTGTAGGGTTTTGATGCTTCGTGGATGTGTTTGGTCATGGTGAGATGCAAAAGTAAATTAGAGAATTAAAAGTGTAGTAGTTGGGATTCGAACCCGGGTCTCCGGGAAGTCACTTGAGTAGCCTGCCAGTTAAGCCATTGGGTGCTCTTGTTGCTTTTTCCGCGGTATGTCTTAGTCAGCTATGGGTCTTTGGGATTTGGTGTATTTGGTTAAATGAAGAGGAAAATAGGTTTTGCTCATTTATGTTTCCCCAAACTCCTTAGCCGCCCAAGCCGTCTCTCCCAAGCTTCTAGCCGAGCTTCATCTCCCCAAGCAGCTCCTTCGATCGATCGTCATCACGGGTAAGAGTTCTCGTTCCCGTCTTCTTCTTCGTTTTGGGTGTGTTCATGTTGGCCGAGAAGAGGGAGAGGCTGAGTTTGTTGTCTGGTGCAGCCAGCCGAGAGGAGAGTAGCAGTCGAGAAGCCCAAACGCCCTGTCGCACAACAGCGTCCAGCCCAGCAGCCGTCGCGTTGCCCAGCAGCCCTGCATCGCGCCAGATGCCCAGCGCCCCGGCCTGTCGTCGCAGCCCAGATCGCGTCGCCGTCCTCGCACAACCCACAAGCCCCGTCGCTCGTTCGCGTCGGTAAGCCAACTCCCAGCCGAGCCCCTCGCGCGGCGCTGAAATTTCATCGCCTTCAAAGAAGAGACTAACGACCGTCGCGACTGTCATCCCGCGCATCATGTAACGGCCCAGTTTTCTATTCCGGTTTTTCAGGTGCTTTCGGTTCAAGATTCGGTTGTTCGGTTGGGCCGTTAGAGCTATTTTAACCCTTAGGGGTATTTTGGTCTTTTACTCCCCGGGCAGGATTTGTGGGTGTTCAGATTCGTGGTCACTACGCGCTTTGTCGAGGCTTGATTGTTGTTGGTTGCAAGACCCAAGATGTTTGGGCTAGTCGTTTGGAAGTTTGGAAGTGGTTTGGGTTTTGGCAAAATTATTGTTAAGTTTAGTGCTTCCTTTGGGATTTGAGCCCTTGCCCTTAATGTTGATTGGGAGTTTGAATTAAGTGAGTTTTATTTATTGGAAAAGATTGCTTTAGCAGGGTCTCGAAGGAGGAAGCCGTGGGAAGGGATTTTAGGTCTTCAAGACCTATTTAAAATTGGATAAGGATGGAAAAATAAGGAAAAATCCATTTTCCCCCTTTTTTATTTCTCTCTCTCTCTCTCTCATCTCTCATCTCTCTCTCTCTCCCTCTCACCAAACCCGAGCCCCAACCCCAGCCCTAGCCGGACCAGATCGCCAACCCAGCCCCGCGTTGTGCCAGGCCGCTCAGCCCCACACTAGGCCGCCCAGCCCTAGCGCCGCGTCAGCCCGCACAGCCCTGCACCAGGCCGCTCGGCACCAGATCGCCCACTCCAAGCCGTGCACTGTGCCGACCCAGCGCCATTCAGCTCTGCACCAGGTCGCCCTGACCGCGTGCGTTTCTTGTAGCCAAGATTCGTCACCCGAGCACCGTTCCCTGTGCCGCGCCGCACCACCTCGATCCTCAGCGCCCGCGCCAGCGCGCATGTGTCTCTATCGCGTCTGCGCGCCTGCGCCCAGCTCCTGCGCGTGCGTCCCCTGCTGCGCCAGAGCGCCAAGCCAGCCTCCTTGCTGCCGACAGCCTGCCCTGTTGTGTTGGTGTGGCCCGAGCCTTGTGGCTTCTCGGATGGTAATTCCCGAGTCTTTTCTCCCTTGGACCCTATGTTGTTGGCTGCTGTTTATTTAATTAGGTTGTTTTTATTAAATGCTTAGGTTGCTCGGGTTCTCTTAGAAGCTCGAGGGTCGCTTGGTTGATTTGTGATAGTTATTTCTGCTTGTTTTCAGGTAAGGATTTCTTACCGTGCTTGTGTGGACCCTGCGATATTATCATGATGTGCCTAGTATGCTTGTTGACTTTTATGAGCATGATAGTGATAGGGCAGCTATGATTGATCTCTTGCTAGCATGTTTGTCTGATTGTACATGTTAGTGCCATGCTAGGTTTGTTCTTCCATTATGCTTATGATTCCTGTTTTAAGTTCGTAGTATCATGCTAGGTTAAGTGTGATTGATGTGGATTGTTGTTTGTTAGGCAGGAATCATTTACTCTGTCCTCTTAGCTAGCATAGTAGGGTTTGTCATCATCCAGAGGTTGAGAGCGGACATAACGTACTTTGTCCCCACGGGTCGGGTGTTAGAGCGAAGCATAACTTACATTGCTTCCCCCCCCCCCTCGGCCGCCGATGTGGATTTAGCTACCACATCGGCATAAGCCTAGTTTGTAGCCTGCTAGAGCGGAACCCTGCCAACGGTGTAAGCCTGCCTTGGCCGGTTCTTAGCTTCAGGTCGGTGGTACAAGCTGCACAGATGAGTGCCGAGGGCCTCGCACCTCTCGTGATCGGTGACACCGCCCGAGTCTTAGGCATGCGTACACGCCCGCGTAGTTTGTACTTAGGCCCCACATTTACGCCGGTTGTAGCGGCATGCGGTGTGTGCGCGCACACGCGTTAGTCGCGATTCGGAGAGCTCCACAGGCTAATGTTCGTGAGTACACGAGTTCCTTCGATTTAGAGCCGGACTTGGGTACTCCCGATAGTCCAGATTTATTAGCGAGGGTAAGAGACCCTTGAGGACACCCATTGGGATTGGTTTTTGAGCTGATCATATGGTCGAGGGAAAAAGACCCTCGAGGGTGTCAGACATCCATTGGGATTGGTTTTTGAGCTGATCAATTGGTTGAGGGAGAAAGCCCCTCAAGGATGTCTCAGGATTGGTTATGAGAATCAATCATTAGGCCGGAAGTTGGAGACTTCCAAGGACTCCGTATTTTTCCTGGTAAGCTCGTTGAGCTATGATCTGTGTTGGTAACTGTTTGCATGTATACTAGGGTGCTAGATGACTGATGTATCGTATCGTACTCCGGTTGGGGATTCTTACTGAGTATGTTTATACTCACCCTTATTCTGTGGTTTTTTCCACCATGTAACTTGTGACAGCACCGGGACGGCTAGCGGAGGGAGCTGATTGATCATGAGAGCTGCCGGCACTCTGTCATTTATTATTGGCATTATTTGTTCAGCATCTAGATGGACAGAAGTCCTAGGGGAATGTTGTTAAAGTTGTTTAAACTGTTTTGATAGTTTTTATAAATACTGGCCAGGCTTGTTTTTACTTTGTGGTTTTGTTTAATGAAAATTGTTGTTTGTGTTTTAAGTGTTCCTCGTTCTCAAATGTTTTGTAAGGTTTTAAAATATGAGCACCCAGCGACCGCGCGCCCATCGTCGTCCCAGCGCGCCCGTGCCGTGTCGCCGCCCGCGTCTAGCCATCGCGTCTGCTTGTCCGTGCCCGCGCTCCTGCGCCCAGCCAGCCCTTCCTCGCGCGCGCCTTGCTTGCCCAATCGCGCCGTCAATGCCCAGCCGAAGCCCCCGCGCCATCTCGCACCCATCAGCGCCGGCAAGAAGACCGCGACCGTGTACTGTCCGTCCGCCCGTCAGCCTTGCTACGTGAGTTGCTCCCGAGCTGACCCCTGTTTATTTTATTATATTTAGGCCTATGGATTGTGATAATTATTGTGAATGTTAGTTTCTCATTAGCTAGCTCGGGATCGATCGCAGCTTAGGATTCTTGTGTGTAGTTGCCTTCCGACCAGGTAAGGATTTCTTACCGGAGTTGTGTGGGCCATGCGATATTATATGTGATTGCTCTTTGTATGCTTGTTGTGTTTATCAACATGTTTAGTGATAGGTGCTCTGTTCTGAATTTCCGACTGGCATGATGTCTTATGTTGTTTCTCATGTTAGTCCATGCTAGGTTGTTCCGTTCTAGCATGCTCGTTATCTGTTCTTACTTCGTAGTATCATGCTAGGTTCGTTGTATCTGTTCAGCACGTATTGGATTGTTTGTTGTATCTGTTTATAGGTTTGAGATATGGTAGGTAGCATCATTCGGGCTAGGATGCATAACGTAACTTGCATCCACGGCAGGGACGTACGAGGCTGTACTCCGTCCCTGATCCCCCGTTAGGGTTTAGCTAACCCTAACGGCAGGCCCTGCAATCTTGGGTGAGGGTGGCAGACTGTTAAATGCCTCAACGGTCTGGATGATGACATGGCATTGCCTTGTCCCCGGATGTCGGCACGTCCTCAGCGTGTTTGGTCGTAGCCCTTGATTGCCACCTGTTAGGGCTAGGACCGCTTCCTGGTGTAAGCCTACCACGACCGGTTCCTTAGCCTCAGGTGCGGTGGTTCAGGCTAACATAGTTCACGTGTCCAGGTCTCACACCCCTATGTCAGTGTGTAAGGACCCGACCCAAGAATCGATCTCTAACCTAGATCCTTACTTAGCATGCATGATTAAGAATGAAGGAAAAAAAACATCGTTCGGAGTACCAAATTTAAATCTTTTCAATCAACACATTTAAAACAAACCATAAATCCATTAAAATAAAAATCAACGAATAAGTGACTGATCAGTACTTTCTTAAGAAAACAAAGGAAACGGTTCGAGAACATAAAATAGTTTTTGAGTGCTTTCCTAGGGACTCAAGTCCCACTACATGCTAAATCATAAACACAATAAAAGAACGTGCAACTCGAGTCACTATCCATGATCATCCAAAGACCTCCTCCTCCTAGCCATCCACCTCTGTCCCCAAGTTACCGGTGGAAAACCACAGAAAATAAGGGTGAGCAACGAGTTACTCAGTAAGAATCCCCAACCGGGGTACAATACGAAAACATCTCATTTAGCACACGGACATGCAACCATACAATGATTTAGAGCAAACAGTTGGGTTAGACCATACGTGTAACAGCCCAGTTTTCTACTCTAGTTTTTGAGGTGCCTTCGGATCAAGATTCAGTTGTTTGGTTGGGTCGTTAGAGCTGTTTTGACCCTTGGGGGTATTTTGGTCTTTTGGCTCCCCAGGCAGGATTTTGTGGATTTTTAGGGCTTCGAGGTCGCTCCTGCCTTTGTCAAGGCTTGATTGTTGTTGGTTGCGAGTCCCGAGATGTTTGTGCCAGTCGTTTGGAAGTTCGGTTGTGGTTTGGGTTTTTGGCAAAGTGATGGTTGGTTGTATGCTTCCTTTGGGATTCGAGCCCGGGCCCTTGGTGTTGATTTGGGAGTTGAATTTAAGTGAGTTTTATTTTTGGAAGAGGTTGCTTCAGTCGGGTCTCGAAGGAGGAAGCCGGGAAATGAGATTTTAAGGTTTTAATTTGGATAAGGATGGAAAAAGAGATTAAATCCCCATTTTCCTTTTAATTTTTCCCATTTTCCCTTTTCTTTTTTTCAAAAAAAAATCCCCTTTCTCTCTCTTTTCTCTCTCTCTCTCTCTCTCTCTCTCTCTCTCTCTCTCTCCCCCCAGCCCGAGCCTAGCCCAGCCCAAGCCCCTGCTCGCCCAGGTCGCCCCCAACTCAAGCCTGCTCACCAAGCTCGCCCAGCCAGGTCGCCAGCCCGAGCTCGCTGCAGTCGCCGCCGCCCGAGTTCGCCAGCCGGCCGCGCAGTTGCCGTGCCGCCCGTCCGTCGCACTGTTGCCGCACAAATTCGAGCCGCCTCGTGCCAGATCGAGAGTCCCCTCTAGCTCGTCGTGCCAGATCGAGCGTCTTGTAGCCGTCGCGTCGCGTTGCGCCGCACGCCCTCGCCCAGCCGAACTCGCGCCCGCGCGCCCTCGCCTCCTTGCAGCTCGCCCGCGCGTTCGCTTCCGCTCCCGAGCGCCCTGCTCGCCCAGCCGTGCCCCAGCGCGCAGCTCAGCGCCCGTGTCAGCGCGCCCCAGCGGCCAGCCCCTGCGCCCATCTGCGCCCCTCAGCGCCCAGGAGCTGCCTCGCTCGTGCAGCCGGCTCGTTCGCGTGTCAGCCGCGCCTCGTGAGTTGCTCCCGAGCCGTGCCCTGTTATTTTATTATATTTAGGCCTATGGATTGTGATTTTTGATGTGTTTGTTAGGTTCGCTTTAGGTTTCTCGTGTTCGATCACAGCTTAGGTTTCTTGTGTGTTGTTGCCTTCCGGCGAGGTAAGGATTTCTTACCGAGGTTGTGTGGACCCTGCGAATAATTGATAGTATGCCATATCTTGTGATTGTATGAAATTCTAGTGGATAGGTTACATGTTTTCTCTTGCTTCCAGGTTTGTGTTGTCTTTGGTGTTTTACATATATTAGAATTCTGAGGCTAGGGTCTTTTATCTTGGCATATTCTGGTTCTTGTTATATTCTGACAGTTCCATGTTAGTGCTAGGCATGTGATCTATAATGTAGGTAAGTCCCCGATGGGCACTTTGCCTTCATTCCTCTTTGTGTAAGCCTCGATGGGCATCATGAGGCTGCTTAAGAGTGTAAGACCCCGATGGGCATCTCAGTGATCCTAGCTGGAGTAAGACCCCGATGGGCATCCTAGGTGTGTAAGACCCCATTGGGCAGCATTGATAGCTAGAGGTGTAAGACCCCGATGGGCATCCGTATGTGTAAGACCCCGATGGGCATCATTGTTTAGAGGTGTAAGACCCCGATGGGCATCCGTATGTGTAAGACCCCGATGGGCATCATTGTTTAGAGGTGTAAGACCCCGATGGGCATCCGTATGTGTAAGACCCAGATGGGCATCATTGTTTAGCTGGTGTAAGACCCCGATGGGCATCCTAGATGTGTAAGACCCCGTTGGGCAACATTGATAGCTTGAGGTGTAAGACCCCGATGGGCATCCGTATGTGTAAGACCGATGGGCATCATTGTTTAGAGGTGTAAGACCCGATGGGCATCCTTGTGTGTAAGTCCCCGATGGGCATCATTGTGTCATTGTATCCTAGGTTGTGTAAGACCCGATGGGCATCCAGTGTAGAACCTAGGATAGGTCAGAGTTGAAAGCCCTTGATAGGCTAGCTCTAGTGTTAGCACATAGCCTAAACCTACCGTTTTGCTCTAAATCATTGTTTGGTTGCATGTCGGTGTGCTAAATGAGATGTTTTCGTATTGTACCTCGGTTGGGGATTC
Organism: Sicyos edulis; assembly: GCA_036507275.1. Classification (NCBI taxonomy): domain Eukaryota; kingdom Viridiplantae; phylum Streptophyta; class Magnoliopsida; order Cucurbitales; family Cucurbitaceae; genus Sicyos; species Sicyos edulis. Next base: position 7,168,455 of record CM071847.1, read on the forward strand.
TTACTGAGTAATTCGTTACTCACCCTTATTTCGTGGTTTTTCCACGGGTAACCTGAGACGAGACAGGATGGGTGGAGGAGGAGAGCTGTGATCATGGGAACCCGTTGTTCAACTCTGAGTCTTGTTTATGTTTATGTTTTAAATGTCCTCTGAATGCATGTAGTTGGGCACGGAGCCCTAGGGTGTTTGCTGACTGTATTTCCGGAATCTAGCATTGTTGTAACTATTGCAAAGCTTGTATGTTTTAAATAAATCTCTGATCAGAGCATGTTTTGTAAATGTATTTGTCTTGGAACAGGTGATTGGAAACAGAGACAGGTTTCAGGAATTTTATGTTGACTTTTTAAATGGATGTTTTATGTTTTAGTTTTTACTTAGAATCCGAATACCATATTGAAAATTTTCTGTAGATTTGAATGCATGCATTGAGGTAACGGCCTATTTTAGAACCCCTTTCGGGTCGGGTCGTTACAATACGCCCCTCCTGGAGCTTGCCTATTCGAAGGCTTACAGCTATAAACTACCCTAGGTTCTACACTTGGATGCCCTTCGGGCCTTACACAACCTAGGACTCAGTGCTGCCCATCGGGGACTTACACACCTAGGATGCCCATCGGGGTCTTACACCTCCAACTCAGTGATGCCCATCGGGGTCTTATACACCTAGGATGCCCATCGGGGTCTTACACCTCCAACTCAGTGATGCCCATCGGGGTCTTATACACCTAGGATGCCCATCGGGGTCTTACACCTCCAACTCAGTGATGCCCATCGGGGTCTTATACACCTAGGATGCCCATCGGGGTCTTACACCTCCAACTCAGTGATTCCCATCGGGGTCTTATACACCTAGGATGCCCATCGGGGTCTTACACCTCCGGGACCTAAACTAGTTACCCCTAACATCTTCTGCACTATATAACACCTGTCCAACCTTAACATGGATCTAACAGCATACAACCGAAAACATGGTTATGCCGGGTTGGAAGGACCTAGCATGGAATTAATTGAGTAACACATAAAACATGGATAAGTCAGGATAGGAGAACCTTAGCATGGAACTAACGGAACGCAAACATCACACGAATACGGGATCGAAGCAAGCATGAATCCTATCCACTAGAAACTCATACAGTCACAGTAATCAACATGCTATCAAAGTATTCGCAGGGTCCACACAACCCCGGGTAAGAATCCTTACTTGGAAACAAGTGGAAAAATTGCTATCACGAGTCAAAAAGCAACTCTCGAGCTCCCAAGCGAACCCGAACAACCTAAGCATTTAATAAAACATCCTAATTAAATAAACAGCAACCAGCAGCTTAGGGTCCAAAAGAGAAAAGACTCGGGAATACCAACGGCGAAGTCACGGGGTCTCGGCAGCCAGGGGGCAGGATGGGCGCTGCTGGTGCAGCAGGGGCGCTGGGCGCTGGCGCTGGACGCTGGCTCGGCGCACGGCAAGGTGAGCAGAGGCGCTGGAGCGGGCGCACGGGGACGACTCGTCAAAGAAAGGGTGGGCGGTAGCGATGCGCGTCTGGCTGCTGGAACAGCAGCGCGGCGCGAGCGGCATGCTAAGCGGCAGTGCCAGCGGCGCGCGAAGCGAAGCGATGGCGGCGGGCGGGCGATCTGAGATCGAGCGACTTGGTGCGGGCGGTGCAGCGCTGGGCTCGGCGACTTGGTGCGTGCGGGCGGCAGCTTTCTTTGGCGGCGACGGGGGGGCTGGGATCATCAGGTTAGGCGATCTGCGCGTGGTGGGCAGCACGGGCGGAGTGGTGGGCGATGCAAGGACTGAGCGACCTGGGGTGTGGTGGCTCGGCTGAGCTCCTTGGCTTGGTTCCAAGGCTTGCTGCGGCTAGGGTTTGGAGAGAGAGAGAGAGAGAGAGAGAGTTGCAAAAACAAGGGGAATGGGATTTTCTTTCTTTTTCTTATTTTAAATAGGCCTAAAATCCCTTCCCAAGGCTTCCTCCTTCGAGACCCGGCTGAAACGACTTTCCTCCTAAATAAAAACTCATTTAATCCAAGTTTCCACTTCACCATCCAGGGCAAGGGTTCAAACACAAAGGAAACACTTAAATAATAAATAATTTTTGCCATTATCTAAAATGCTCCCAAACTTCTAAACAACTAGCCCAAACTCCTTGGGTCTTGCAACCAACAACAATCAAGCCTCGACGAAGGCAGGAAGAACCCCGAAGTCCTGAAAATCCACATACCCGGCTCCGGGGAGCAAAAGACCAAAATACCCTAAGGGTTCAAATAGCTCTAATGGCCCATCCGAACATCCGAATAATGAACCGGAAACACCTGGGAAACCGAAATAGAAAACTGGGTCGTTACAATACTCCCTCCTTTTAAGACTTTCGTCCTCGAAAGTCCTAAGACGAAAACAACTTTAGGTAATCTCCACTGTTCCTTAACCAACCAAACTCCCGGTTAAGACAACACTAAACCTTCTTCGAAAACCAAACCCCCTTGGGTTCCAAAAGGCTCAAAGCCACTAGCCATCGATGCATACAAACTATCTCAACCAAGACTGGGCATACACTAAACTCTGAAGAAATAGATGCGATAGTGCTAAACGGTAATCCACATCCTCAAACTTGCACTAGCTCTCAAACGGTCTAGAAATCTTAGGGCTCACTTAACCCTGCTAACCCAACTCAGAACGCCTCTCTACGACGCTACTCTCAGCAACCTCGTGGACGGGTCACAAGCTCTAAAACTCTACGCCATGCACCTGCGTAACTTCTCTGAATGCTCACCGCTGTTATCAAACAGCCTCGACCCTACACCATGCTGACCAACAACTGAACCTCCCAGGTTTCACAAGAGACCAGCGAACCCCATTGCTTGCCTACAATCCTTAACGAAATCCAAATCAAACCACCAATCTGGTGACTGATCTTAAAGGCAAACTTCTCCAACTAACACGCGTCCACGACACTTAAGCAACCATCTTAAGAGAAATCGAAACACCAAAGCCAAGGGGCACTTTCCTGGTTCACCAAACGGCTAACGCCACTCACACTAGCTACATCTTCAGCTACGACCACCCCTGAACGACAAGGTCCAGAAACAGGCTCCACTCAGCCAAACTAATAAACTGGAGCCCCTCATCGGCCGACAACAACTTCCCAATGCAGTCTGATCAGCCACTGGCCTAAGAGAATATCGCCAGACAGGAAAACAAACAACATACCTCTCTCAGGAATCTCGAGCGGCAAGGAATAAAACATCGCGCGGCTACTAGCAACTCAACACCTCGAGGATAACAACTCAAAGGTTTTCCCAACCAATGCCAGGGCACCTCGGTGCCAACCCACTCGACTGTGTCTCAGCTATAACGCCGACTGCGAATGCACAACAACTAGGAACAAAGCCCAAGAAGGGCTTGCTCTGCAGAAACTCAACCCAAGCTTATAACGAGGAAGGCTCGCCTCCAAGCTGCCACTCAACTCTTAAGCCCACTTGGCTACTCAAGGACTTCCTCTTTTAGGTTAGACCTAACTCCTCTTCCAACCAGAAACTCCACACTCGAAACATCCCGAGGAATAACGATAACGACAACCACAAAGCATGCGGATCATGAGCAACCCAATCAAGCAAGACTACCCCAAAAGTTAATACTCGAAACTGGCATCCACGGTGCAACTCAATGATCACAGAAACAAGGGGTTCTTCAAACCCCAAAGATCCATCAAATAATCAGCAACAACTTAACCACTTAGCCTGGCTATCCACCGACCTCACGAGGTCGAACAACTTGCCGCTTAATAATAACACGACACAGGGTTTCCCCTGGCTAGGCTGACCGCTGCGCCACTCTGCTCAACTTCACAACTCGGAGCTACTACGACTCGATAAACGGGGATGATTCCTTAGCAACGGACTTCCGATGGATAGCGAACTACACACAAGCTCGCTGTCTTGCTCAAACTCAAAGGCACCAACAGCCAACGCTCTCGGAAGCAACACCAGAGGGAGTCCACAACTGACTGGACCGCCTAGCCAGAACTAACAGTACTTACTCAACCACCGGGGGAGGGGTCAACTCCCGTAACCTCCTGACTAAGAACAAGTCCTCAGGGCAACGCCCGCTAGCTCGAATCGGGCTAGCTCATGAAACGACACGGGAACCAAACCTTGGTCAACACCAAGCACCACCTTGCTAAGAATTCTGAAAACCAACGAGGAGGTTACTAAGAAAAACTGTAGCTTGTCAACCGACAACAAGCATCCAACAACTCAATCCGTGGAACACTGCCTGGTCTGACTTAGCTCTTGTGAAGCTCTCCACAAACTAGGGTTCCTCCGATCACCCTCCGACACACATATTGTCGTCAACGGACTAACAGACATCTGGCTACACGAGCACATCTCCCTCCAGCATCTCAACTGTGCTGGCCAAAAGCTCTTCCTTGCCACATGTATAGCAAGCACGGGCGAAGCTCAACACAATCCGAAAAATGCCTTACCACACTTGATGCAATGAGCCGACTGCCTAGCCCCGCCCTACTGACGATCCTGAGCTCTAACCTGCGGTCGGCGCTGATCCCGACCCCTAGACTGGCCCTGTCGGAGAGTCTGCTATCCACCTGAGCGGGAACCACCGGAAGACCCAAACTTCCTCTTGCTCAAAGCATCAGCCACATCGTAGCTTCTACCCAGGGCAAGGGCCAACTAGCATAACTTGCCTACGCAACAACCCAGCTACCGGCACGGTAACCTCTCAACCAAAGTTAGGGCACTTGCCAAGAACTAAAGCCCTAACTCCTCATAACTGAGCACTGGTTTCACAACCCGAATCCTTTCGCACGGAATGAGCTATGCAAAAGTACACCGACGTGTACAACTCCAACTGGATTCCTTGAGATTCAACAAGAACTCTCACACAAGGCAACGTTTGCCTCCAAACAGGGCCACAACTAGCAAGGGAGCAACAAGAGTTCAAACCCTCTCGGGGTCAACTCACGACGAAACGACACATTGGTCAACTCACTCAACAAGAGCATAGCCACACCAAGCTAACCTTCCTCATACCAATGGTCCACTAAACGTGCTCCGATCAACCATCCAACTCATGGCTCTAACACTGGATCAACCACGCATCATCGATGCCAACTCCACTCATATTAGGGTAACTTCAGGGTAGTCGAATCACACGACCATCCAACTGGCTCACAAGCTCACAACACAGGCGCGAGAACTCGGACGCGCTAGCCCTTAACAACCAACAGCATCCTTTACAACACAAACATCCCTTTACGGGCTTTAGGCCCCTCTAAGGGTAGGGAAGGTCACACTCTAGGTGGCAGGGCAATGGCACTCAACACAAGAGTAGCCTACTCTCTGGCATCTTGTCTAACAGACAAGCCACGGCCCACTCCTGCATCCCACTCGATGCTCAACAAATACTCAGGCCAACCCTCGGGTGGCAACAACTAGTTCCATAGTTGGAACATGCTAACAACAGAGTGCTCCACACTACACCCTCGCTACGAGGGTACTAAAAGAACTGGCTGCAAAACGACAGCAAGCTTGCAAGGGGACAGGATGTCTCTACATCCTTCTCAAAAGCTACTAACACGGCAACTTGCCAATAGACCGGGCGACTGGTGGAGACTCTGCTGGTCCACCTCTCTCAAGGGACTTCCACCACCAAACTGTTGTATCAACAGCACCAGAACGGCACGCCTTGGCCTTTGAACATCAAGTCATCCCAACACTCGGATGATAAACTCCATCCTGGCCAACCACCTCGCTTCTGCTTGCCAAACTCGGCGGCTCGAATAATGCCAACTAACTCATCAAAGATAAACTCGCTGATCAAGCCCTTCCGGAAACCTCCGGCTACCTGGAGCTACTAGGGGTGTCTCCTAAATAAACTCATCAATTGGGCTATCTGCACGGGACTCCTCACTACGCGCTACAATCGCTACCGGGTCTCCGCCTCTCGATAGCTAAAAGACCTGCCATCAACTCTCTCATGGCGGGAGCACACTTTGCTCAAGGAGTCTCGCTCTGAGGTAGACTAGCCTCTACCCCCTCCTCTTGGCTGCTCAACTGCCAGGGCCAAAACTGGCCTACGGGTCTAGACAACCTTGGACGTGGTCTCAACAACAACACGATCAGTCCAACTCCTCGGTTAGACATACCAAACGTCCATGCTCCTCAATGTGTAATCAACAACTGGCGGTCTACACAAAGCATAAAAACTAGCCCACGCTGGGGCTCTCACTGCCCAACAAGGGTAACACATGTATACTAGATGCGATTGTAATTCTTAACCCTTAACCTTAAACTTACGGACATACCGATGGGTGTTGAGCTACTGATGATCATGGAAAACAACCTACAAGCTGCAGTCGGGTCACGTAACCTATAACTCTGAGCTCTGATACCAACTGTAAGGACCCGACCCAAGAATCGGTCTCTAACCTAGATCCTTACTTAGCATGCATGTAAGGACCCGACCCAAAAAGGGCTCTAAATAGGCCTTTACCCCAATGCATGCATTCAAAGTAAAGGACAATATGCAAATAATTTTCGGATTCCCAATTAAAACAAAACAATGAAGGTTCAATCAGAAATAAAGATAGTTTGTTGAAACACGTCCCCTGTCTCCAAGCACTGTTTCAAGGCAAATACATTTCCAAAACGTACACTCGATCGAGAGATTTCTTAAAACATTTGAAACATCCTCAAATTCAATAAAGCAGGAATCCACGAAAACATTCAGAAAACATCCTAGGGCTCTGTGCCCGACTACATGCATTCAGGGGAAAATAAGACGACAAGAGTCATAGAAATAAAAAGTCGAGAGACGCACGAGTCCCCATGATCACAGCTCCTCCTCCACCACCATCTGTCTCGCACCTTGGTTACCTCGTGGAAAACCACAAAATAAGGGTGAGTAACGAATTACTCAAGAAGAATCCCCAAGGGGTACAATACGATGCACATGGTCATCTAGATGAGTGTATGCAAGCTATGAATATAAACACAGGAAAGAGCACATAGCTTGAGTCCACACTTGGACCTCGGATGCCAACTCGTGGTCTTAGTCAGGAGATAAATCCACCACACCATACGTCCTATACGAGAAACAAGTCTCGGCCTCACGGCTATCTCTCTGCATCGTCACGAAAGGTACACTAGCTCAAGATCCCGAGGAGCTCTGCAGTGGCATTTGTAATGAGCGTAAGCATGCACCGCGTGCTCTCTTGCAGACTATGGGGTGCCGGGTCTAGTGGCAAGTCGCCCATGTCCGATCACCACGCCTAACTAAATCTCCGGATCGGTGTCACTAACATAGGGGTGTGAGACCTAGACACGTGAACTATGTCGGCTGAACCACCGCACTGAGGCTAAGGAACCGATCGTGGTAGGCTTACACCAGAAGCGGTCCTTGCCCTAACAGTGGCAATCAAGGGCTACGGCCGAACACGCCGAGGACGTGCCGATCGCCGGGGCGAGGCAATGCCAAGTCATCATCCCGACCGTTGGGGCATTTAACGATCGCCACCCTCACCCAAGATTGCGGGGCCTACCGGTCGGGTTAGCTAAACCCTAACGGGGTCAGGGACGGAGAAGCGTCTCGGCGTCCCCGCCATGGATGCAAGATACTTTATGCATCGGGCACGGATGATGCTACCTACAATTCTAACTCGCCTTAACAATCGGCAACAATCCAATACGTGCTCAAAAGAATACAAAGAGACCTAGCATGGTACTACGGAACAAGAATGAATATGAGCATGCGAGCGGAAGAACCTAGCATGGACTAACATGAAAGAACAACATACGAAGTCATGCGTCCAGAAATCAAGCAGAGCACCTAAACTATACATGCTGATAATCACAAACAAACATACAACATCAATCACATAGAACATCGCAGGTCCACACAACTCCGGTAAGAAATCCTTACCTAGCGGGAGGCACTACACACAAAAATCCTAAGTGCGATCGATCCCGAGCTAGCTAACGAGAACCTAACAAACACAAAAATAATCACAATCCATAGGCCTAAACATAATAAAATAAACAAGGCTTGGCTCAAGGAGCAACTCACGCGCGCGGCGACACGCTGCGGACGGGCGACAAGCATGGCGAGGCCGCTGGCTTTGGCGATGGGCGGCAGTGGTCGGGCCCTGGCGCCGAGCAGCGCGAGATGGGCGGCAGAGCTGGCGCGCGCGCTGCCGCGCCAGACGGCCATTGGCGCCGCGCGACGGGCGCGACAAGCTGGACCCTTGGACGGACACGCGTAGCGGCGCGCTGGCTGGGACGACGACGGCGCGCTTGTATGGACAGCGAAGTCTGGACGCAATTCAGGCTGCCGCGCAGGGCTCGGCAGCGCATCTCGGCTGGCGAGATGGAGGCTGCGGCAGGCTCATTTGGGCGCTCGCTTGGGCTGGCGAGCGACAGTGCTTTCGATGGCTTTGTAGGGGCGATGGAGCCGGGCGACTCCGGCGATCTGGGCTTCTTCTGCGGTGCGATCTGGCCGGTGGGAGGCTGCGATGGTGGGGCTGGGTGGGGCTCCTCTCGGCAGCCGCAAACAAACACACACACACACCCACACTCTTCTATTTACATTCGGCCAAGCAATAACTCAAATCGGAGAAGGCGAAGAGGAAGATCGATACCTACCCGGAATGATGATGATCGATCCAAGGAGCTGCAAGGATGAAGAACTCGGCAAGGCAATGGAGAGAATAGCTTGGGCGGCCACACACTTTGGAGAAGAAGATGGAACAAACCTAATTTCTATTTCATTTAACCAAATGCACCAAAACTCCCAAAATCCAAGGCTAACCATAAAATGATGCAGGAAGAGCAACAAGAGCACCTAATGGCTCAATTGGCACACATCCCCACAAGCTTTCCCGGAGACCCGGGTTCGAATCCCAGCTGCAACATAATTCTTATATTTTTACTTTTGCATCTATCCATGCTCAAACCCATCCACAAAGCCTAAAAAACTTACATAAATCCATCCAATAATTTAAGCAACTGGAAAAAGACACAAACGGCCCTGACGGCCCGACCAAATTACCAAAATACCCCCAGGGCATACCTCGAAGACCGGGATGAAAACCTGGGCCGTTACAATGCATGATTAAGAATGAAGGAAAAAAAACATCGTTCGGAGTACCAAATTTAAATCTTTTCAATCAACACATTTAAAACAAACAATAAATCCATTAAAATAAAAATCAACGAATAAGTGACTGATGAGTACTTTCTTAAGAAAACAAAGGAAACGGTTCAAGAACATAAAATAGTTTTTGAGTGCTTTCCTAGGGACTCAAGTCCCACTACATGCTAAATCATAAACACAATAAAAGAACGTGCAACTCAGAGTCAGCTGAGTGGTGGTGGGAGTCCACAGATAGAGCTAGACCAGCTGGGTCTTCTCCAGCCACCTGGGAGTTCTTTAGAACGAAGTTCAGAGCTAAGTATGTCAATGACGAGGCTCAGCAGGAGATGGCAGAGGCCTTCTCAAATCAAACAGGATCGAGATAGTATTGCTTTGCCTATGAGAAGAAGTTCTCTCGAGTATAGCTATTTCGCACCGGAGCTCATTGCCACCGAGGAGCTCAAGACTAAGAAGTTCATTTGTGGGGTGAGGAAGGAGGTTGCTCGGGATGTTCGAGCACTCGCTCCGAGAGTTATGATCGAGCAAGAGAGTTGGCCACGATTTATAACCCGAAGTATCCGTCACGAGATTACATTGCGCCCGGCTCAGTCGATTCGGCTGCCAGCAGATTCAGGCGAGAAGAGGAAGTGCGGGACTTCTAGTGGTTTCCGCTCAATCGTCAGCAGACTCGCGGCAGGGCGATCTAGTGGTCGAGATCAGCGCCGACCTCGGTAGAGCCCAGGATCGCAAGCAGGCGGGGCAGCCGCCGACTCTTTGCAACAAGTGCCGAAAGGCACATTATGGTCTGTGTGGAGCATCGCCGTGCTTGCTACAAATGTGGCAAGGAGGGCATTTGGCCGATTCTGCACTCGGGATTTAGCAAGAAGACGGGACCGCCCAACAGCAGGGCGGGTGTTTGCCACTACTCGCCAGAGGCGGAGCGCATCGATGATCTGCGATTCAGTGTACGCTGCTTGTCTTACAAAGACTATGCATTTGTATTGTTTGATTCGGGTTCGACCCATTCCTTTGTTTTCGATGCATTCGTTAGACAAGCTTGTGTGGAGCTCGAACCTCTAGGGTTTGAGCGGTGTGTTGCCACTCCTTCGGGTGTGAGTATGTTAGCTAGCGGTAGAGAGTTAAGCATGGCGAGATCTGAGATATCGATGAGATTTTAGAGGCTACCCTCATAGTCTTTGTCTATGAGCGGTTTCGATGTGATCCTTGGCATGGATTGGTTGGCAGAGAACCATGCATTGATAGGCTGCCGCCGCGAGAAAGAAGTGGTGTTTAGGCCGCCTCGAAGCCGAGCTTCAAGTTTCGCGGTGTCGGGGCGGAACTTGCCCGCCATTGATCTCGAATGAAAGCCCATAGATTGTTGGCTCGAGGAGCTTGGGGCTTCTTGGCAAAGTTGTCGAGGAGATAGTGGTACCGCGTTGGATCGCTATTGACATGGTCCCCGTGGTGCAAGAGTTTGCGAGATGTCTTTCTGAAGAGTTGCTGGGTTTACCCTCAAGTGGGAGTTAGACTTCACCATTGAGTTTGGAGCCAGGACTCTTCCCATTTCTAAAGCCCCGTGATCGTATGGCGCCGGTGAGTTGAGAGAACTCAAAGTGCGATTTGCAAGGGATCTTTGGATCGAGGTTTCATCCGTCCGAGTGTGTCCCCGTGGGGGAGCACTGTCCTGTTTGTTAAGAAGAAGGATGGATCCATGCGCTTGTGTATAGACTATAGAGAGAATCGAATAAAGTCACGGTGAAGAATAAGTATCCCCGCCGCGTATAGATGATCTGTTTGATCGGCAGGAGCCTCTGTATTTTCTAAGATTGATTTGAGGTCGTGGTACCATCGGTTGAGGATTCGAGATGCGAGATATCCCGAAGACCGCGTTGAGATCAAGGTATGGTCATTATGAGTTCGTGGTCATGTCCTTTGGACTCACAAACGCCCCGCAGAGTTTATGGACATGATGGACAGAGTGTTCAAGGCATTCTTGGATAACTTTGTCATCGTATTCATAGACGACATTTTGATTTATTCCAAGACCAAGGAGGACCATGCTTCGCATTTGAGGCAAGTTTTGACAAGATTGCGTGAGAACCACTGTTCGCAAAGTTCTCTAAGTGTGAGTTTTGGCTAGAGAAAGTAGCCTTCCTTGGTCATATCGTGTCGGTAGATGGTATAGCGGTGGACCCCGCGAAGATAGAGGCGATTAGCTCGTGGGCGGTGCCGACGACGGTCGCCGAGATACGCGACTTTTCTGGTGCGCGGCGAGTTATTACCTGGCGTTTCGTGAAAGACTTTTTCGCTAAGGCGGCACTCCCTAACCCCGTCGACCAAGAAGGGTGTCGACTTTGTTTGGGATGCTAGATGTGAGGAAAGTTTTGCCCGGCTTAAGCTCACTTTGACGACAAAGACTGTGTTGGCGATTCCGGAAGGATCGGGAGGTTTCGTAGTTTATAGTGATGCTTCCAAGTATGGTTTAGGCCGTGTGTTGATGCGGCATGGGAAGGTGATAGCTTATGCTTCCCGGCAGGTTGAAGCCTTATGAGAAGAACTATCCAACTCATGATATGGAGTTGGCTGCAGATTGTTTTTGCTCTAAAGATTTGGAGGCACTACTTATATGGTGAGAGGATTCGGTTGTTCACGGACCACCACGAGCCTCAAATATTTCTTCACTCGAAGGAGTTGAACATGAGGCGAGATGAGGTGGCTCGAGTTAGTAAAGGACTACGATCGTGAGATTTTGTATCATCCCGGAAAAGCCAATGTTGTGGCCGATGCTGCTGATGAGTAGGAAGACGTCGCATTCAAAGCAGCCTTTCTTTGAGCTCCCAAGTTGAATTGCGGAAAGAGTTTGAGCGAACCGGTATTGCAGTCTTGTTGGGAGAGGTTACCGCCTGTGGTAGCCCCACTATCGATTCGGCCGTCGCTTAGCGGAGGATCATCGATGATCACCGAGTGATCCCAAGTTGAGAGATTGCTCGAGAGGGTTGAGGTGATGGCGATTTCGACTTTGTTGTGGCACCGCACGAAGGCTTGAGGTACCGAGGTCGATTGTGCGTCCCGGATGACGCGAGAGGTTCGAGCAGAGTTGCTCGCCGAGGCACATAGTTCCCTCATTCACTTGGCACCCGGGAGGTACCAAGATGTACCAGATCTCAAGCGGACGTTACGGTGGATGGGCATGAAGCGAGATATAGCGGAATTTGTTAGCGGTGTCTCACTTGTCAACAAGTGAAGGCCCCAAGACAGAAAACTCGCAGTTTATTCTGACCATTAAGTGTTCCACGGTGGAAATGGGATGAGATTTCGATGGATTTTATCTCGGGTTGCCGAGGACACCGAGAGGGTTTACGCAGATCCGGGTAGTAGTGGACGGTGACCAAGAGTGCACACTTTATTCGGGAGGATTAGTTATACCGTGGAGCAGTGGGGCACGATTGTTCCTTGAGCAGATTGTGCGGTACCACGGGGTACCCGCAAAGATAGTATCGGATCGGGATTCTCGGTTCACATCTAAGCTGAGAGAGCGCTCGAGAAGGGTTTGGGAGGCGAGTGCGGCTTCAAAGATCGCCTTCCACCCTCAAACCGATGGTCGGTTTGAGAGGGTGAATCAGTCTGGAAGACATGTTGAGAGCCACGTGTCTTGGACTTCCAGCGCGATTGGGACCGATGACACAGACTTGATGGAGTTCGCTTACAACAACGGCTATCAGGCGACTATTCAAATGGCCCCATTCGAGGCGTTGTATGGTAAGGTGCTGCAGATCCCAGTGTTCGGGAGGAGGTTGGGATAGGCGGGTTCTGGGACCCGAGTTCTCGCGGAGATGACGAACGACGCAGATGCGAAGATAAGGGCTCGCATGTTGACAAAGACTGAGTAGGCAAAAAAAGTTACGCCGATGTGAGGCGTAGAGACTTGAGTTTGAGGTGGGCCGGCATGTTTTTCTGAAGGTAGCACCTATGCGTGGGGTGTTAAGGTTTGGAAAGCGAGGCAAAGCCGAGCCCTGTGTTTGTAGGGCCTTTTGAGATCCTTGAGCGGATCGGAGCGGTGGCCTATCGGTTAGCTTTACCCCGTCTTTGTCGTGGTGCATAATGTGTTCCACGTTTCGATGTTGAGAAAGTACGTGGCAGATCCTTCGCATGTGCTAGAGCATGAGCCCCTAGAGTTGAGTAAAGATTTATCCTTCGAGGAGAAGCCGTGCAAATTTTGGCTTATGAGCGCAAGGTATTGCATGCAACCGAAAGATAAGTTTAGTAAAGGTTCTTTGGAGGCATCAGAGGGAGAGGAAGCGCGGCGTGGGAGCTAGAGGATGAGATGAGGACTCATTACCCGGAGTTGTTCCATCTTAGGACTTTCGGGACGAAAGTCTTTTAAGGGGGAGTATTGTAACGACCCGTTTTCCTTCCCGATTAAAAACAAAATTAATTGGAAAATTAATTGAATCTTTTGGGATTTGAACCTTGCCTAAATGGTGAATTTGGAGTTTTAAGAAAAGAGTCTTAATTAAAAGAAAAAGAAAAGAAGGTTGTTTTAGCGGGACCCGCAAGAGAAAAGCCTTGGGAAGGGAATTTAGGTCTCCTAACCTATTTAAAAATAAGGAAAAGAAGGAAAATCAAGAAAACCCCTAATTTTCCCCTCATAGCCGCATTCTCTCTCTCTCTCTCTCTCTCTCTCTCTCTCCTAAAACCCTAGCCGAGCAGCCCTAGCCACACCATCGAACCACCCCCGAGCCACCCAGCCCTAGCCGCACGCACCACACGGTCCATCGCACCACCCCCCGCCCGCGGCCCTGCGCGCGCTCGGCCCTGCGCCGCACTGCACCACGCCGCCCGACCTACGCCGCCCGGCCGCGACGCTGCGGCACGGAAGCCCACCGTCGCGACACCCATCGCCGCTTGACGCGTCGCGTGGCCGCCCAGCACTACCGGCGTCGCTCGTGGTCGCCGCAAGTGCCGCAACGCAGCTCGAGACGCGCGCGCCGCCGCGCCGCTGCCCGCCGCCAGCGCGCGACCGCCGAGCGCCCACTCCGGCGCGACCCCCTCGCCGCGCGCAACCAACCCAGCCAGCGCTCGCTCGCGCGTCGCGCTTGCAAGCGCACAGCACACCTGCTGCGCACGCGCATCCGCCCGACGTGCCGAGCGGCAGCGCGCCAGCGCGCCGCCCAGCCGCACCAAAGCGCGCCAACCCACCCTCCTTCACTGCGAGGCCCGTGTCTTCTCGGTGGTAATTCCCGAACCAATCCCTTTGTGTTTTCTAAGCTTCGTCTTTGTATGTATTTACTTAGGATGCTTTATTTATGCCTAGGTTGCTCGAGTTCGTAGTATTAAGCTCGAGGGTCTTTTTGGTTGTGATAGATATTCTCCACTTGTTTCTGTGTAAGGACTCCTACCGTGGTTGTGTGGACCTGCTATGCTTTCTTAATTGTGCCTTGTATGCTTGTTTACCTTTATGAGCATGTTAGTGGATAGGATAGCTAGTGATTGAATTCTTGCTAGCATGTTTTGCCTTTTTGTACATGTTAGTGCCATGCTAGGTTTGTTCTTCCAAAGCATGCTTGAGATTCCCGCTTTAAGCTCGTAGTATCATGCTAGGCTATGTATGATGAGATGTCTTTGTGAATATTAGCCGGGAATCACGTACTTGGTAGTCTAAGCTAGTATGATAGGGTTTGTCATCATCTAGAGGTGAGAGCGGACATAACGTACCTTGTCCCCCACCGGTCGAGAGAGCGAAGCATAACGTACATTGCTCCCCCGGCGATACCGATGTGGATGTAGCTACCACATCGGCATAAGCCTAGTTTGTAGCTCGCTAGAGCGAAACCCGCCAAGCGGTGCAAGCACCGCCTTGGCGGTTCCTAGCTTCGTGTCGGTGGTGGTACAGCCGCATGACAGATGAGTGCCGAGGGCCTCGCGACTCTCGTGTTCGGTGACACCGTTTCCGAGTCTTAGGCATGCGTGCACGGCCCGCGTAGTTTGCCCTTAGGCCCCGCATTTACGCCGGTTGCGAGAAGAGCATGCGGTGTGCGCGCGACTGCAGCGTTAGTAGCCGGTTCGGAGAGCTCCCGGGCTAATGTTCGTGAGTACACCAGTTCCTTCCCATTTAGAGCGGACTTGGGTACTCTCCCGATAGTCCAGTTATAAGCGAGGGTAAAGAGGCCCTTGAGGACACCCATTGGGATTGACTTTAGAGTTAATCAATTGGTCGAGGAGAAAGACCCTCGAGGGTGTCGGACATCTTGGGATCGGTTTTTGGTGATCAATTGGCCGTGGGAGAAAGACCTCGGAGATGTCCGGGATTGGTTTGAGAGCCAATCATTAGAAGTAGGAAGTAGGAGACTTCCGAGGATTCCAGATTTGCCTTGTGAGCTCGTTGAGCTAAGATCCGTGTTGATATTTGTGGCATGTGTACTAGGTTGCTAGATGATAGATTGCATCGTATCGTACCCCGGTCGGGGTTCTTCTTGAGTATGTTTATACTCACCCTTATCGTGGTTTCTTCCACATGTAACTTGGGACAAAGCAGCCGAGGTGGCTAGCGGAGAGAGCTGGGAGATCATGGATTTCTTGACACTCTGTCGTGTCTTATTTTCATTGTTTTTGGATTTCAAACATGTAGTTGGACTTAAATGTAGGGAAAACTATGATTTGAACTATTTTATGTTTTTAAGGAAAGTCTTGATCGATCCATTGTTTTAATTTGAATGGTTCGTTTTTGCCTAATGAATGTTTACTATGTTTTTAATGTTTTCCACTCTTATAATTGAAAAGTTTTACAAACCGCCCTAGCCGGGTCCTTTTAAGCTTTTCACGGCATCTTTGAGTAAAGGCCTAGATTTAGTCCCGCTGGTTGGGTCATTCTGGGCGCGCGCGAGGCGCGTGGGCGAGCCCGGGCGAGACGAGCGCGCGCGGCGCCGCTCGGCCTGATGGACGGGGCGGGGCGCGAGCTCGGCAAGCACGAGGACGGCGCGAGGCGACGCGACGCGACGGGCTCGGCGCGCGATCCGCACGACATCAGGCGAGGGACGGCGAGCTCTGTGGCGCACGGACCGAGGCCGGGCGACTTCGGACCGGGCGAGGTGGATCTCGGGCGACGCGGGCTTGTGCGAGCGGTGGGCTCGGCAGCGACCGGCGCGAAGTGGGCGCTGAAATTGGCGAGTGAGGCGGCGAGCTCGGGCGGCTGGGCTCGGGCCGAGGAGAGAGAAAGGGCAAAATGGGAAAAAATGGATTTTTCCTTTTTCTTTTCTTTTTCTCTTTTATTTAAATTGAAACTTATCCAAAAATCCAATTTATCCATTTTCCAATTTTTCCAAAAATCCTTAAAATCCTTAAATCTCATTTCCGCTTTCTCCTTCGAGATCCGATCAAGCAACCTTTCCAAACAACAAAACTCATGAAATCAACCTCCCAAACCAATATCAAGGCCGGCTCGAATCCGAAGGAAACACCCAAACAACCATCATTTTGCCCAAAACCCAAATGACAACCGAACTCCCAAACGAAAAGCCCAAACATCTCGGGACTCATGACCCACAACAAACAAGCTCTCAACAAAGGCGGAGCGCCTCAAGCCCCGAAAATCCACAAATCACGCCGAGGAGCAAAAAGACCAAAATGCCCCTAAGGGTCCAAAGCAGCTCTAACGGCCCAACTGAACCATCGAACTGAACAGGAAACTCCTCGAGGCAGGGATAGAAAAGCTCGGGCCGTTACAATACTCCCTCCTTATAAGACTTTCGTCCTCGAAAGTCCTAAGATTTAAAACGGCTCTAGGAATACTCCACCGATTCCTAGCCAATCTGAACTTCTCGGCTAATACAACACTAGCCCTCTACGAAAACCAAACCCTCTTGGGTTCTCAAAGGCTCAAAGCCACAAAGCTAACCATTACGCCAAAGACTAGCTCAACAAAGACTCGGGCAAAGCTAACCTTTGCTCCGATCCGCTCAAGGATCTTAGAAGGCCTACAAACCGGGGCTCAATCAAAACTCGCTAATCCAACACGGAACACCTCTCACGGTGTTACTCTCAAAGAAACTTCAGATGGCACAAGCTCCAAAACTCAACGCCACGCCTTTGGCGTAACTTTTTCGAATGCCCACAATCAGTAACAAACGACCTCAACTCTACACCATGTTTGGCCAAACAATCTGAACCTCTCGGGTTCCAGAAACCAAACGACCTACTCCTCGCTTCACAAGAGACTGGCGAACCACAAAGCTTGCCTAAAGCCTTAACGAAAAACAATCGAACCACCAACTGGCGATTGATCCACCAGGAAAATTTTTCCGACAGGCACAAGCTTACAACACTTAAGCAATCGTCTTAAGGAGAAATTGCCGAACCAAAGGCAAGGGGAACCATCCTGGTACACCCGACGACTAACACCACTTGCACGAGCTAAAACTTCAGCTACGGCCAACCCTAAATGGCCAAAACCAGGCACAAGCTCCACTCGGCCTAGCCAACAAACTGGAGCCTCTCAACGGCCGAACACAAACTTTTCCATGAAAATCTACTAGCAACTGGCCAAAGGGAACTTTTCCAGGCAAGGAAACAACCAACGCTCCTCTCATGGAAATCTCGGCAACAAGGACCAAACCCTCACAGGGCTACCAGCAACACAACAGCTTGAGGAGAACAGCCCAAAGGCTAACCAACCAATGCCACGGCACCTCTGTGCCAACTCACTCCATTGAGGCTCAGCTAATGCCAACTGCGAAAGCACAACAACAAGAAGCAAAGCCCGAGAAGGACTTGCTCAGCAGAACTCAACTCAAGCTCATTGCGAGCAAAGCTCGCCTCCAAGCTACCACTCAACTCTTAAGTCCAACTGGCTACTCAAAGGACTTCCTCCTTTTAGCCAAGGCCTAACTCATCTTGCGACTAGAAACTCCACACACGGAACATCGCAAGGAAAACGGACCGACGAGGCTATCTCCAAAGATAACACTCGAGGCTGGCATCCATGGTGCAACTCAACCACCATAGAAACTAGGGGCTCTTCAAACCCCAAAGAACCAACAACTCACCAGCAAAAACTCAACTCTTAAACTGGCTGGCTTCTGCTCTTGCAGGGACAAACAACTTCGCTTGCTAACAACACCATGTAGGGAACCTCTCGCTGTGCTAACCACTCCGCTACTCTGATCAACTACACAGCTCAGAAGCTACGCTGACTCCTCAACGGGAACGATTTTCCAGCAAGCAAACTCTGAAGGGCAGCGAACTACACACACGCTCGCTGACTAGCTCAAACCCAAGGGCAACAACAACCAACTCTCTTGGAAGCAACACCCAAGGGGAAACCTCAACCGATTGGACCACCAACCAGAACTAGCAGAACTTACTCGACTGCCGAGGGAGGGGTCAACTCCCAAAACAACCTGACTAGGAACAAATCCTCAGGGCAACGCCCTCTAGCTCGAACCGAGCTAGCTCTTGAAACATCAAGAGAACCAAAACTTGGTCAACACCAAGCACCAACTAGCCTCCATAAACCTTCTGCCCAAGGCAAAGATCCGAACAGCTCTCTCAACCATAACAATCAGAAACTACGCGGCTACTACCACCGCTCTTGATCAGATCCAACTAAACTCTGACCAGGCTAAGGACCAACAAGCAAAACTTGCTTAAACAACAACCCGACAATGAGCACGGCATCCTTACAACCAAAGCTGGGACACTTGCCAAGAACCAAAGCCTTGACAACCCAAAGACTGAGCACTGGCTCCTCAACACGAACCCTTCGTGGTTCTCCAAACATAAACCACGGAACGAGCTACACAAAAGTACACCGGCGTGTACAGCTCCAACTAGATCCAATGCCATCAGGGGCTCTAACATTGGGGCAACTTTTGCCTCCAAACAGAGCCACTACTAACCAGGAGCAACAAGAGTCCAAACCTCTCTGGGGCCAACTCACCACTTAAAAGCCACATTGGCCAACTTACTCTACAAGAGCAAATCCATACCAAGCAATCAAACCTCAAGCCAATGTGCTCACTAAATGCGCTCCGATCAGCCATCCAACTCATGGCTCTAACATCTGATTCATCACGCATCCTCGATGCCAACACTACCCATACTAGGGTAACTCAAGGGTAGCCGAATCATGCTACCATCAAACTGGCTCACAGGCTCACAACACAGGCGCGAGAACTCGAACGCGCTAGTTCTTAACAGCCGACAGCATCCTTTGCACCCAACTCTCGGTGACCAAGGAAAGCTCCTCCTTTCCCTCAAAAACCTCATACTTGTAGTCCTCTGACTACCACCGAGCTAGATCTCTTATGCAACCAAACAGGTGCAACCTCAGGAAATGGGTACAAGAGTAACGGGGATGCTATACTCTAGGCGGCCATGGAACCACCTGCACAACAGAGCCAACTGGCCTCAATCTAAGCCTCCTCTCAAAGCCTGGTGCCAACAGGCACAACATCCTTTACAACACAAATCAGCCTACAACGAGCTTTATGCCCCACTGAGGAAAGGTCACACTCCAAGTGACGGGGCAATGGCACTCAACACAAGAGTCCAAGAACTCGAGCAGCCTAATCTCTGGCATCTCGACCAACAGACATGCCAAGGCCTACTCCTGCATCCCACTCGATGCTCAACAAAAGCTCAGACTAACTCCTGCATCTCACTCGATGCTCAACAAAGCTCAGGCCAACTCTTGCATCTCACTCGATGCTCAACAGAAGCTCAGGCCAACTCCTCGGGTGGCAACAACTAGTTCCACACTGGGAACATCCAATCAAAAGAGTGCTCCACTCTACTAGCCCGCTGAAATCCACAAATGGATAAAACCCTGGCAAGCAAACTCAATCGCACACCACAGCTACGAGGGCACTAAAAGAACTGGCTGCACAACGACAGTAGGCTTGCAAGGGGGGCAAAGATGGCTCTACATCTGCCTCAAGCCACTAACACGGCAACTTGCCAATCAATCGGGCGACTGGTGGAGACTCAGCTAGTCCATCTCTCTCAAGGGCCTACCACCATCAACCATTTGTACCAAGCAAAGACAGAAGGCAGCACATCTCGGCCTCGACGAGCAGCAGGCATCCCAACACACGGATGCTAAACTCAAACCTGGCCAACTACTTTACTACTAGCAGCTGGACTTTCTCAAACAACAAGCTCTACAGGCATCCACTTGCCAAACTGGGCGGCTTCATCAACGCCAACAAACTCGACTGCATAAACCTGCTGATCATGCCCTCCCGGGAACTTCCGGGGCTACAAGAGCTACTAGGGGAAAAATGCTGAAACAAACTCTGCCAGCTGGGCTATCTGTGCCCGGGACTCCTCACTTTGTGCTACAAACTGCGCCTGGGTCTCCGCTCTTTGATAGCTGAAGACCTGCCATCAAATCTCTCATGGCTGGAGCACACTCTGCTCAATGAGTCTCGCTCTGAGGCGTGGTAGCCTCTACCCCCTCCTCTAGGCAACTCAACTGCCAGGGCCAACTCTGGCCAACGGGCTAAACAACCCTGGACGCGGCCTCAACATCAAAACAATCGGTCCAACTCCACAGTCGGACATGCCAAGCGTCCTGCTCCTTAGAGTGCGATCCACACACTGGCGATCTGCACAAAGCATAAATGCTGGCCCACACTGGGGCTCTCACTGCTCAACAAAGCTGCTGCGCGCATGCATGAAAGTTGACATGATGGCTCTCTAAGCCCAAACCAACAATGAGTCAGAACCTGCTCGACTCCGCTCCACAACTCTACACAAGGCATAAAAGCTAGATGAAAAGTATTGTAAATTCTTACCCCTTAGCTTAATTGAACTCTGACAAACCTGGCGGCCGTGGAGTGCTGATGATCATGAGAGCAAACAACCTACAAAGCAGGTTAGTCTACAGAATCTATGACTCTGTGCTCTGATACCAACTGTGACGAACCCGACCTAAAACATGGTCCTAAACCGGGGTTCTCACTCAACATGCAAGTTAAGTATGATAACAAGCGGTTTAGTGCTCATATTTAAAAACCATTCAAACATATGAGAAGGGGAAACCCTTAAAACATAAACCACAGTTTTCATTTAAACCATCCAACAAAGTAAAACATCCTGGCCAGTATTTATCAAAATATACAATACAATTTAAACAACTTTTTAAACAATGTTCCCCTAGGACTCCTGTCCATCTACATCTTTGAATAAACAATGCAACAATAAAAATGCAGTCTGCGGCTCCCCATGATCAATCAGCTCCCTCCGCTAGCCCTTCTGGTGTTGTCCCAAGCAACCTGAAAGATAAATAAGGGTGAGTATAAAGATACTCAGTAAGAATCCCCAACCGGGGTACAATACGATACATCCGTCATCTAGCACCTCAACATGCAAGCATACAGCCATCAACACAGATTATAGCTCAACGAGCTCATAAGGAAAGATTTGGAATCATCGGAAGTCTCCTACTTCCGGAATCATCGGAAGTCTCCTACTTCCAGCCTAATGATTGGTTCTTATAACCAATCCCGGGACATCTCCGAGGGTCTTTCTCCCTCGGCCATTTGATCAGCTCAAAAATTGATCCCAAGATGTCCGACACCCTCGAGGGTCTTTCTCCCTCGACCAATTGATTAGCTCAAAAGCCAATCCCAATGGGTGTCCTCAAGGGCCTCTTACCCTCGCTATACATCTGGACTATCGGGAGAGTACCCGAAATCTGGCTCTAAATTGGAAGGAATGGTGTACTCACGAACATTAGCCCGGAGGAGCTCTCGAACCAAGAACTAACGCGCAGCGTGTGTGCGCGCACACCGCATGCTTTTTCAAACCGGCGTAAATGCGGGGCCTAAGGGCAAACTACGCGGGCGTGCACGCATGCCTATGACTTGAAGCGGTGTCGCGATCACACCGCGCGCAAGGCCCCGGCGCTCATCATCATGCGGCTGATCCACCGACTGAAGCTAAGAACCGGCCAAGGTAGGCTTACACCGCTGGGGGTTCCGCTCTAGCAGGCTACAAACTAAGCTTTGGCCGGAGTGGGTAGCTAAGTCCACAACCGGCGGGTCGGGGGGGGGGGGGTAGCAAGATACGTTAAGTTACGCACACTTTACTCCCGACCTGAGCTACTAGGGACAAAGTACGTTTTGTCCGCTCGATCTACGGATGATGACAAACCCTACAACTCTATCTAAGAGTACAGAGCAAAAATCAATGATTCACGGCTAGCAAGCAATGACTGACATAAATCACATTACCTAGCATGATACTACAACTTAAGTAGGAATCACAAGCATGCTGGCAGAACAAACCTAGCATGGCACTAACATGTAAAATAAGGCAAACATGCTAGCAAGAATTTAATCAACTGCTCTATCTCTAACATGCTCATAACAATCAGCAAACAAGCAAGGCATATCGAGATATATCGCAGGTCCACACAACCACGGTAAGAAGAAATCCTTACTTGGGACAAGCGAGAAAACAATAATTATAATAAATCTACGAGCGAATCCTCGAGCCTCTAGAGCGATCCCGAACGGCTGAACATCAAACAAAGCACCCAAATCAAATACATAAACACCCAATAAATCCATAACCAGCAGCCCAATAAATCCGGGCCCAACGAAGAAAAGACTCGGGAAATACCATCCGAGAAGCCACAAGGCTCGGGCCAACCAAAGATACACAACAGGCGGTGGCGCGGGCGCAGGCAGCGCTGGGCGCAGGCCGGGTTGGCGCTGGGCGCAGGCACGGGCGCGAGCTGCGCGCGGCGAGCCGAGGGCGAGACGAGGCGGCTTGGCGCGCGGCTCGACGATGATGGACGCGCCGACGGGCGCGAGCTCGGCAAGCACAGGGGACGGCGCGAGGCGACGCGACGCGACGGGCTCGGGCGCTCGATCTGGCACGACACTGTGCGAGGGACGGCGAGCTACAGGGCGCACGGACCAGTGTCGCGGCGACTCGGACTGGGCGAGGTGGATCAGGCGACGGGCTTGTGCGAGCGGCGGTGGTGGGCTCGACGCAGCGCCGGCGAAGGTGCAAGCTGAAATTTGTGGTGAGGGCGAGCTCGGGCGGCCTGGGGCTCGGGCTGGAGGAGAGAGAAAGGGCAAAATGGGGAAAAAATGGATTTTTCCTTTTTTCTTTTCTTTTTCTCTTTTATTTAAATTCGAAACTTATCCAAAAAATCCAATTTATCCATTTTCCAATTTTTCCAAAAATCCTTAAAATCCTTAAATCTCATTTCCCGGCTTTCTCCTTCGAGATCCGATGAAGCAACCTTTCCAAACAACAAAACTCATCAAATCAACCTCCCAAACCAATCATGAAGGCGGCTCGAATCCCGAAGGAAACACCCAAACAACCATCATTTTGCCCAAAACCCAAATGACAACCGAACTCCCAAACGAAAAGCCCAAACATCTCGGGACTCATGACCCACAACAAACAAGCCTCAACAAAGCGGAGTGCCTCAAGCCCCGAAAATCCACAAATCCCGCCCAGGAGCAAAAGACCAAAATGCCCTAAGGGTCCAAGCAGCTCTAACGGCCCAACCGAACCATCGATCAACAGGAAACTCCTCGAGAAGGCGGGATAGAAAATCGGGCCGTTACAATACTCCTCCTTATAAGACTTTCGTCCTCGAAAGTCCTAAAGACGAAACGGCTCTAGGAATACTCCACCGATTCCTAGCCAATGAACTTCTCGGCTAATACAACACTAGCCTCTACGAAAACCAAACCCTCTTGGGTTCTCAAAGGCTCAAAGCCACAAAGCTAACCATTCTGCCAAAGACTAGCTCAACAAAGACTGGGCAAAGCTAACCACTGCTCCGATCCGCTCAAGGATCTTAGAAGGCCTACAAACCAGGGGCTCAATCAAAACCTGCTAATCCAACACGGAACACCTCTCTACGGTGTTACTCTCAAACAAACTGCAGATGGCACAAGCTCCAAAACTCAACGCCACGACTTTGGCGTAACTTTTTCGAATGCCCTGGCTGTTAACAAACGGCCTCAACTCTACACCATGCTGGCCAAACAACTGAACCTCTCAGGTTCTAGAAACCAAACAGCCTACTCCTGCTTCACAAGAGACCAGCGAACCACAAAGCTTGCCTAAAGCCTTAACGAAAAACAATCGAACCACCAACTGGCGATTGATCCACCAGGAAAATTTTTCCGACAGGCACAAGCTTACAACACTTAAGCAATCGTCTTAAGGAGAAATTGCCGAACCAAAGGCAAGGGGAACCATCCTGGTACACCCGACGACTAACACCACTTGCACGAGCTAAAACTTCAGCTACGACCAACCCTAAATGGCCAAAACCAGGCACAAGCTCCACTCGGCCTAGCCAACAAACTGGAGCCTCTCAACGGCCGAACACAAACTTTTCCATGAAAATCTACTAGCAACTGGCCAAAGGGAACTTTTCCAGGCAAGGAAACAACCAACGCTCCTCTCATGGAAATCTCGGCAACAAGGACCAAACCCTCACAGGGCTACCCAAGAACACAACAGCTTGAGGAGAACAGCCCAAAGGCTAACCAACCAATGCCACGGCACCTCTGTGCCAACTCACTCCATTGAGGCTCAGCTAATGCCAACTGCGAAAGCACAACAACAAGAAGCAAAGCCGAGAAGGACTTGCTCAGTGAGAACTCAACTCAAGCTCATTGCGAGCAAAGCTCGCCTCCAAGCTACCACTCAACTCTTAAGTCCAACTGGCTACTCAAAGGACTTCCTCCTTTTAGCCAAGGCCTAACTCATCTTGCGACTAGAAACTCCACACACGGAACATCGCAAGGAAAACGGACCGACGAGGCTATCTCCAAAGATAACACTCGAGGCTGGCATCCATGGTGCAACTCAACCACCATAGAAACTAGGGGCTCTTCAAACCCCAAAGAACCAACAACTCACCAGCAAAAACTCAACTCTTAAACTGGCTGGCTTCTGCTCTTGCAGGGACAAACAACTTCGCTTGCTAACAACACCATGTAGGGAACCTCTCGCTGTGCTAACCACTCCGCTACTCTGATCAACTACACAGCTCAGAAGCTACGCTGACTCCTCAACGGAACGATTTTCCGGCAAGCAAACTACGAAGGGCGGCAACTACACACACACGCTCATTGACTAGCTCAAACCCAAGGGCAACAACAACCAACTCTCTTGGAAGCAACACCCAGGGGAAACCTCAACCGATTGGACCACCAACAGAACTAGCGAGAACTTACTCGATCGCGAGGAGGGGTCAACTCCCAAAACAACCTGACTAGGAACAAATCCTCAGGGCAACGCCCTCTAGCTCGAACCGAGCTAGCTCTTGAAACATCAAGAGAACCAAAACTTGGTCAACACCAAGCACCAACTAGCCTCCATAAACCTTCTGCCCAAGGCAAAGATCCGAACAGCTCTCTCAACCATAACAATCAGAAACTACGCGGCTACTACCACCGCTCTTGATCAGATCCAACTAAACTCTGACCAGGCTAAGGACCAACAAGCAAAACTTGCTTAAACAACAACCCGACAATGAGCACGGCATCCTTACAACCAAAGCTGGGACACTTGCCAAGAACCAAAGCCTTGACAACCCAAAGACTGAGCACTGGCTCCTCAACACGAACCCTTCGTGGTTCTCCAAACATAAACCACGGAACGAGCTACACAAAAGTACACCGGCGTGTACAGCTCCAACTAGATCCAATGCCATCAGGGGCTCTAACACAGGGCAACTTTTGCCTCCAAACAGAGCCACTACTAACCAGGGAGCAACAAGAGTCCAAACCCTCTCGGGGCCAACTCACCACGAAAAGCCACATTGGCCAACTTACTCTACAAGAGCAAATCCATACCAAGCAATCAAACCTCAAGCCAATGTGCTCACTAAATGCGCTCCGATCAGCCATCCAACTCATGGCTCTAACACTGGATTCATCACGCATCCTCGATGCCAACACTACCCATACTAGGGTAACTCAAGGGTAGCCGAATCATGCTACCATCAAACTGGCTCACAGGCTCACAACACAGGCGCGAGAACTCGAACGCGCTAGTTCTTAACAGCCGACAGCATCCTTTGCACCCAACTCTCGGTGACCAAGGAAAGCTCCTCCTTTCCCTCAAAAACCTCATACTTGTAGTCCTCTGACTACCACCGAGCTAGATCTCTTATGCAACCAAACAGGTGCAACCTCAGGAAATGGGTACAAGAGTAACGGGGATGCTATACTCTAGGCGGCCATGGAACCACCTGCA
Source organism: Sicyos edulis (assembly GCA_036507275.1). NCBI lineage: Eukaryota > Viridiplantae > Streptophyta > Magnoliopsida > Cucurbitales > Cucurbitaceae > Sicyos > Sicyos edulis. The sequence goes on from CM071847.1 coordinate 7,194,835, forward strand.
CAACAGAGCCAACTGGCCTCAATCTAAGCCTCCTCTCAAAGCCTGGTGCCAACAGGCACAACATCCTTTACAACACAAATCAGCCTACAACGAGCTTTATGCCCCACTGAGGAAAGGTCACACTCCAAGTGACGGGGCAATGGCACTCAACACAAGAGTCCAAGAACTCGAGCAGCCTAATCTCTGGCATCTCGACCAACAGACATGCCAAGGCCTACTCCTGCATCCCACTCGATGCTCAACAAAAGCTCAGACTAACTCCTGCATCTCACTCGATGCTCAACAAAGCTCAGGCCAACTCTTGCATCTCACTCGATGCTCAACAGAAGCTCAGGCCAACTCCTCGGGTGGCAACAACTAGTTCCACATCGGGAACATCCAATCAAAAGAGTGCTCCACTCTACTAGCCCACTGAAATCCACAAATGGATAAAACCACGGCAAGCAAACTCGAATCGCACCACAGCTCACGAGGGCACTAAAAGAACTGGTGCACAACGACAAAGAGGCTTGCAAGGGGGCAAAGATGGCTCTACATCCGCCTCAAGCCACTAACACGGCAACTTGCCAATCAATCGGGCGTGGTGGAGACTCGGCTAGTCCATCTCTCTCAAGGGCCTACCACCATCAACCATTTGTACCAAGCAAAGACAGAGGCGGCACATCTCGGCCTCTGAGCAATGAGGGCATCCCAACACACGGATGCTAAACTCAAACCTGGCCAACTACTTTACTACTAGCAGCTGGACTTTCTCAAACAACAAGCTCTACAGGCATCCACTTGCCAAACTGGGCGGCTTCATCAACGCCAACAAACTCATTCGCATAAACCTGCTTGATCATGCCCTCCCGGAACTTAGGGGCTACAAGAGCTACTAGGGGAAAAATCTTTGAAACAAACTCGCCGGTGGGCTATCTGTGCCGGGACTCCTCACTTTGTGCTACAAAGCGCGCTGGTCTCCGCTCTTTGATAGTGAAGACACGCCATCAAATCTCTCATGGTGGAGCACACTCGCTCAATGAGTCTCGCTCGAGGCGTGGTAGCCTCTACCCTCTCCTCTAGGCAACTCAAGCGCGGGGCCAACTCTGGCCAACGGGCTAAACAACCCTGGACGCGGCCTCAACATCAAAACAATCGGTCCAACTCCACAGTCGGACATGCCAAGCGTCCTGCTCCTTAGAGTGCGATCCACACACTGGCGATCTGCACAAAGCATAAATGCTGGCCCACACTGGGGCTCTCACTGCTCAACAAACTGCTCGCACTGCGGGAAAGTTGACATGATGGCTCTCTAAGCCCAAACCAACAATGAGTCAGAACCTGCTCGACTCCGCTCCACAACTCTACACAAGGCATAAAAGCTAGATGAAAAGTATTGTAAATTCTTACCCCTTAGCTTAATTGAACTCTGACAAACCTGGCGGCCGTGGAGTGCTGATGATCATGAGAGCAAACAACCTACAAAGCAGGTTAGTCTACAGAATCTATGACTCTGTGCTCTGATACCAACTGTGACGAACCCGACCTAAAACATGGTCCTAAACCGGGGTTCTCACTCAACATGCAAGTTAAGTATGATAACAAGCGGTTTAGTGCTCATATTTAAAAACCATTCAAACATATGAGAAGGGGAAACCCTTAAAACATAAACCACAGTTTTCATTTAAACCATCCAACAAAGTAAAACATCCTGGCCAGTATTTATCAAAATATACAATACAATTTAAACAACTTTTTAAACAATGTTCCCCTAGGACTCCTGTCCATCTACATGCTGAATAAACAATGCAACAATAAAAGACAGAGTGCCGGCGGCTCCCCATGATCAATCAGCTCCCTCCGCTAGCCCTCCTGGTGTTGTCCCAAGCAACCTGAAAGATAAATAAGGGTGAGTATAAAGATACTCAGTAAGAATCCCCAACCGGGGTACAATACGATACATCCGTCATCTAGCACCTCAACATGCAAGCATACAGCCATCAACACAGATTATAGCTCAACGAGCTCATAAGGAAAGATTTGGAATCATCGGAAGTCTCCTACTTCCGGCCTAATGATTGGTTCTTATAACCAATCCCGGGACATCTCCGAGGGTCTTTCTCCCTCGGCCATTTGATCAGCTCAAAAACCGATCCCAAGATGTCCGACACCCTCGAGGGTCTTTCTCCCTCTACCAATTGATTAGCTCAAAAGCCAATCCCAATGGGTGTCCTCAAAGGCCTCTTACCCTAGCTATACATCTGGACTATCGGGAGAGTACCCGAAGTCTGGCTCTAAATTGGAAGGAATGGTGTACTCACGAACATTAGCCCGGAGGAGCTCTCCGAACCGGCAACTAACGCGTGTGCGCGCACAGCGCATGCTCTCTGAAACCGGCGTAAATGCAGGGGCCTAAGGGCAAACTACGCGGGCCAGGTACGCATGCCTATGACTTGGAAGCGGTGTCATCGATCACAAGAAATGCGAGGCCCCTCGGCGCTCATCTGTGCAGCCTGATCCACCGACCTGAAGCTAAGAACCGGCCAAGGTAGGCTTACACCGTTGGCAGGGTTCCGCTCTAGCAGGCTACAAACTAGGCTTTGGCCGGAGTGGGTAGCTAAGTCCACAACCGGCGGGTCGGGGGGGTAGCAAGATACGTTAAGTTACGCACACTTTACTCCCGACCTGAGCTACTAGGGACAAAGTACGTTTTGTCCGCTCAGCCTCTGGATGATGACAAACCCTACAACTCTATCTAAAAGTACAGAGCAAAAATCAGTGATTCCTGGCTAGCAAGCAATGATTGACATAAATCACATTACCTAGCATGATACTACAACTTAAGCAGGAATCACAAGCATGCTGGCAGAACAAACCTAGCATGGCACTAACATGTAAATTCAGGCAAACATGGTAGCAAGAATTTAATCAACTGCTCTATCTCTAACATGCTCATAACAATCAGCAAACAAGCAAGGCATATCGAGATATATCGCAGGGTCCACACAACCACGGTAAGAAATCCTTACTTGGGACAAGCAGAAAACAATAATTATAATAAATCTACGAGCGAATCCTCGAGCCTCTAGACGATCCCGAACAGCCTGAACATCAAACAAAGCACCCAAATCAAATACATAAATAGCCCAATAAATCCATAACCAAAGCAGCCCAATAAACTGGGCCCAACGAAGAAAAGACTCGGGAAATACCATCCGAGAAGCCACAAGGCTCGGGCCAACCAAAGACACAACAGTAAGTGGGTGGGGCGGAAAGCGCTGCCGGGGCGCTGGCGCTGGGCGCAGGCACGCGCCGGGCGAGGAGGCGCGCGTAGGCGAGGCGGGACGAGGCGAGGCGCGCGCGAGCGGCGGCAAGACTGATGGGGCGGCGCGGAGCGAGCTCTCGAAAGCATTGTGGACGGCGCGAGGCGACGCGACGCGATGGGCTCGGGCGGGCGCTCGATCCGCACGACATCGCGAGGGACAGCGAGAAAGCTGAGGCGCACGGACTAGGGTCGGGCGACTTCGGACTGGCGAGGCGGATCTGGGCGACGCAGGGGCCTGGGCGACGCGGGCTTGTGCGAGCAGGGCTGGGCTCGACGCACAGACGGCGAAGGCTGGCGCTGGAAATTTGTGGTGAGGGGCGAGCTCGCGGCCAGGGCTCGGCCGAGGAGAGAGAAAAGGGAAAATGGGGAAAAAATGGATTTTTCCTTTTTCTTTTCTTTTTCTCTTTTATTTAAATTCCAAACTTATCCAAAAATCCAATTTATCCATTTTCCAATTTTTCCAAAAATCCTTAAAATCCTTAAATCTCATTTCCGCTTCCTCCTTCGAGACCCGATCAAGCAACCTTTCCAAACAACAAAACTCACTGAAATCAACCTCCCAAACCAATCATGAAGGCGGCTCGAATCCGAAGGAAACACCCAAACAACCATCATTTTGCCCAAAACCCAAATGACAACCGAACTCCCAAACGAAAAGCCCAAACATCTCGGGACTCATGACCCAAAACAAACAAGCCTCAACAAAGCGCGAAGGCGCCTCAAGCCCCGAAAATCCACAAATCCCGCCCAGGAGCAAAAAGACCAAAATGCCCCTAAGGGTCCAAAGCAGCTCTAACGGCCCAACCGAACCATCGATCCGAACCGAGAAACTCCTCGAGAACCGGGATAGAAAATCGGGGCACATACAAGACACACGAGGCTAAGGAACCGGTCGTGGTAGGCTTACACTAGGAAACAGTCTTTGCCCTATCAGGTGGTAATTCAAGGGCTACTATCGACACGCTGAGGACGTGTCGACTGCCGGGGACAAGGCAATGCCTCGTCATTCCGTCGACCGTTGGGGCATTTAACAGTCTGCCACCCTCACCCAAGATTGCACTGGGCTGCCGTTAGGGTTAGCTAAACCCTAACGACGGATCAGGGACGGAGTACTGCCTCGTACGTCCCTGCCACGGATGCAAGTTACGTTATGCATCCTCGCTCGGATGATGCTACCTATCCTAATTCTAAACTATAACAGATACAACAAAAAATCCAATACGTGCTCAGTAGAGACAATGAACCTAGCATGATACTACGAAGCAAGAACAGATAACGAGTATGCTAGAACAGAACAACCTAGCCTGGAACTAACATGAGAAACAACAGGAGAATCATGCCAGTCGGATATCAGAACAGAGCACCTATCCACTAAACATGCTGATAAACATAAACAAACACACAAACAGCAATCACAGAATATATCGCAGGGCCCACACAACTCCGGTAAGAAATCCTTACCTTGGTCGGAAGGCAATGACACACTAAGGCCCTATGCTGCATACGAACCCCGAGCTAGCTATCGGGTACCTAGCAAACAACAAAACATTTTACAATCAATAGGCCTAAAACAATAAATCAAACAGGGCTTAGCTCGGGAGCAACTCACACGCAGACGGCCGACGTGCGGACAGATGCAGCCAGCCGCACGGTCGCTGGTTCTTTGTTGGGCGTCTTTGGCAGCAAGGTTGCGCCCGTGAACACGGGCGCCTGCTGCTGCGCATCGGGCGTCAAAGTGCAGCGGGGATGCGTGCTCATGACAGGCTCGCCCTGGGTGCAAAGCTGCTCGCGGACGGATGCTGGGCGCGGCGTCAGCGCAGATAAACATCGGGCCAGGCGCGCGTGACGCGACGAAAGGGCGCAGGATGATCTCATGGACGGGGCGGCTCGCGGACGGACGACGACGCCGGGCGCATCAGCGCCAGTAGGGGCGATGCAAAGCGCCGCGGCGGCGCGCGACACAGCCGGGCTCGATGCAGGCGACGCAATGGGCGTCTGGACGAGATGTAGGGGCTGGCGATGGGCGTCTGTGCTGCTCGGCTATTGGTGCGATGGGCAGGGGCTGCTGCTGGTGCGACGAGCACTGTAGGGCGATGGGCAGGGGCGATCTGCGGCTCGGCTCGGCTGCACAACACCAAGAAATCAACTTCTCCTTCTCACGGCCAGCAAGAACAGCACCCAAAAGAAGAAGCAAGAGATCGAGACACTTACCCAGGACAACGAACGATCGACGGAGCTTGACAAGGGAAAGAAGAGCACGACAAAAGCTAGAGAGGAAGGGGGGCGGCAAGGGAGTTTGGAGAATAAAAGGAGATGAAAATCCATTTCTCTTCATTTAATCAAATACACCAAAACCCCAAAGACCCATAGCTAACCAAGACCTACCGCCAAATGAGCAACTGGCACACTACCCCTATGACTTCCCGGTGACCCGGGTTCAAATCCCAACAACTACACCATTAAATCTCTAATTTACTTTTGCATCTCACCATGCCCAAACACATCCACAAAGCATCAAAACCCTACACAAGACCAACCAATAATTTTAACAGCTGAAAAAGACAGAAACGGCTCTGATGGCCTGACCAAATTACCAAAATACCTCTAGGGCATACCTGGAAGACCGGGATGAAAACCTGGGCCGTTTCACTTTGACTTCGTGTATTCACGAGATAGTGGGTTGACTTACAGAGGTCGATTGTGTGTACCGGAGGTTGCAGGATTGCGAGCAGAGTTGCTTTCAGAGGCCCACAGTTCACCGTTTGCTTGTCACCCCGGGGGTACCAAGATGTATCAGGAACTTAAGCAGAAGTTCTGGTGGATGGGCATGAAGAGAGACGTTGCAGAGTTTGTTAGTCGGTGCTTCACTTGTCAGCAAGTGAAGGCACCCAGGCAGAGGCCAGCCGGTTTGTTGCAGCCGCTGAGCGTACCTCAGTGGAAATGGGAAGAGATCTCCATGGACTTTATTTCTGGTTTGCCAAGGACTCTGAGGAATTTTTCTCAGATCTGGGTGATTGTTGACCGCTTGACTAAGAGCGCACACTTCATTCCCGGTAGAGACACTTATACCGTGGAACAGTGGGCGCAGTTGTTTTTGGACTAGATTATCCATTACCATGGTGTGCCTGTGAGGATTGTGTCGGACCATGATTCGCGGTTCACTTCTCGTTTCTGGAGAGCGCTCCAGAAAGGCTTAGGCACCGAGTGCAATTTCAGCACAGCTTTTCACCCTCAGACCGATGGTCAGATGGAGAGGGTGAACTAGATTCTTGAGGATATGCTGAGAGCCTGCGTGTTAGACTTCCCGGGCGGTTGGGACCAGTATTTGTATCTGATGGAGTTCGCGTATAATAACAGTTATCAGTTGACGATTCAGATGGCTCCATTCGAGGCTTTGTATGGTAAGCGTTGCCAGTCTCCCGTGTTCTGGGAAGAGGTTGGAGATAGACAGGTTTTGTCCTGAGTTGCTACAGTTGACCAATAGTGTAGTGCAGAAGATTAGAGCTCGTATGTTGACAGCTCAGAGCAGGCAGAAAAGTTACGCCGATGTGCGGCGTCAAGACATGGAGTTTGAGGTTAGACAACACATGTTCCTAAAGGTTTCACCGATGCGTGTTGAGGTTTGGTAAGAGAGAGAAGTTGAGTCCCCGTTTTGTTGGCCGGTTTGAGATTCTTGAGAGGATTGGCAGAGTTACATATCGGTTAGCCTTACCTCCGTCGTTGTCAGCAATTCACAGTGTTTTTCACGTATCGATGTTGAGGCAGTATGTGCCGGACCCGTCGCACATTGTAGACTTTGAGCCTTTGCAGCTGAATGAGGATTTGAGCTTCGAGGAGAAGCCTGTGAGGATTCTAGCATTTGAGGCTAAGACGTTGCGTAATCGAGAGATCCGTTTGGTAAAGGTTTAGTGGAGGAGTCAAAGTTCTGAGGAGGCTACTTGGGAGAGGGAGGACGAGATGAGATTGCACTATCCTGAGCTGTTTCAGTCTTAAGAACGTTCGGGGACTTTCGGGGCCCAGGTTCTCATCCTGGTCTTCCAGGTATGTCCTAAGGGTATTTTGGTAATTTGCTCGGGTCGTTAGGGCTGTTTCTGTCTTCTCAACTGTTTTTGTTCTTGGATGTTCAAAATTGGGGTTTGGATGCGTTCTGGTTGAGTTTGGGTGTTGAGAGTTGCAAAAGTAAAAATAAGAGTTTTGCCGGAATAAAAATGCTACAGTTGGGGTTTGAACCAGGGTGGCCTGGCTAGTTAGCAGAGGGGCCTTGCTAGATGAGCTTCAGGCAGTTATTGACATTTATTCCGCAAGTTATCTTGTTTTTCCTTGGTTTTCGAGACTTAAGTGAGTTTCATTAAAAAATAGGTTTTTCTCTTTTCTCCTTCCCAAATCCCATTGCCGCATCCTCTTCTCCAGCGCTCGTTCTTGCCGTGCAATTTCCAGCCTCCTAGGAGCTTCGATCGATCGTTCCAGGTATGTGATCTTTGTGTTTCGATTTTTCCTCCCCTTGTTGTTGTTGCCGATCCGTTTGGCTAAGGGATTTGTTGGTTTGTTCTTGCTGGCAGAGAGGAGGGAAAAGGTAATTGTTGGTTGTGTGTTTGTTGTTGTGGTTGCAGCCGAGAGTAGCCTTGAAGCTGCACATCGTCGCCCAGCCTTGCAGACTGTTAAATGCCCCAACAGTCGGGGGAATGATGAGGCATTGCCTTGTCCCAAGCAGTCGACACGACCTCAGCGTGTCGGCAGTTGCCCTTGATTGCCACCTGATAGGGCAAGGGCCGGTTCCAGGTGTAAGCCTACCATGGACGGTTTCTTAGCCTCAAGTGCGGTGGTACAGGCTGACATAGTCATAGTGTCCTAGTCTCACACCACTATGTTCAGTGACACCGATCCAGAGATTCTTTTAGGCATGCGTGATTTGGTGGCAAGATGCCCTAGACCCAAAGATCTCCTCGGTTTGCAAAGAAGCATGCGATGGTGCGAGCACACGCACGCTCATTACAGGGCCGACTGGAGAGCTCCTTGGGATCTTGAGTTCAGTGCACCTTTCGTATCGATAGTTGTAGGAAAGCTGAGGCCGAGATTAGTTTCTCGTAGAGTATCGAGATTCGTTGTAGTTTTTCGGTGTAAGACCGTAAGATGTCATCCTTGGTAATTATGTATGGATTAATGTGATATGCTCTCTTCTGTGTTGTATTCATAGCTTGCATACTTTCTGCTAGATGACTAGTTGTATCGTATTGTACCTCGATTGGGGATTGTTACTGTGTAATTCGTTACTCACCCTTATTTTGTGGTTTTCCAAAGGTAATCAAGGCGAGAGACAGGATGGCTGAAGGAGGAGCTGCTGATCATGGAAACCAGCTGTCTTTTTAACTCTGAGTTTATATTATGTTTATGTTTTATCCTCTGAATGCATGTAGTTGGGCACGGAGCCCCTAGGATGTTTTCTGATTGTTTCTGAATTCTCCTATGGTTTGTAAACTATTTGGCACTGTGTGTTTTTTAAATAAATCTCTGATCAGAGTATGTTTTAAACTGCTTTATCTTGGAACAGGTGCTTGGAAACAGGGACAGGTTTTAGGACATTTTATAATTGATTATTTCATGAATGTTTACAAGTTTTTATTTTCATTCAAAATCTGGAAAGCAATCTTGCATATTATTTTTAAATTTTAAAAGCATTGATTGAGGTAAAGGCCTTGTTTAGGACCTTTTTCTGGTCGGGTCTTTACAGAAAAGAAGGAGAGAGTGAGGGAGAATGATGGTGTCGGCCAAGGGGAGGGAAGGAGAGAATGAGATGAACCCCTAATTGCATTTTCTCTTATTTTTAATTAATAAAATACCTCCAAAAATCCCACCTTCAAATCCCACCAAGTGCACTTTTAAAAATCCATTTTAATTCTCTACATTTGGCTCCAACTCAACTCCCAAACCACCATGGTTCAAATCCTAGCAACAACACTTATTATTCTTATTTTTCTCTTTTTAACCGGAAAACCTCCAAACTTCTCAGAAATGCAACACTTGCCCTGGAATTGAAACCGAAGAATAACTGAAGTCCACAATTAACAGAAACAGTCCTGAAACCCTAGATAACTGTAAAAACGACCTAGAGGGAAAAATGATCAAAATACCCTTGGAGGCTCAATAGCCCTAACAGCCTAGACAACTAACTGGAGAACCAACAAAACAAACCTGGAGAAATGGGAGGAAAACCTGGGCTGTTACAGTTTTGCACACTTCTAAGATCGTCACGTTTTTTGTATGATATTGAATACCATTAATGTAACGACCCAGGTTTTCATCCCGGTCTTCCAGGTATGCCCTAGGGGTATTTTAGTAATTTGGTCGGGCCGTCAGGACCGTTTATGTCTTTTTCCAGTTGCTAAAATTATTGGATGGATTTATGTAGGTTTTTGGAAGGATTTGTGGTTTGGTTTGAGCAAGGTTTGGTGCAAAAGTAAAAATAAAGGAAATTGTGCTGCAGTTGGGGTTTGAACCCGGGTCGCCTGGGAAGCTTGTGGGGATGTGTACCAATTGAGCCATTAGGTGCTCTTGTTGCTCTCCCTGCATCATTTTATGGTTAGCCTTGCATTTTGGGAGTTTTGGAGCATTTGGTTAAATGAAATAGAAATTAGGTTTGTCTCATCTTCTTCTCCAAAGTGTGTGGCCGCCCAAGCTTTTCTCTCCATTGCCTTGCCGAGTTCTTCATCCTTGCAGCTCCCTTGGTTCAATCATCATTCCGGGTAAGTCTTCATCCTCTTCATCTTCTCGATTGGGTGTTCTTGTTGGCCGAAGGTAAGGAGAAGAGCTTGTGTGTGTGTGTGTTTGTTGCAGTCGCCCAAAGATGCCCAGGATCGCCAAAGAAGAAGCCCAGCCGCCTAAATCGCTAGCAAAGAAGCCAGTCTGCCAGATCGCTGACAAAGAGAGCACGCAGCCGCCCAGACCGCCAGCCCCGTCGCGGCCGTCGCGCGAACCGGTGAGCGGCCCGCGCGCCGCGTCTCTCGCGCGCGCGCGCGCCGCGCCTCGCTCCGCGCGCGCCGTCGCGCGCCGCGATAGCGCCGCCGCTCGCGCGCCAAGCGCTAGTCCCGTCCGCTTGCTCGCGCCAGGCGCGCGCTGCGCCCGCCCGGCCGTCCGTCTGCGCGCAAGGCGCTGCAGCCCGCGCCGCCTCGCGCGCCGTCAGCGCCAGTGTGCGGTCCCTCGCGCCCATCAGCCCCTTCTGCGCCGTCGCGCAGCAAGAAGCACTTCGCCGCCGTCGCCGCTGCCCGTCCGCGTGTCAGCCGAGCCGCGTGAGTTGCTCCCGAGCCGAGCCTTGTTTATTTTATTATATTTAGGCTTATGGATTATGATTATCATTGTTTTGTTAGGTTCTCGGTAGCTAGCTCGGGTTCGTTCGCAGCTTAGGTTTTGTGTGTAGTTGCCCGGCTGTAAGGATTTCTTACGGAGTTGTGTGGACCTGCGATGTTCTATGTGATTGTTGTTTGTATGTTTGTTTGTGATTATCGCATGTATAGTTTAGGTGCTCGTTTCAATTCTCGACTATCATGACTTCGTATGTTGTTCTCTCATGTTAGTCCATGCTAGGTTGTTCCGCTCGCATGCTCATATCTATTCTTGCTTCGTAGTACCATGCTAGGTTCCTTGTATCTGTTGAGCACGTATTGGACTGCATTGATTGAATTGTTATTATTGCTATGGTTTAGAGTTCAGGTAGGTAGTATCATCCGGGCCGGATGCATAACGTAACTTGCATCCCCGACGAGAGGACGTGTACGAGATGGTACTCCGTCCTCGATCCCGTTAGGGGTTAAGCTAACCCTAACGGTGGCCCCGCAATCTTGGGTGAGGGTGGCGATCGTTAAATGCCCCAATGGTCGGGATGATGACTTGGCATTGCCTCATCCCGGCGATCGACACGCCCTCGCGTGTTCGGCCGTAGCCCTTGATTGCCACCGATAGGGCAAGGACGGCTTCACGGTGTAAGCCTACCACGACCGATTCCTTAGCCTCAAAGTGCGGTGGTTCAGCCGACATAGTTCACGTGTCGAGTCTCACACCCTATGTCGGTGACACCGATCCGTAGATTTAGTTAGGCGTGGTGATGGACATGGGCGCTTGCCACTAGACCGGCACCCCCATAGTTCTGCGAGAGCACGCAGCGGCGCGCTTACGCTCATTACTGACGCCGACCGGAGAGCTCCTCGGGATCTTGAGCTAGTGCACCTTTCGTATCGACGAGAGAGCGCCGAGGCCGGGACTCGTTTCTCGTATAGGGCGTATTGTGTGGTGGATTTATTTCCGGACTAAGACCCCGAGTTGGCATCCGAGGTCCAAGTGTGGACTTAAGCTATGTGCTCTATTCTCGTGTTTATACTCATAGCTTGCATACATTCTTCTAGATGATCATGTATATCGTATTGTACCCGGTTGGGGATTCTTACTGAGTAATTCGTTACTCACCCTTATTCTCGTGGTTTTCCACAGTAACCAAGGCGCGAGACAGGATGGTGAAGGAGGAGCCGTGATCATGGAATCTGTCATCTCTCGACCATTTTATTATATCTTGACTCTTGACTTTTGTTATTTCCCTGAATGCATGTAGGCGGGCACAGAGCCCTAGGATGTTTTCTTACGTTTTATGGATTCCAAAGATATTTGTACTTGTGGAATGTTTAAATGGTTTAAATAAATCTCTCGATCGTAGTATGCTTTTAGAAATGTATGTTTTGATTGTTGAATGTTTACATTTTTACTTGGGATCCAAACTTATTTTTCATAATGTCTTTTATTTTGAATACATGCATTGGGGTAAAGGCCCATTTAGAGCCCCTTTTGGGTCGGGTCTTTACAATTAACCATGTAACTTTCGAAAGTGGTAACTTCTGAACGAGGTCCATATGATATCCACCTTAACGTAGATGATATAGAATGTCTTGGAACCCCTAAAGCCAAGCCAACCCGATCATGCAACCAACTGCTAAATTTGCGATTATGTTCATCTTGAAGCCATTTTTTATTTTTAGACTTAGTAGGATTCACTTTACACAATATTTCCATGTGTTGATCTACATATGGAAGCACTTCATCTATGTTATGAAGTATATACATGTAACGGACCAGTTTTCCATTCCGGTTTCCCAGGTACTCTCGGTTCAGAATTGGGGCAATCGGTTGGGCCGTTAGAGCTTTTTAACCTTTAAGGGTATTTTGGTCTTTTTGCTCCCCGGTCAGAGGTTGAGGATTTTCAGGGCTTCAGGGTCATTTCGGCCTTCGTTGAGACTTGATTGATGTTGGTTGCAAGACCCAAGGAGTTTGGGTTAGTTGTTTAGCAGTTCGGAGGCATTCCGGTTAATAGCAAAATTAATTGGAAATTAGTTGGTCCATTGTGGTTTGAACCCTTGCCCTAAATGGTGAATTTGGAGTTTTAGAAAAGAGTTTTAGTTAAAAAGAAAAGAATTTCTTTAGCCGGGACCCGCAAGAGAAAGCCTTGGGAAGGGACTTTTAGGTCTTCTAACCCTTTTAAAATAGGAAAAAGTAGGAAATTAGGGAAAACCCTCTTTGTTCCCTTGGTAGCCGCACTCTCTCTCTCTCTCTCTCTCTCTCTCTCTCTCTCTCTCTCTCTCTCACCCATCCGAGCCACCCATCAAGCCACCTAACCCGGCACCACCCCCACCGAGCCACCCCAGCCCACACCGCACCACACCGCCCGCTTAGCCACCATCTGCGCCGCACAGACCTGCACCGCACCAGGCCGCTCAGCCCCTTGCCTCGCCCAGCCGCCGCTCATCTGCAGTCCAGACACCCCGCCGTCGCACGCCCAGCACCACCCGACGTCGCTCGCGGCCGTCCAGCGCCGCATTGCACCGAGCCTCGCCCAGCAGACCCGACGCTCGTCCGCGCGCCGTCCCAGCGAGCCCGCTCGTTCGTTCGCCGTCGCCTCTGCGCGCCCGACATCGACATCGCGCCCGCCTGCTCAGACGCCGTGGCGTCGTGCGCGCGCGCGCCTCGGCTGCGTCGCTCGCCTTGCCGCGCCCGCTCTAGTGTGTCGCGCCGCGCTTTACGTGCGCCTAGCGCCAGCGTGCCTCGCCGCACTGCAAAGTGGCGCCCAAACTCGCCTTGCTTTGCCGCCGAGCACTGTGTCCTCTCGGTTGGTAATTCTTGAGCCTTTTCCCTTTTATATTTTTAAGCTGCTGGCTGCCGTATATTTATTTAGGATGCTTTTATTATGCCTAGGTTGCTCGGGTTCGTTATAAAGCTCGAGGGTCTTATTTGATTCGTGATAGCTATCTTCCACTTGTTTCCAGGTAAGGATTCCTTACCGTGGTTGTGTGGACCCTGCGATGCTTTCTTGATTGTGCCTTAAATGCATGTTTACTTTTATGAACATGATTAGTAGATAGGGCAGCTTGTGTTTTCATTCTTGCTAGCATGTTTGCTTGTTTGTACATGTTAGTGCCATGCTAGGATTGTTCTTCCAGCATGCTTGAGATTCCTGCTTTAAGTTTGTAGTATCGTGCTAGGTTACGTATGTTTGATGATTATTATGTACGTTAGCCAGGAATCATTTACTCTGTACTCTAGCTAGTGTAGTAGGGTTGTCATCATCTAGAGGCTGAGAGCGGACATAACGTACCTTGTCCCCACCGGTGGGGAGTTGAGCGAAGCATAACGTACAATGCTTCCCCCCGGTAGCCAATGAGGAATTAGCTACCTCATTGGCATGAGCCTAGTTTGTAGCCTGCTAGAGCGGAACCCTGCCAACGGTGCAAGACTACCTTGGCCGGTTCTTAGCTTCAGGTCGGTGGTACAGGCTGCACAGATGAGTGTCGAGGGCCTCGCACTACTGTGTTCAGTGACACCGCTTCCGAGTCTTAGGCATGCATACCTGGCCCGCGTAGTTTGTACTTAGGCCCCCACATTTACGCCGGTTGCAGTAGCATGCGGTGTGCGCGCACACGCTTTAGTCGCCGGTTCGGAGAGCTCCCCCGGGCTAATGTTCGTGAGTACACCAGTTCCTTCCAATTTAGAGCCAGACTTCGGGTACTCTCCCGATAGTCCAGATTTATAGCGAGGGTAAGAGGCCCTTGAGGACACCCATTGGGATTGGCTCTTGAGCTAATCAATTGGTCGAGGGAGAAAGACCCTCGAGGGTGTCGGACATCTTTGGGATCGGTTTTTGAGCTGATCAATTGGCCGAGGGAGAAAGACCCTCGGAGATGTCCCAGGATTGGTTATGAGAACAATTCATTAGGTCGGAGGTAGAAGACTTCCGAGGACTCCGGATTTGCCTTGTGAGCTCGTTGAGCTGAGATCCTTGTTGATAACTGTTTGCATGTGTACTAGGTTGCTAGATGATTGATTGCATCGTATCGTACCCCGATCGGGGATTCTTACTGAGTATGTTTATACTCACCCTTATTGTGGTTTCTTCCACAGGTAACTTGGGACACAAGACCGAGGCGGCTAGCGGAGGGAGGAGCCGAGATCATGGATCTTCGCCGACACTCTGTCATGTTTTATTTTACTGTTTTTTATTTCAGCATGTAGTTGGACTTGGGTCCGTAGGGAAAACTTATGATTTGAACTATTTTATGTTTTAAGGAAAGTACTGATCAGTCACTGTTATTAATTTGAATGGTTCGTTTTTGCCTAATGAATGTTTACTTTGTTTTTGATGTTTTCCACTCTTATATTTGAAAAGTTTTACAAACCGACCCTAGCTGGGTCCTTTTATGCTTTTCACTTGCATGCTGAGTAAAGATCTAGGTTTAGCACCGTTTTCGGGTTGGGTCTTTACAATACATATGTGCTTGATCAATCATATCTTTAGTTCGTGATTTATAACTCGCAGCAGATAATGGTCGATCGATATTTGAATCTATCATTTTTCTCGATGATCGCAACCCTACTGATTGAACTCCTTGTAAAAATTCAGAACAAAACTCTATTGACTCTTCTAATATGTAATTTTCTCCAATGCATCCCTCCGAACGATTTCTATTACGAACAGAACCTTTCAAAACTTTCATATACCTTTCAAAAGGATACATCCACCTTAAATAAACTGGTCCACAAAATTCAATCTCTCTTACAAGATGCACCACAAGGTGAACCATAATTGTAAAAAATGATTGTGGAAAATACTTCTCTAGTAGGCATAAAGTGATTACTACATCATCCTGCAATCCTTCCAATTGAGATGAATCAATCGACTTACTGCATATGGATTTAAAGAAGAAACAGAGACGAATGATCGCATAGCTAACGTGTTTAGGCAAAACACCACGAATCACTACAGTTAACAATTGTTGCATCAAAACGTGATGGTCATGCGATTTGAGTCCATAAAGTTTCAAATCAGTAAGAGACACTAATTTGCTTATGTTGGATGAATAACCTTCAGGCACTTTAAGTTCAGATAAGCTTTTACACACACTC
The DNA here is from genome assembly GCA_036507275.1 of Sicyos edulis. Classification (NCBI taxonomy): domain Eukaryota; kingdom Viridiplantae; phylum Streptophyta; class Magnoliopsida; order Cucurbitales; family Cucurbitaceae; genus Sicyos; species Sicyos edulis. The sequence goes on from CM071847.1 coordinate 7,210,571, forward strand.
ATCTTCTCTATTCTCGATACTGTGTAACATGCTGGAGGCAAAAACGTCTTTTTTTCTCCCGTTTTAATTGGGGCTAACTCAGGTCTTAATTTAGCCAAGTCTTCACGAGTTTCGAAACACGTTTTTCTCAATGTGCATGACATCTAAACAATGTCGCATGTGAAAATGTTTCCAATACTCCAATTCAAAAAAGATCGATTTCTTCTTCCAATAAGATTCGGTAGGCTGTTGTTCCTTTCCATACGAAAATTGAAGACCATTTAATTGTGCAAGAATCTCTTAACGGTTTAGGGGGTACTCCATATTCTTGTTCTCCATTAAATGCCTTTCTTTGTCTTCTAAATGCATGCTCAATTGGTAAATATTTTCGATGTCCAAGATACACATTCATTTTTCCGCTAGGTAGATAAATTGTTGATGTATTATCTCCACAAATCGGACATGTTTTATAACCTTTTGTAGTACACCCACACAGGTTGTCATATGCTGGAAAATCATTAATGGTCCACAACAAAATAGCTTTCAGAGTGAAGCATTCTTGTCGATGTGCATCAAAACATTCAATGCCCGTGTTCCATAACATTTTCAAATCGTCGATTAACGAAGCTAAATAGACATCTATATCATTTCCAAGTTGTTTGGGTCCTGAGATTAATGAATTTAACATAAAATACTTACGCTTCATGCACAACCATGGAGGTAGATTGTAAGTCACCAACATAACTGGCTAACAACTATATTTAGTACTTTGGTCACCATGTGGATCGACTCCATCTGTTGATAGGGCTAGGCGAAGGTTCCTTGTCTCTAAACTAAAATTAGGCCACTTTTTGTCTATTTCTTTCCATGAGCGTGTGTCGGCTGGATGTAGTAAGTACCCATCAACCTAACGATTAGTAGCATGCCACGTCAATAATCTCGAAGTTTCTTTACTTAAAAACATTCGTTCAAATCTTGAAATAGGAGAGAAATACCACATAAATTTTGCTGGAATTTTTTTTTACTTCTTTCATATTCTTATGAACCTTCCATCTTGATGTTTTACATGTAGGACTCAATTCTGCATCAACAAGTTCTTTTCGATACAAACATCAGTCATTGATGCAAGCATGGATCTTTTCATAATTCAATCCTAAGGTACTTAAAATCCTTTTTGCATAATAGGTGGATATTGGAATTTCATTAGGACTAGGCAATAAAACGCTCAATAATTCTAAGAGCTCTGTGAAACTTTTATCGCTCCATCCATACTTTGCTTTCAAATTATAAAGCTTAATCAGTGTTGATATCTTGGTAAAATCTTTAAAATTTGGGTACAATGGTTTCTTGGCATCCTCTAATGTTAGAACCCGACCCAAAATACGGTCCTAAACCTAGGTTCTCACTCAGCATGCAATTTATAAACTTCATCAAGCGGTTTAGTGCTCATATTTAAAACCTTTCAAAACATTTGAGAACGGGGAACACTTAAAACATAAACAACAAACTTCATTTAAGCAAAACCAACAAAGTAAAACAAGCCTGGCCAGTGTTTATAAAAACATATAAAACAGTTTAAACAACTTTTAATAACGTGCCCCTAGGACTCATGTCCGTCTACATGCTGAACAAATTATTCAAACAATAAATGACAGAGTGCCGGCGGCTCCCATGATCAATCAACTCCCTCCGCTAGCCGTCCCGGTGCTGTCCCAAGTTACCTGGAGGAAAAACCACAGAAATAAGGGTGAGTATAAACATACTCAGTAAGAATCCCCAACCGGCGTACAATACGATACATCAATCATCTAGCACCCTAGTATACATGCAAACAGTTACCAACACAGATCATAGCTCAACGAGCTTACAAGGCAGAATCTGGAATCCTCGGAAGTCTCCTACTTCCGGCCTAATGATTGGTTCTCATAACCAATCCGGGACATCTCCGAGGGTCTTTCTCCTCGACCAATTGATCGGCTCAAAACCGATCCCAAAAGATGTCCGACACCTCGAGGGTCTCTCTCCCTCGACCATATGATTAGCTCAAAAACCAATCCCAATGGGTGTCCTCAAGGGCCTCTTACCCTCGCTAATAAATCTGGACTATCGGGAGAGTACCCGAAGTCTGGCTCTAAACTGGAAGGAACTGGTATACTCACGAACATTAGCCCGGGGGAGCTTTCCGAATGGCACCTAACGCGTGTGCGCGCACACCGCATGCTGCTGCAACCGGCGTAAATGTGGGGCCTAGGTACAAACTACGCGGGCCAGGTACGCATGCCTAAGAATCGGAAGCGGTGTCACTGAACACAGTAGTGCGAGGCCCTCAGCACTCATCTATGCAGCCTGTACCACCGACCTGAAGCTAAGAACCGGCCAAGGCAGGCTTGCACCTTTGGCAGGGTTCCGCTCTAGCAGGCTACAAACTAGGCTTATGCCAATGAGGTAGCTAATCCTCATTGGCTGCAGGGGGAAGTAATGTACGTTATGCTTTACTCTACTCCCGACCGGTGGGGACAAAGTACGTTATGTCCGCTCTCAGCCTCTGGATGATGACAAACCCTACTACACTAGCTAATAATACAGAATAAATGATTCCTGGCTAACATACATAATAGACATCAATCATACTTAACCTAGCATGATACTACGAACTTAAAGCAGGAATCTCAAGCATGCTGGAAGAACAAACCTAGCATGGCACTAACATGTACAAGCAGGCAAACATGCTAGCAAGAATTCAATCACAAGCTGTCCTATCCACTAACATGCTCATAAAAGTAAACATGCATACAAGGCACAATCAAGAAAGCATCGCAGGGTCCACACAACCACGGTAAGAAATCCTTACCTGGGAACAAGTGGAAAAATAGCTATCACAATTCAAGAAGCAACTCTCGAGCTCCTAAGCGAACCCGAACAACCTAAGCATTTAATAAAACATTCTAATTAAATAGACAACACCCAACAGCTTAGGGCCCAAAAGAGGAAAGACTCGGACATACCAACCGAGAAGACATGCGGTCTCGGCAGCTGAGGGGCAGGATGGGCGCTGCTGGTGTGGCAAAGGTGCTGGCGAAGAAGGGCGACGCGTGAGGACTTGTTGGCTGAGCGCGCGCGCGGACGACGATTTGGGCTGGCGCGGGCGCGCGCGGCGACGCGCGCGTGGCGTCTGGTCTGGCTGGGGTGTCGCACAGAGGTGACGGCCCTGTGTGGCGGCGTGGCGACGGCTGGACGTCTGGCTGGTGGTGGCTGGCGGCGGGTGGCACTGGGTGGTTCAGTGTGGTCCTGGTCGGCGACCTAGGCGGTCTGGTGCGGCTGGAGTGTGGTGGCTCTGTTGGGCTCTTTGGCTCGGTTCCAAGGCTTGGTGCGGCTAGGGTTTGAGAGAGAGAGAGAGAGAGAGAGAGAGAGAGAGAGAGAGAGAGAGAGAGACTTGCAAAAACAAGGGGAATGGGATTTTCTTGATTTTCTTTCCTTTTCCTATTTTAAATAGGCCTAAAATCCCTTCCCAAGGCTTCCTCCTTCAAGACCCGGCTGAAACAACTTTCCTCCTAATTAAAACTCATTTAATCCAAGCTTCCACTTCACCATCCAGGGCAAGGGTTCAAAACCCAAAAGAAACACTTAAATTATAAAAAAAATTTGCCATTATCCAAAATGCTTCCAAACTTCTAAACAACTAGCCCAAACTCCTTGGGTCTTGCAACCAACAACAATCAAGCCTCGACGAAGGCAGGAAGAACCCCAAAGTCCTGAAAATCCACAAACCCGGCCCAGGGGAGCAAAAGACCCAAATACCCCTAAGGGTTCAAATAGCTCTAACGGCCCATCCGAACATCCGAATAATGAACCGGAAACACCTGGGAAACCGAAATAGAAAACTGGGCCGTTACAATACTCCCTCCTTTTAAGACTTTCGTCCTCGAAAGTCCTAAGACGAAACAACTCTAGGAAATCTCCACTGATCCTTAACCAACCAAACTCCCGGTCAAGACAACACTAAACCTACTTCGAAATCCAAACCCCCTTGGGTTCCCAAAGGCTCAAAGCCACAAAGCCATCCAGTCTGCCACAAACTATCTCAACCAAGACTGGGCATACACTGAACTTCGAAGAAATAGATGCTATAGTGCCAAACGGTAAGCCACATCCTCAAACTCGCACTAGCTCTCAAACGGTCTTAAAATCTTAGGGCTCACTTAACCCTGTAACCCAACTCGGAACGCCTCTCTACGACGCTACTCTCAGCAAACTCGTGGACGGGTCACAAGCTCTAAAACTCTACGCCACGCACTGGCATTACTTCTCTGAAAGCTCACAGCTATTAACAAACAGCCTCAACCCTACACCATGCTATCCAAACAACTGAACCTCCCAGGTTTCAGAAACTAAACGACCTACTCTTACTTCACAAGAGACCAGCGAACCTCAATGTTTGCCTACAAGCCTTAACGAAATCAAATCGAACCATCAGCTGTCGACTGATTCTAAAGGCAAACTTCTCCACTAGAACGTGCCCACAACACTAAAGCAACCAACTTAGAGAGAAATCGCCGTACCAAAGACAAGGGCACAATCCTGGTTCACCAAACGGCTAACACCACTCACACCAGCTGAAACTTCAGCTACGGCCACCTCTAAAACAAGGTCCAGGCACAGGCTCCACTCGGCCAAACCAACTAACTGGAGCCCCTCATCGGCCGACATCAAACTTTTCAATGCAAACCTACCAGCAATTGGCCTAAGAGAACATCGCCAGACAGGAAAACAAACAACATTCCTCTCACAGAAATCTCTAGCTGCAGGGAATAAAACATCACGCGGCTACTAGCAACACAACACCTCGAGGGTAACAACTCAAAGGTTTTTCCCAACCAATGCCAGGGCACCTCTGTGCCAACTCACTCGATTGTGGCTCAGCTATAACGCCGACTGCGAACGCACAACAACTAGGAACAAAGCCCAAGAAGGGCTTGCTCTGCAGAAACTCAACCCAAGCTTATAACGAGCAAGGCTCGCCTCCAAGCTGCCACTCAACTCTTAAGCCCATCTGGCTACTCAAAGGACTTCCTCCTTTAGCTTAGACCTAACTTCTCTTCCAACCAGAAACTCCACACCCGAAACATCCCGAGGAATAACGATAACGACAACCACAAAGCTTGCGGATCATGAGCAACACCAATCAAGCAAGACTACCCCAAAAGTTAATACTCGAAACTGGCATCCACGATGCAACTCAACGATCACAGAAACTAGGGGTTCTTCAAACCCCAAAGATCCATCAAATAATCAGCAACAACTTAACCACTTAGCTTGGCTAACCACCGTCCTCACGAGATCGAACAACTTGCCGCTTGCTACTAACACTACACAGGATTTCCCTGGCTAGGCTGACCGCTGCGCCACAATCTAGGGTTCCTCCGATCACCCTCCGACACATATTTTCGTCAACGGCCTAACAGACATCTGGCTACACGAGCACATCTCCCTCCAGCATCTCAACTGTGCTGGCCAAAAGCTCTTCCTTGCCAAATCTGCAGCAAGCACGGGGCGATGCTCCACACAATCCAAAATGCGCCTTACCACACTTGATGCAATGAGCCGGCTGCCTGGCCCCGCCCTGCTGACGATCCTGAGCTCTAACCTGCGGTCGGCGCTGATCCCGACCCCTAGCCTGGCCCTGTCGGCGAGTCTGCTATCCACCTGAGCGGGAACCACTGGAAGACCCAAACTTCCTCTTGCTCAAAGCATCAGCCACATCGTAGCTTCTACCCAGGGTAAGGATCCGAACAACACTCTTAGCCATGGCGGCCAGAAACTCCGCGATTTTGCTACCATCGCCCTTGTTCAGTTCCAACTGAACTCCAACCATCGATCAACAAGAAATGCCTCTACCCAGGTCAAGGGCCAACTAGCATAACTTGCCTACGCAACAACCCGGCTACCGGCATGGTAACTTCTCAACCAAAGTAAGGGCACTTGCCAAGAACTAAAGCCCTAACTCCTCAGAACTGAGCACTGGTTTCACAACCCGAATCCTTTCGTTGTTCCCCAAACATACACCACGGAATGAGCTATGCAAAAGTACAGCGACGTGTACAGCTCCAACTAGATTCCTTAAGATCAAACAAGAACTCTCACACAAGGAAACTTTTGCCTCCAAACAGAGCCACAACTAGCAAGGGAGCAACAAGAGTTCAAACCCTCTAGGGGTCAACTCAACACGAAACGACACATTGGTCAACTCACTCAACAAGAGCATAGCCTGTAAGAACCCTACCCAAAACACGGTCCTAAACCTGGGTTCTCACTCAGCATGCAAGTTAAATATGATAACAAGCGATTTAGTGCTCATATTTAAAAACTCTTCAAAACATATGAGAAGGGGGAACCCTTAAAACATAACCAACAATTTTCATTTAAGCAAAACCAGCAAAATAAAACAAGCCTGGCCAGTGTTTATAAAAACATACAATACAATTTAACACAACTTTTTAACAATGTTCCCCTAGGACTCCTGTCCATCTACATGCTGAATAAACAATGCAATAATAAATGACAGAGTGCCGGCAGCTCCCATGATCAATCAGCTCCCTCCGCTAGCCATCCTGACGTTGTCCCAAGTTACCTGAAAGATAAATAAGGGTGAGTATAAACATACTCAGTAAGAATCCCCAACCGGGGTACAATACGATACATCAGTCATCTAGCACTTCAGCATACATGCAAACAGCCACCAACACAGATCATAGCTCAACGAGCTTACAAGGCAAGATCTGGAGTCCTCGGAAGTATCCTACTTCCGGCCTAATGATTAGTTCTCATAACCAATCCCGGGACATCTCCGAGGCTCTCTCACTAGGCAAATTAATCAGCTCAAAAACTGATCCCAAGGATGTCCGACATCCTCGAGGGTCTTTCGCCCTCGACCAAATGATTAGCTCAAAAGCCAATCTCAATGGGTGTCCTCAAGGGCCTCTTACCCTCGCTGCAAATCTGGACTTACCGGAGAGTACTCGAAGTCTGGCTCTAAACTGGAAGGAACTGGTGTACTCACGACATTAGCCCGGGGGAGCTCTCCAAACCGGCGCCTAACGCGTGTGCGTGCACACCGTATGCTGCTTCAACCAGCGTAAATGTGAGGGCCTAGGTTCAAACTACGCGGGCCAGAAATGCATGCCTAAGACTCGGAAGCGGTGTCACTGATCACAGTAGTGCGAGGCCCTCGGCACTCATCTGTGCAGCCTGTCCCACCGACCTGAAGCTAAGAACCGGCCAAGGCAGGCTTGCACCGTTGGCAGGGTTCCGCTCTAGCAGGCTACAAACTAGGCTTATGCCGATGTGGTAGCTACATCCCCATCGGCGGCCGGGGGGGGGGAAGCAATGTACGTTATGCTTTGTTCGCTCTACTCCCGATCGGTGGGGACAAAGTACGTTATGTCCGCTCTCAGCCTCTAGATGATGAAAAACCCTACTTTACTAGCTAAGAGTACAGAGAAAATGATTCCTGGCTAGCAAACAATAATCGTCATCAATCACACTTACCTAGCATGATACTACGAACTTAAATTAGGTATCATAAGCATGCTGGAAGAACAAACCTAGCATGGCACTAACATGTACAATCGGGCAAACATGCTAGCAAGAGATCAATCAAAGCTGCCCTATCACTATCATGCTCATAACAGTAAACAAGCATACAAGGCACATCATGATAATATCGCAGGGTCCACACAACCACGGTAAGAAATCCTTACATGGAACAAGCAGAAAATAATTATCACAAAATCAACAAGCGACCCTCGAGCCTCTAATCGAACCCGAACAACCTAAGAATTTAAATAAAACACCCTAATTAAATCAATAATCACCAGCCAACAAATCAGGGCCCAAAGAAGAAAAGACTCGGGAAATACCATCTGAGAAGATACAAGGCTCGGGCCAACTCACACACAGGCAGAGGCGGTCGTCGGCAAGATGAGCGGTGGGGGCGCAGAGGGCGAGGGCGAGCGCGCTCGAGCTCGGCGGGCGGCGCGCGCGACGCGGCTTCAAGACGAGGAACGGGCGCCGCGCGAGCTCGGCGAGCTATAGGGACGCACGCGGGGTGACGTGACGCGACGAGCTATAGGACGCGCGACTCGGCACGGCGAGCTACAGGGACACGCGACTCGGCACAGTGCAAGGCGATCTGGCGCGGAGAGGCCTGGTGTAACGGCCTAGTTTTCTATTTCGGTTTCCCAGGTGTTTCCGGTTCATTATTCGGATGTTCGGATGGGCCGTTAGAGCTATTTGAACCCTTAGTGGTATTTTGGTCTTTTGCTCCCCAGAGCCGGGTATGTGGATTTTCAGGACTTCGGGGTTCTTCCTGCCTTCGTCGAGGCTTGATTGTTGTTGGTTGCAAGACCCAAGGAGTTTGGGCTAGTTGTTTAGAAGTTTGGGAGCATTTTAGATAATGGCAAAAATTATTTATTATTTAAGTGTTTCCTTTGTGTTTGAACCCTTGCCCTGGATGGTGAAGTGGAAACTTGGATTAAATGAGTTTTTATTTAGGAGGAAAGTCGTTTCAGCCGGGTCTCGAAGGAGGAAGCCTTGGGAAGGGATTTTAGGCCTATTTAAAATAAGAAAAGGAAAGAAAATCCCATTCCCCTTATTTTTGCAACTCTCTCTCTCTCTCTCTCTCTCTCTGTCTCCAAACCCTAGCCGCACCAAGCCAAGGAGCCCAGCCGAGCCACCACACCCCAGGTCGCTCAATCCCTGCATCGCCCAACCACTCCGCCCATGTCGCCCCACCAAGCGCCGCACCGCCCAACTCAAGAAGCCCGAGCGCCCATCGTCGCTTCACCCGTGTTTGCACCGACCGCGCACCAAGTCGCCCACCAGCCAATGCACCGCCCGCACTAAGTCGCTCGATCTCGCAGATCGCCCGGCCGCAGACGCCTCGCTTCGCTCGGCGCGCGCTCGCGCCGCCTAGCCTGCGCTTGCGCCGCGACGCGTTCCGCGCAGCCTCAGACGCGTCGCTTGCTGCCCCACAGACCAGGCGCGTCGTCGTCCCGCGCCCGCTCGCGCGCCTGCTGCTGCCGCTTGCGCGTGTGCGCGAGGCAGCGCCAGCGCCCCTATCGCACCAGTGAGCGCCCATCCCGCCCCTCGCCGCGAGACCCGTGACTTCGCCGTTGGTATTCCCGAGTCTTTTCTCTTTGGACCCTAAGCTGCTGGTTGTTGTTTATTTAATTAGGATGTTTTATTAAATGCTTAGGTTGTTCGGGTTCGCTTGGGAGCTCGAGAGTTGCTTCTTGACTCGTGATAGCTATTTTTCCACTTGTTTCCAGGTAAGGATTCTTACCCGGGGTTGTGTGGAACCTGCGAATACTTTGATAGCATGTTGATTACTGTGACCGTATGAGTTTCTAGTGGATAGGATTCATGCTTGCTTCAATCCCGTATTCGTGTGATGTTTGCGTTCCGTTAGTTCCATGCTAAGGTTCTCCTATCCTGACTTATCCATGTTTTATGTGTTACTCAATTAATTCCATGCTAGGTCCTTCCAACCCGGCATAACCATGATTTCGGTTGTATGCTGTTAGATCCATGTATAGTGCAGAAGATGTTAGGGGTAACTAGTTTAGGTCCCGGAGGTGTAAGACCCCGATGGGCATCCTAGGTGTATAAGACCCCGAAGGGCATCACTGAGTTGGAAGTGTAAGACCCCGATGGGCATCACTGAGTTGGAGGTGTAAGACCCCGATGGGCATCCTACGTGTATAAGACCCCGATGGGCATCACTGAGTTGGAGGTGTAAGACCCCGATGGGCATCACTGAGTTGGAGGTGTAAGACCCCGATGAGCATCCTAGGTGTATAAGACCCCGATGGGCACCACTGAGTTGGAGGTGTAAGACCCCGATGGGAATCCTAGGTGTATAAGACCCCGATGGGCATCACTGAGTTGGAGGTGTAAGACCCCGATGGGCATCCTAGGTGTATAAGACCCCGATGGGCATCACTGAGTTGGAGGTGTAAGACCCCGATGGGCATCCTAGGTGTATAAGACCCCGATGGGCATCACTGAGTTGGAGGTGTATGTAAGAACCCGACCCAAAATACGGTCCTAAACCTAGGTTCTCACTCAGCATGCAAGTTAAATATTTCACCGAGCGGTTTAGTGCTCATAGTTAAAACCTTTCAAAACATTTAGAACGGGGAATGCTTAAAACATAATCAACAATTTCGTTTAAGAAAAACCAACGAAGTAAAACAAGCTCGCGAAGATATAAAAACATTCAAAACAGTTCAAACAACTTATAATAATGTTTCCCCTAGGACTCCTGTCCATCTACATGCTGAACAAATATGCAAACAATAAAGACAGAGTGCCGGCATCTCCCATGATCAATCAGCTCCCTTCGCTAGCCGTCCCGGTGCTGTCCCAAATTACCTGGTGGAAAACCACAGAAATAAGGGTGAGTATAAACATACTCAGTAAGAATCCCCAACCGGGGTACAATACTATACATCAATCATCTGGCACCCTAGTATACATGCAAACAGTTACCAACACAGATCATAGCTCAACGAGCTTACAAGGCAGAATCTGGAATCCTCGGAAGTCTTCTTCTTCCGGCCTAATGATTGGCTCTCATAACCAATCCCGGGACATCTCCGAGGGTCTTTTCCCTCGGCCAATTGATCACTCAAAACCGATCCCAAAGATGTCCGACACCCTCGAGGGTCTTTCTCCCTCGACCATATGATCAGCTCAAAAGCCAATCCCAATGGGTGTCCTCAAGGGCCTCTTACCCTCGCTAATAAATCTGGACTATCGGGAGAGTACCCGAAGTCTGGCTCTAAACTGGAAGGAACTGGTGTACTCACGAACATTAGCCCGGGAGCTCTCGAACCGACAACTAACGCAGGTGCGCGCACACCGCATCTTCCGCCGCAACCGGCGTAAATGTGGGGGCCTAAGTACAAACTACGCGGGCCAGGTACGCATGCCTAAGACTCAGAAACGGTGTCACTGAACACAGTAGTGCGAGGCCTTCGGCACTCATCTGTGCAGCCTGTACCACCGAGCAACCTAAATAAATATACAGCAGCCAGCAGCTTAAAAATCTAAAAGGGATAGGTTCGGGAATTACCAACCGAGAAGGCACGGGGTCTCGGCGTTAAGGGGGCGATTTTGGCGCCGCTGTGAGGGCTGGGCGCTGGGGCGCTGCGCTGGCGCTGGCGCTGGCCGGGCGCTAACGGCGCTGGCTTGGGCGGGCTGGCGCGGCAGGGGACTTGGCGCTGGCGCTGGCCGCGCGCAGGATCGCGACAGGCGCAGCGCGCGCGGGGCAGCGGACGCGGACGAAGCGGCACGGCACGCAGACGCGACAGTCTTGGGAAGCGCGCGCGCGTGGCGAAGCGGCAGCGCGCGGCGGCGCGGCGGTGGCGGCTCAGTGCGCGGACGGCGCGGCGCGTCTCGGGCGACCCGATCTGGTCGGTCGCGGCGCGCGCTGGGCGCTAGTCTGTGCGGAGCGGCTGGTTGCTCGTGCGCGCTGGCTGGGATTTGTGGTGCGCTGGTGCGCTGGCTGCGGTACTGGCCGCTCGTGCGCTGGGCCGAGAGTGGCCGAGCGGGGTGCGGGTAGGGCGGCTAGGGTTTCTTGGTGAGGGGCTCTCGGCAAGGAGAGAGAGAGAGAGAGAGAGTGAGATTTTTCCAAAACAAGGGAATAGGATTTTCTTTTCCTTTTCCTAATTTAAATGAGTCTAAAATCCCTTCCCAAGGCTTTCTCTTGCGGGTCCGGCTAAAGAAATTCTTTTCTTTTAACTAAATCTTCTTTTCTAAAAACTCCAATTTCACCATTAGGGCAAGGGTTCAAATCTCAATGGGACCAATTAAATTCCAATTAATTTTGCTATCAACCGGAGTGTCTCCAGAACATCTAATCAACTAACCCAAACTCCTTGGGTCTTGCAACCAACATTAATCAAGTCTCAACAAAGGCCGAAATGACCTCAAGCCCCGAAAATCCTCAACCTCTAACCGGGAGCAAAATACCAAAATACCCTTAAAGGTTAAAAGCTCTAACGGCCCATCCGAACATCCGCATAATGTCCCAAAACTCCGGGAAATCGAAATAGAAAACTGGGCCGTTACAATACTCCCTCCTTTTAAGACTTTCGTCCTCGAAAGTCCTAAGACGAAAACAACTCTATGAAACTCCACTGATTCTTAACCAACAAAGCTCTTGATTAAGACAACACAAATCTTTCTTTGAAAACCGAACCCTCTTGGGTTCCCAAAGGCTCAAGCCCCCAGACACCGAGTCCGCCATGAACTATCTCAACCAAAACCGAACTAACACGAGCTTCAAGAAAACATACGTTAACTAGTCGGTGAGCCACATCCTCTGATTCGCACCAACTCTCAAACGGTCTTACGACTCTAGGGCTCACTTATCCTTGCTAACCCAACTCGAACGCTCTCTACGGCGCTACTCTCTAAGCAAACTCGTGGACGGGTCGCAGGCTCTAAAACTCTACGCCACGCTCCGGCGTAACTACTCTGAATGCTCACAACTGATAACGAACTGCCTCAACACAACGCCAAGCTGGCCAAAACAATGAACCTCTCAGTTCAGAAACCAAACGGCCTACTCTTTCTTCACAAGAGAGGGCGAACCACAAGGCTTGCCTAAAGCCTTAACGAAAAACAATCGAACCACCAATCGGCGATTGATCCAAAAGGCCAACTTTTCCCACTAGCACAAGTGAAACTTGGCAGCTACGGCCAACCCTAAATGGCCAAAAACCCAGCCACAGCTCCACTCGGCCAAGCCAACAACTGGAGCCTCACAACGGCCGAACACCAACTTTTCCATGCAAACCTACTAGCAACTGGCCAAAGAGAACATTGTCAGGCAAGGAAACACCCAACATTCCTCTCATGGAAAATCTAGGGCAAGAAGGACCAAACCCTCACGGGGCTACCAAAGCAACTCACAACATTTTGAGGAAAACAGCCCAAAGGCTAACCAACCAATGCCACGGCACCTCTGTGCCAACACACTCAATCGAGGCTCGGCTATTCGCCAACTGCAAAGCTCAACAACTAGAAACAAAGCCCGAGAAGGGCTTGCTCAGCAGAAACTCAACTCAAGCTCATAACGAGCAAAGCTTGCCTCCAAGCTACCACTCAACACCTAAGTCCAACTGGCTACTCAAAGGACTTCCTCCTTTTAGCTTAGGCCTAACCCATCTTGCGACTAGAAACTCCACACACGGAACATCGCAAGGAATACGAACTGACGAGGCTATCTCCAAAGATAATACTCGAGGCTGGCATCCATGGTGCAACTCAACCACCAAGGAAAACTAGGGGGAAAACTTCAAACCCCAAGAACCAACAACTTACCAGCAAAAGCTCAACTCTTAAACTGGCTGGCCACCGCTCTTGCGGGGACAAACAACTTTTCGCTTGCTAACAACACAATGCAGGGACCCTCTCGCTGGGCTAACCACTGCGCTACTCTGATTAACTACACAATTCAGGGGCTACGCTGACTCCTCAACGGGAACGATTTCCCAAAGCAAGCAAACTCTAAAGGGCAGCGAACATCACACACGCTCGCTGACTTGCTCAAACCCAAGGGCAACATCAACCAACTCTCTTGGAAGCAACACCCAAGGGAAGCTCAACTGATTGGACCACCAATCCAGAACTAGCCGAACTTACTCAACCACCGAGGGAGGAATCAACTCCCAAAACAACCAGACTAGGAACAAATCCTCGTGGCAACGCCCTCCGCTCGAATCGAGCAAGCTCTTGAAACATCAAGAGAACCAAATCTTGGTCAACACCAAGCACCAACTAGCCACCACTCCGGAACCAATCCGGACTCTACTCCAAACAAGTACTAGCTTGCTAGACTACCAAATCTGCAAGCAACTCACCCAAGGAACACTGCACGGGTCTAACTCGAGCTCGGATAGGCTCTCCACAAACTAGGGATCCTCCGATCACCCTCCGACACACACGGTCGTCAAACAATCTAATGGATAACCGGCTACACGGGCACAACCTTCTCCAAAGATCTCAACTACGCCGCCAACTCCAACTTGGAAACCAAGAGAACCGGAAACGCTGCTGCACGCGTCATCCTCCTACTCAAAGCAACAACCTCAACATACCTTACGCCCAAGGTAAGGATCCGAACAGCTCTCTTAGCCAAAACGATCGAAATCTCGCGGCTTTGCTATCACCGCTCTTGCTCGGTTCCAATCGAACTCGCCCGTGGCAAGGACCAACTAGCAAAACTTGCTTAACCAACAGCCCGGCAACGAGCATGGCATCCTTACAGCCAAGGCTAGGGCACTTGCCAAGAACTAAAGCCTTGACACCTCAAAGACTGAGCACTGGCTCCTCAACACGAACCTCTCGTGGTTTTCCAAACATAAACCACGGAACGAGCTACGCAAAAGTGCACCGGGGTGTACAGCTCCAACTTGATCCCTTAAGATCCAAAGCCAACAAGGGCTCTCACACAGGGCAACTTTTGCCTCCAAACAGAGCCACAACAAACAAGGGAGCAACAAGAGTTCAAACCCACTCGGGGCCAACTCACCACGAAAAGCCACATTGACCAACTTACTCTTACAAGCGCAAAACCACACCAAGCTAACATTCCTCAAAACAACGTGCTCACTAAACGCGCTCCGATCAGCCATCCAACTCATGGCTCTAACACTGGATCAACCACGCATCCACGATGCCAACACTACCCATACTAGGGTAACTCAAAGGGTAGCCGACTCATGCTACAAAGAATCGGCTCGAGAGCTCACAAACACAGCGCGAGAACTCAAACTTGCTAGCTCTTAATGACCTCTGGCATCCTTTGGTACCCAACTCTCGGTGACCACGAAAGCTCTTACTTTCCCTCAAAAACCTCATACTTGTAGTCCTCTGACTACCACCGAGCTAGATCTCTTATGCAACCCAAACAGGTGCAAGCTCAGGAAAAGGGGTACAAGACTCGCGGGGATGCTATACTCTGGGCAGCCAAGGAACCATCTCCACAAAAGGGCCAACATGCCTCAAATCTAGGCCTCCTCTCAAAGCCTAGTGCCAACAAGCACTACATCCTTTACGACACAAATCAGCCCTAAACGAGCTTTACGCCTCGGAGGAAAGTCACACTCCAAGTAGATGGGGCAATGGCACTCAAACAAAGGAGTCCAAACACTCGAGCAGCCTAATCTCTCGGCTTCTCGACCACCAGATGTTTATGCCAAGGCCTACTCCCGCATCCCACTCGATGCTCACAAAATCTCAAGCTAACTTTTGCATCTCACTCGATGCTCAACAAAAGCTCAGCTAACTCCTCGGGTGGCGTCAACTAGTTCCACTGGGAACATCCAAATAAAAAGAGTGCTCCACTCTACTAGCCCATTGAAATCCACATACGGATCAAAAACCCGGCAAGCAAACTCCAAAGCGCACCACAGCTACGAGGGCACTAAAAGAACCGGTTTGCACAACAACGACATGCTTGCAAGGGGGCACAGATGTCTCTACATCTGCCTCAAGCCACTAACACGGCAACTTGCCAATCAATCGGGCGACTGGTGGAGACTCTGCTAGTCCCCTCTCTCAAGGGACTACCACCACCAAGCTGGCTTTGTACCAAATAAAGACGGGAACGGCACACCTCGGCCTCTCGAACAAAGAGGACATCCCAACACTTAGATGATAAACTCTCGACACGGGCAACCACCTTGCCGCTAGCGTGATGGGTCTCAAAACATCCAGCTCTACAGCTTCCACTTGCCAAACTCGGCGGCTCGATCCCAACTAACTTATCAAAGATAACCTGCTGATCGAGCCCTCCTGGAACCTCAGGGAGCTCACCGGAGCTACAAGGAGGGGTGTCTCCTAAATAAACTCTACCATTTGGGCTATCTATGCCCAAGACTCCTCACTACGCGCTACAAAGCTGCGCACCGGGTCTCCGCTCTCTGTTAGCTAAAAGACCGCCATCAACTCCCTCATGGTGGAGCACACTCTGCTCAAGGAGTCTCACCGAGGCGTGCTAGCCTCAACCCCTACTCTTGGCAACTCATCGCCGGGGCCAAAGGTGGCCTACGGGTCTAGACAACCCTAGACGTGGTCTCATGATCAACATGAGCAGTCCAACTCCTCGGTTGGAAATACCAACGCCCCTGCTCCTCTAAGTGCAATCAACATACTAGCGATCTACACAGAGCATAAAAGCTAGCCCCACTGGGCTCTCACCGCCAAACAAGGGTAACACATGTATACTAGATGCGATGATTGTAAAATAAAACCCTTAGCTTAATGAACTCGGATAAAACGACGACCATGAGTGTCGATGATCATGGGGCAACAACCGCAAAGCGAGGTTAGTCTCAGAATCTATGACTCGTGCTCGATACCAACCCGTAAGAACCCGACCCAAAATACGGTCCTAAACCTAGGTTCTCACTCGGCATGCAAGTTAAATATTTCACCGAGCGGTTTAGTGCTCATATTTAAAACCTTTCAAAACATTTAGAACGGGAATGCTTAAAACATAATCAACAATTTCGTTTAAGAAAAACCAACGAAGTAAAACAAGCTCTTTGGCGATTATATAAAAACATTCAAAACCGGTTCAAACAACTTATAATAATGTTTCCCTAGGACTCCTATCCATCTACATGCTGAACAAATATGCAAACAATAAAGACAGAGTGCCGGCGGCTCCCATGATCAATCAGCTCCCTCCGCTAGCCGTCCGGTGCTGTCCCAAGTTACCTGGTGGAAAACCACAGAAATAAGGGTGAGTATAAACATACTCAGTAAGAATCCCCAACCGGGGTACAATACGATACATCAATCATCTGGCACCCTAGTATACATGCAAACAGTTACCAACACAGATCATAGCTCAACGAGCTTACAAGGCAGAATCTGGAATCCTCGGAAGTCTTCTTCTTCCGGCCTAATGATTGGCTCTCATAACCAATCCCGGGACATCTCCGAGGGTCTTTCTCCCTCGGCCAATTGATCGACTCAAAACCGATCCCAAAGATGTCCGACACCCTCGAGGGTCTTTCTCCTCGACCATATGATCACTCAAAAGCCAATCCCAATGGGTGTCCTCAAGGGCCTCTTACCTCGCTAATAATCTGGACTATCGGGAGGGTACCAGAAGTCCGCTCTAAACGGAAGGAACTGGTGTACTCACGAACATTAGCCCGGGAGCTCTCCGAACCGGCGACTAACGCGTGTCTTGCGCGCACACCGCATGCCGCCGCAACCGGCGTAAATGTGGGGCCTAAGGACAAACTACGCGGGCGGTGCACGCATGCCTAAGACTCGAAACGGTGTGTCACCGAACACAGAGTGCGAGGCCCTCGGCACTCATGCGTGCGGCACTGTACCACCGACTGAAGCTAAGAACCCGCCAAGGCGGGCTTGCACCGTTGGTGGTACCGCTCTAGCGGAGCTACAAACTAGGCTTATGCCGATGTGGTAGCTAAATCCACATCAGTTGCCGTGGGGAAGCAATGTACGTTATGCTTCGCTCTACTCCCGACCGGTGGGGACAAGGTACGTTATGTCCGCTCTCAGCCTCTAGATGATGACAGCCCTAACACACTAGCTAGAGTATAGAGTAAACGATTCCTGGCTAAACATACATAATCATCATCAATCATACATAACCTAGCATGATACTACGAACTTAAAGCAGGAATCTCAAGCATCTTTGGAAGAACAATCCTAGCATGGCACTAACATGTACAAAGCAGCAAACATGCTAGCAAGAATGCAATCACAAGTCATCATATCCATTAATCATGTTCATAGAAGTAAACATGCATATAAGGCACAATCAAGAAAGCATCGCAGAGGTCCACACAACCACGGTAAGGAATCCTTACCGAAACGAAGCGAAATAACCTTCACAATCAAATAATGACCCTCGAGCTTTAAAGCAAAACCGAGCAACCTAAGCATTTTAAAAGCATCCTAAATAAATATACAGCAGCCAGCAGCTTAAAAATCTAAAAGGGATAGGTTCGGGAATTACCAACCGAGAAGGCACGGGGTCTCGGCAGCAAGGGGGCAGTTTTGGGCGCTGCTGGTGCGGCTGGGGCGCTGGCGCTGGGCGCTGGCTCGGGCGCTAACGGCGCTGGCTGGGGGCGTGTGGCTGGCGCAGGCAGGGACGGGCGCGGGCGCTGGCTGCGCTGGCTGATCGCGATAGTGGCGCAGCGCGCGCTGGCAAAGCGGACGCGGGACGAGCGCACGACGCACGCAGACGCGACGGGCTGGGGCGAGGCGCGCGGCGGGGGGCGACGCGTGCGGCGCGGTGCAGGGCGGCCTGGTGCGGGATGGCGCGCGCGGGCGACTTCGATCTGGTCGGTGCCGGCGCGCGCTGGGCAGCTGGTGCGAAGTGGAGAGTGTCTGGCTGTGCTCGTGCGCTGGGCTGATTTGGCCACTGTTTGCTGTGCGCTGGGCTGTGGCAACTGGCCGCCTGTGCGCTGGCTGAGCAGTGGCGAGGGGTGCGGGTAGGGCGGCTAGGGTTTCTTGGTGAGGGGCTCGGCAAGGAGAGAGAGAGAGAGAGAGAGAGAGAGAGAGAGAGAGAGAGAGAGAGAGAGAGATTTTTCCAAAACAAGGGGAATAGGATTTTCTTTTCCTTTTCCTAATTTAAATGAGTCTAAAATCCCTTCCCAAGGCTTTCTCTTGCGGGTCCAGCTAAAGAAATTCTTTTCTTTTAACTAAATCTTCTTTTTCTAAAAACTCCAATTTCACCATTAGGGCAAGGGTTCAAATCTCAATGGGACCAATTAAATTCCAATTAATTTTGCTATCAACCGGAGTGTCTCCGAACATCTAATCAACTAACCCAAACTCCTTGGGTCTTGCAACCAACATTAATCAAGTCTCAACAAAGGTCGAAATGACCCTAAAGCCCTGAAAATCCTCAACCTCTAACCGGGGAGCAAAATACCAAAATACCCTTAAAGGTTAAAAAGCTCTAACGGCCCATCCGAACATCCGCATAATGTCCCGAAAACTCCTGGGAAACCGAAATAGAAAACTGGGCCGTTACAGTGTAAGACCCCTATGGGCATCCTAGGTGTATAAGACCCCGATGGGCACCACTGAGTTGGAGGTGTAAGACCCCGATGGGCATCCTAGGTGTATAAGACCCCGATGGGCATCACTGAGTTGGAGGTGTAAGACCCCGATGGGCATCCTAGGTGTATAAGACCCCGATGGGCATCACTGAATTGGAGGTGTAAGACCCCGATGGGCATCCTAGGTGTGTAAGTCCCCGATAGGCAGCATTGAGTCCTAGGTCGTGTAAGGCCCGAAGGGCATCCAGGTGTAGAACCTAGAGTGGTTATAGCTGTAAGCCTTCGAATAGGCAAGCTCTAGGAGGGGCGTATGGTCTAACCCAACTATTTGCTCCAAGTCGTTGTATGGTTGCATGTACTTGTGCTAAATGAGATGTTTTCGTATTGTACCCCGGTTGGGGATTCTTACTGAGTAACTCGTTGCTCACCCTTATTTTCTGTGGTTTTCCACTGTAACTTGGGGACAGTTTGGATGGCTAGGAGGAGGCTGCTGGATGATCATGGATAGCTGACTCTGAGATTGCACATTCTTTTACTGTTTTTATGAATTAGCATGTAGTGGGACTTGAGTCCCTAGGAAAACACTCATAAAACTATTTTATGTTCACAAACCGTTTCCCTTGATTGTTTTAAGAAAGTACTGATCAGTCACTTACTTGATGGTTTTATTTATTGGAATTATGGTTTTGTTTTAAATTGTTGATTACAAGGTTTTAAATTTGGAGCTCTAAATGACGTTTTACATTCTTAATCATGCATGCTAAGTAAGGATCTAGGTTAGAGACCGCTTCTTGGGTCGGGTCCTTACAGTTTGGTATCAGAGCTCGAGTTATAGGTTATGTAGAGTGACCTGCAGTTGTAGGTTGTTTCCATGATCATCAGCGCTCCGACAGCCATCAGGTATGTCCGTAAGTTTAAGTTTAAGGGTTAAGAATTACAATACTGCATCTAGTATACATGTGTTACCCCTTGTTGGCAAAGTGAGAGCCCAGCGTGGGCTAGTTTTTATGCTTTGTGTAGACCGTCGTTGTTGATTACACATTGAGGAGCGAGGACGTTTGGTATGTCCAAGCCGAGGAGTTGGACTGATCGTGTTGTTGTTGAGACCACGCCCGTGGTTGTCTAGACCCGTAGGCGATTTTGGCCCCTGGCGATTGAGCAGCCAAGAGGAGGGGGTAGAGGCTAGTCTACCTCAGAGCGAGACTCCTTGAGCAAAGTGTGCTCTCGCCATGAGAGAGTTGATGGCAGGTCTTTTAGCTATTAGAGGGCGGAGACCCAGGCGCAGATTGTAGCGCGTAGTGAGGAGTCCCGTGTGCAGATAGCCCAGTTGACAGAGTTTATTTAGGAGACACCCCCTAGTAGCTCCAGTAACCCGGAGGTTTCCGGAAGGGCTTGTTCAAAGAGTTCATCTTTGATGAGTTAGTTGGCATTATTCGAGCCGCCGAGTTTGGCAAGCAGAAGCGAGGTGGTTGGCCAGGATGGAGTTTATCATCCAAGTGTTGGGATGACTTGATGTTCAAAGGCCAAGGCGTGCCGTTCTGGTGCTGTTGATACATCAGTTTGGTGGTGGAAGTCCCTTGAGAGAGGTGGACCAGCAGAGTCTCCACCAGTTGCCCGGTCGATTGGCAAGTTACCGTGTTAGTAGCTTTTGAGAAGGATGTAGAGACATCATGTCCCCTTTCAAGCCTGCTGTCGTTTTACAGCCAGTTCTTTTAGTACCCTCGTAGCCAGGGTGTAGTGTGGAGTTTGCTTGTCAGGGCTTAATCCGTTTGTGGATTTCAGCGGGCTAGTAGAGTGGAGCACTCTTTTGTTTGGATGTTCCAATTGTGGAACAAGTTGTTGCCACCCGAGGAGTTGGCCTGAGCTTTTGTTGAGCATCGAGTGGGATGCAGGAGTTGGCCTGAGCTATTGTTAAGCATCGAGTGGGATGCAGGAGTAGGCCGTGGCATGTCTGTTAGGCGAGATGCCAGAGATTAGACTGCTCGAGTATTTGGACTCTTGTGCTAACTGCCATTGCCCCGTCAATTGGAGTGTGACCTTCCTTTTCCTCAGAGGGGTATAAAGCTCCTTTAGGGCTGATTTGTGTTGTAAAGGATGTAGTGCCTGTTGGCACCAAGCTTTGAGAGGAGGCCTAGATTCAGGCCAGTTGGCACTTTCGTGCATGAGGTTCCATGGTCGCCGAGAGTATAGCATCCCTGCTAGTCTTGTACCCATTTCCTGAGGTTGCACCTGTTTGGGTTGCATAAGAGATCTAGCTAGGTGGTAGTCAGAGGACTACAAGTATGAGGTTTTCGAGGGAAAGTAGGAGCATTTCAGGGTCACCAAGAGTTGGGTACCAAAGGATGCTGCAGGCTGTTAAGAGCTAGCACGTTCGAGTTCTCGCGCCTGTTTGTGAGCTTGTGAGCCAGTTTGTTGGTAGCATGATTCGGCTACCCTTTGAGTTACCCTAGTATGGGTAGTGTTGGCATCGAGGATGCGTGATTGATCCAGTGTTAGAGCCATGAGTTGGATGGCTGATCGGAGCACGTTTAGTGGGCACATTGGCTTGAGATATGTTAGCTTGGTATGGATGTGCTCTTGTAAGAGTGAGTTGGCTAATGTGGCTTTTCGTGGTGAGTTGGCCCGAGAGGGTTTGAACTCTTGTTGCTCCCTGGTTAGTAGTGGCTCTGTTGGAGGCAAAAGTTGCCCTGTGTGAAAGTCCTTGTGTAATGACCCAGGTTTTTCTTTCCGGTCTTCCAGGTATGCCCTAGGGGTAATTTGGTAATTTGGTCGGGCCGTCAGGTTCGTTTGTGTCTTTTCCAGTTACTAAAATTATTGGATGGTTTTTGTAGGTTTTTGGAGGGGTTTGTGGTTTGGTTTGAGCAAGGTTTGATGCAAAAGTAAAAATAAAGGAATTTGTGCTGCAGCCGGGGTTTGAACCCGGGTCTCCTAGGAAGCTTGTAGAGATGTGTGCCAATTGAGCCATTAGGTGCTCTTGTTGCTCTTTCTGCATCACATCTTAGTTAACCTTGGATTTTGGAGTTTTGGTGCATTTGGTTAAATGAAATAGAATTAGGTTTATTCCATCTTCTTCTCCAAATCTCCTCTTGGCCGCACAAGCTCTCCCTCTCCATAGCCCTTGCCGATTCTTCATCCTTGCAGCTCCCTTGGATCGTTCATCATCATTCCGGGTAGGTATCGATCTTCCTCTTCTTCTTCTCATCCGTTTGGTGTGCTTTTGGCCGAGTGCAAAGAGGTGTGTTGTGTGTGTTTGTGTTGATTGCAGCCAGCCGAGAGAAGCCCGGCCCGCCAGACCATCGTCGCCGCGACGCCCAGCCAGCCCAGATCGCGACGCTAGATCACCCCCCGCCGTCGCACCGATCGCCCCGCCGTCGCACCAGATCGCCCAGATCCGTTGAGCAGCCCCTGCAGCACGCCATCGCTCACCAGGTCGCCCAGATCTGTTGAAGCAGCCCTGCCGCACGCCATCGCTTGCCAGGTCGCGCCAAATCCACCGTCGCAGCCCTCCCGCACGCCATCGCTCGTCGTCGTGTTGATCGCAGCAGCAGAAGACACAGCGCGCCGCCGCGCGCGCGCCTTCGCGCCGCCGCCCGCGCGCCGCCGCGTCGCGTCGCGTCGTGACGCCGCGCGCCCGCGCGCGCTTCGCGAAGCGCGCTCAGCCGCGCGCCGCGCAGCTCGCCGCGCGCGCGCGTCCCTGCCGTGCATCATCGTGCGTGCTGCCGTGCCGTGCGTGCGGCAGCGCCAGCAGCCCTGCCGTGCGGGTGCGCGCAGCTGCGCCCGACCTGCCGTGCAGCTACCGCCAGCCAGCTCCAAGCTCGTGTCGCCGCGTGCGCGTGAGTTCCCGAGCCAAGCTTTTGTTCTTTTGTTGTTTAGACGTTTTAGATGCTGATTATTATTGGTTTGCTAGGTTCCCGCTCGCTAGCTCGGGATTGTTCCGTAGCTTAGGATTTGTGTGTAGAAGCCTCCCGACCAAGGTAAGGATTTCTTACCGGAGTTGTGTGGCCCTGCGGTATATTTGGGATTGTTGTTTTGTATGCCCGTGTATGATTACTAGCATGTTTAGCCCTAGGTGCTCTGTTCAATTCTCGATCGCATGAACTCTTGTATTGTTTCTCATGTTAGCCCATGCTAGGTTGTTCTATTCTCGCATGTTCGATATCCGTTCTTGCTTCGTAGTATCATGCTAGGTTCCTTGTATCATTGAGCACGTATTGGACCGCATTGATTGAATTGTTATTATTGCTATGGTTTAGAGTTCAGGTAGGTAGCATCATCCGGGCGGATGCATAACGTAACTTGCATCCCCGAGCAGGACGCACGAGATGGTATTCCGTCCTCGATCCCGTTAGGGTTTAGCTAACCCTAACGGCCGCCCCGCAATCTTGGGTGAGGGTGGCGATCGTTAAATGCCCCAACGGTCGGGATGATGACTTGGCATTGCCTCGCCCCCGGCGATCGGCACGTCCTCGCGTGTTCGGCCGTAGCCCTTGATTGCCACCTGTTAGGCAAGGACCGCTTCGGTGTAAGCCTACCACGACCGGTTCCTTAGCCTCTCAGTGCGGTGGTACAGCC
The DNA here is from genome assembly GCA_036507275.1 of Sicyos edulis. Lineage (NCBI taxonomy): Eukaryota > Viridiplantae > Streptophyta > Magnoliopsida > Cucurbitales > Cucurbitaceae > Sicyos > Sicyos edulis. Next base: position 7,234,243 of record CM071847.1, read on the forward strand.
GACATAGTTCACGTGTCTCGTGTCTCACACCCCTATGTCGGTGACACCGATCCGTAGATTTAGTTAGGCATGGTGATCGAACTCGGGCGGCTTGCCACTAGACCCGGCACCCCGAGTTTGCGGTAGCATGCGGTGCGCGCTTACGCTCATTACAGCAACACGATCAAGAGCTCCTCGGGATCTTGAGCAGTGCACCTTTCGTATCGGCGATGAGACAGCCGAGGCCGGGACTTGTTCCCGTATAGAGCGTATAGTGTGTTGTGGTATTTCCGGACTAAGACCACGAGTTGGCATCCGAGGTCCAAGTGTGGACTTAGCTATGTGCTCCGCTCTGTGTTTGTACTCATAGCTTGCATACATTCTTCTAGATGATCATGTATATCGTATTGTACCCCGGTTGGAGATTCTTATCTGAGTAATTCGTTACTCACCCTTATTCGTGGTTTTCCACGGGTAATCAAGGCGGGAGACAGGATGGTCAAGGAGGAGAGCGTGATCATGGAATCACTTGTCATCTCGACCATTTTATTATATCTTGACTCTTGAATTTTGTTATTTCCTGAATGCATGTAGACGGGCACGGAGCCCTAGGATGTTTTCTTACGTTTTATGGATTCCAGCATATTTGTACTTGTGGATTGTTTAAATGGTTTAAATAAATCTCGATCGAGTATGCTTTTAGAAATGTATGTTTTGGTTGTTGAATGTTTCTGTTTTTACTTGGGATCCAAATATATTTTTCATAATGTCTTTTATTTTTCAATACATGCATTGGGGTAAAGGCCCATTTAGAGCCCTTTTGGGTCTGGTCTTTACAGATTGGTATCGAGCTCAGAGTCATAGATTCTCAGAGACCGACCTTTTGTTGTAGGTCATCCTTCCATGATCACCAAAGACTCCGGCTATCATCAGTACGCCTAGGTTTATTGTTTTAGAAAGAAAAAAAAAGGGTTAAGAATTTACAATACCTATCATCTAGTGTATGCCTTGTTTGGTGTTGTGGAGTGGTGACAGTGTGAGTTTTGATTCGTTGTTGGTTTGGATGTAGATCGCCAAAGATGCGACCACCCGTCACGGAGAGGAGGTTCGAGAGCGGTCGAGGTATCAGGATCGGATCGATCTGCAGGACATCGTCCCAAGCCGAGATCGATGGCATTCCACCAAAGCAGCTCTCTCGTTACGCCTAGAGCGGGCGTTGAGGCGATCGAGCGCCGTGAGATCGCGCTCCCGGAGCGAGTTTGCCGAGTCTATGAGGGCTTTTATGGTCAGCATGTTGAGTGACCAGAGGGTCGAGACCTAGGCCTTGTTGGCGGCGCAATGGGAAGAGTCCCGAGCCCAGATCGAGCGGTGACTCGATTGGTTCAAAGAGAGCTCAAGAGCACCTCGGCTCCACAGAGCAAGTAGCCCCAGAGGCGGATATGGTAGAGGGTGCCGAGGAATTGGGTAGGTGGTGAAGGATTTTGTGAAGTGGAAGCCCGAGAAGTTTGATGCCACCGGTGATGCGTTAGCGGCAGCCTGTGTGGATTGCCCATTTGGAGTACACCTTCCCGATCATGGTGTGCCCCGATATTCAGAGGCCGAGGTGTGCGGCTCATGTGCTAGGAGGCACAATGAGATGGTGGTGGGAGTCCACCTTGAGCGAGAGACCAGTGGGTCTCCACCCGCTACTTGGGAGTTCTTCAAGGGTGAGTTCAAGGTAAAGTTCATCGGTGATGAGGCTCAAGAGAAGATGGTGGAGCTCTTCCAGAACCTCGGCGGGGTTCGATTCCATTGAGGAATATGAGCGCAAGTTCTCGAGTATGGGTATTTTGCTCCTCGATTGATTGCCACCGGAGATGAAGATTCGGAAGTTCATATCCGGATTGAGGCGGGTGTTTCCCCAGATGTCGTGGCTCGTGCTCTCGACACTTATGCTAGGGTCGCCCGATTAGCCACGATCTATAATGGGAAGTATCCCGCCGAGCGGGTTGTTGCCGCTCCTGCTCGCGTCCGTCCCGCCAAGTGAATGTGGGGGCGTAAGAGGAAGTTTGATTTTCGGGAGGCGGCGCCGCGCTAATAAGGCGCTGAACGGAGATCTGCGGAGAGCTCCATCCGTTTCCACCGGCAGCAGAGAGGAGGACCTGTGCAGTTCCCGCTTGTGCTACTACGGGAAAGTCCACGCCGAGCTTGTCACCTGGACCTAGATTGTGCTTCCGTTGTGGTAGAGAGGGGCACATGGCCCGTTTTTGTGATCACCCGGCTATGGCGGCTCGGCCCAACAGCAGAGTAGGGTCGAGTGTTTGCTACGACCGTCAGAGGCCGAGCGCACGGATGCCGCCGTGGCGGTGTACGCTTCTTGTTTTAGATCACCGCGCATTTGCCTTGTTTGATTCTCGGTTCTACGCATTCATTTGTATCCTGTGTTGTTTGCCGAGCATGCTAAGTTAAGACTAGAGCCTCTAGGTTTCGAGTTATTCTGTTGCAACTCCTTCGGAGTTGATATGTTGGCTAGAGATAAGATTAGAGATGGCCGGATCGAGATATCAGGAGAGTTGCTAGTGGCTACGCTCATAGTTCCGCTATGAGCGGTTTTGATGTGATTCTTGGTATGGAGTGGTTAGTTGCTAACCACGCGTTGATTGACCGCCACCGAAAGAAGTAGTGTTGTGTCGCCAGTCGGCCAAATTTTTAAGTTTCGTGGAGTCCAGTGGTGGAGTTTGCCCGCCGATGGTGTCACCGTGTGAAAGCTCGTCGGTTGCTAGCTCATGGAGCTTGGGGCTATCTAGCCAAGTTGTCTCGGGAAGAGCCGCCCCTCGTTGTCCTGTTGATCGTGTACCGGCCGTGCAGGAGTTTGCGGACGTGTTTCCGAGGAGTTACGGGTTGCCCCGAAGAGAGAGGTTGACTTCACAATTGAGCTCGAGCCGAGACCCTCCCTATCTCGAAGGCTCCGTATCGTATGGCGCCAGCCGAGTTAAAGGAATCAAGATTCGATTCTGCAGGAGATGTTAGATCGAGGGTTCATCCGTCCGAGTGTGTCCCCGTGGGGAGCACCCGATTTTTGTTGTGAAAAAGAAGGATGGTTCTATGCGCTTATGTATTGATTATCGCGAGCTTAATAAGTTGTGAGTGAAGAATAAGTATCCGTTGCCCCGCATCGATGATTTGTTCGATCGCCTTCAGGAGCTTCGTGTTCTCCAAGATAGATCTCGAGATCCGGTTACCATCGATTTGCGGATCGGGATGCCGACATTCCTAAGACAACTTTTCGTGTCTAGATATGGTCACTATGAGTTTGTGGTCATGTCGTTTGGATTGACCAATGCCCCAGTGCGTTCATGGACATGATGGATAGGGTGTTCAAATCATTTTTGGACAATTTTCGTCATCGTGTTCATTGACGATATTCGATTTATTCGAGGTCTAAAGAAGACCATGCAGAGCATTTGAGGCGAGTATTGGCGGCTTTGAGGGAAAACCACTTTATGCGAAGTTTTCCAAATGTGATTTCTGGTTGGAGCGGTGGCCTTCCTAGGCCACGTGGTTTCAGAGATGGCATAGCCGTGGACCCCGCGAAGATTGAGGCCGTGAGTTCATGGGCCCCACCGACTTCGATTCTGCCGAGATTCGCAGCTTTACTGGTTTGGCGAGTTACTATCGTCGGTTCGTCAAGGACTTTTCGCTTTAGCCTCGCCCCTCACTCGTCCTCGACGAGGAAGGGTGTCGAGTTTGTTTGGGACAAACAGTGTGATGAGAGCTTTGCTGTGCTCAAACGCAGCTTTGACTTCAAAGACTGATGTTGGCAATTCCTGAGGGGACAGTGGTTTCGTGGTCTCACAAAGTGATGCTTCCAAGTTTGGATTAGGTTGTGTGTTGATGCAAAGACGGAAGGTCATTGCCTATGCTTCCCCGTCACCAAGCCAGTATGAGCGTAACTACCCGACTCATGATATGGAGTTGGCAGCAGTGGTGTTTGCTCAAGATTTGGAGGCATTACCGTATGGTGAGCGGAATCGATGTTTACCGATCACCGAGCCTCAAGTATCTGTTTACTCGTAAGGAGTTGAATATGAGGCAGAGGAGATGGTTAGAGCTGGTAAAGGATTATGATCTGCGAGATTTTGTACCATCCGGTAAAGCCAATGTAGTGGCCGGTGCTTTGAGTAGAAAGACGTCGCACTCTGCGGCGTTGTTGAGTTCCCAGCCAGTTTATGGAGAGAGTTCGAGCGGGCCGAGGTTGCGAGTGTTGTTGGGTGAGGTTACCGCCAGGTAGCTCGATTGACTGCTCACCGTCGATTAGGCGCGGATTATAGACAGCCCGGTTGGGTGACCCCGCACTTAAGAGATTGGTTGATGATGAGTTAGTCTTGACGGTGACTTTGACTTTGTTTATTCACCGCGGTGGGTTGACTTATAGAGGCCGGCAGTGCGTTCGGATATTGCGGTTTTTGAAAGCGAGTTGCTCTCTGAGGCCCACAACTCCCCTTTTGCTTGGCACCCGGGGTACCAAGATGTATCAGACCTTAAGCATGCACCTTCCGTGGATGGGAATGAAGAGAGATGTGGCAGAGTTTGTCACCGGTGTCTCACTTGTCGCCAAGTGAAGGCACCCAGCAGAGGCCACCTGGTTTGTTGCACCACCGAGTGTGCCCCAGTGGAAATGGGAAGAGATCTCCATGGACTTTATCTCGGTTTGCCGAGGACTCGAGGAAGTTCTCTCAGATTTGGGTGATAGTCGACCGTTTGATTCAAGAGCGCACACTTCATTCCCGGTAGAGACACTTATACCGTGGAACAAGTGGGCGCAGCTTGTTTTTGGAGCAGATCATCCGTTATCATGGTGTGCCGGTGAGGATTGTGTCCGATCGTGACTCGCGGTTCACTTCTCGTTTCGGAGAGCGCCCCAGAAGGGTTTGGGCACAGAGTGCGCGATTCAAAGACTGATTTTTCACCCTCAGACGGATGGTCGATCGAAAGAGTGAATCGATTCTCGAGGATATGTTGAGGGCTTGTGTGTTGGATTTCCCAGCGATTGGGACAAAGATTCTGTACTTGATGGAGTTTGCCTATAACAACGATTACGATCGGCGATTCAGATGGCTCCATTCGAGGCATTGTATGGTAAGCGTTATCGGTCCCCCGTGTTTTGGGAAGAGGTTGGTGATAGATGTGTTTTGGGTCCCGAGTTATCGCAGCTTGACCAATGGTGCGAAGGCAGAAGATTAGAGCTCGTATGTTGATGACTCAGAGAGCAGCAGAAGAGTTACGCCGATGTTCGGCGCCGAGATTTGGAGTTTGAGGTTGGTCGCATGTGTTCCTTAAGGTTGCTCCGATGCGAGGTGTTCCGAGGTTTGTAAGCGTGGGAAGTTGAGTCCCCGTTTTGTTGGTCCATTTGAGATCCTAGAGAGGATTGGCAAAGTTGCTTACCGGTTAGCCCTTCCTCCGTCACTACTCAGCGGTGCATAGTGTTTTTCATGTATCGATGTTGAGGCAAAGATGTGCCGGACCGTCGCACATTGTGGACTTTGAGCCTTTGCACTGAATGAGGATTTGAACTTCGAGGAGAAGCCGGTTAGGATCCTTGCCTTTGAGACCAAGACGTTGCGTAATCGCGAGATTCGTTTGGTAAAGGTTGATGGAAGAATCGGGGTTCGAGGAAGCCACTTGGGAGCGGGAAGACGAGATGAGGTTGCATTACCCCGAAGCTGTTTCTGTTTTAAGGACTTTCGAGGACGAAAGTCATAAAAAGGAGGGAATATTGTAACGACCTGTGTTTTTCTTTCCGGTCTTCCGTATGCCCTAGGGGTAATTTGGTAATTTGGTCGGGCCGTCAGTGGTGGTCGTTTGTGTCTTTTCCATTACTAAAATTATTGGATGGTTTTTGTAGGTTTTTGGAGGGGTTTGTGGTTTGGTTTGAGCAAGGTTTGATGCAAAAGTAAAAATAAAGGAATTTGTCTTTGCAAAGGGGTTTGAACCCGGGTCTCTGGGAAGCTTGTAGAGATGTGTGCCAATTGAGCCATTAGGTGCTCTTGTTGCTCTTTCTCGCATCACATCTTAGTTAACCTTGGATTTTGGAGTTTTGGTGCATTTGGTTAAATGAAATAGAATTAGGTTTATTCCATCTTCTTCTCCAAATCTCCTCTTGGCCGCACAAGCTCTCTCCTCTCCATAGCCCTTGCCGATTCTTCATCCTTGCGGCTCCCTTGGATCGTTCATCATCATTCGGGTAGGTATCGATCTTCCTCTTCTTCTTCTCATCCGTTTGGTGTGCTTTTGGCCGAGTGCAAAGAGGTGTGTTGTGTGTGTTTGTGTTGATTGCAGCCCACCGAGAGAAGCCCGGCCAAGAGCCATCGTCGCGACGCCCACCGCCGATCGCACGCCAGATCACCCCCGCCGTCGCACTAGATCGCCCCGCCGTCGCACGATCGCTCAGATCCGTTGAGCGCCCCCCCGCCGCACGCCATCGCTCACCAGTCGCCCAGATCTGTTGAAGTACCGCCGCGACGCCATCGCCGCAGTCGCGCCAAATCCATCGTCGCAGCTTCTCCCGCACGCCATCGCCGTCGTCGCCGTGCTAGATCGCGCGCAGCAGCACACCAGACGCCCAGCGCTGCGCGCTTCGCCGCCGCGCCGCCGCGCCGCGCCGCCCGCGCGCTCGCGCGCGCCGTCGACGCGCGCGCGCGCGCGCGCCGCCGCGAAGCCGCGCACGCGCGCCAGACGCTGCCGCGCGCTGCTCCTCGCGCGTGCTGCGTATCCGTGCCGCGTGCATGCGCCGTGCGTGCCCGCGCAGCAGCCAGCGCCACTGCCTGCGCGTGCGGTAGCGGCTGCGCCCAGCCCTGCGCCGTGCCAGCTCGCCGCCCAGACTCCAAGCTCGTGTCGCCGTGCCGCGTGAGTTCCCGAGCCGAGCTTGTCGTTCTTTTGTTGTTTAGACGTTTTAGATGCTGATTATTATTGGTTTGCTAGGTTCCCGCCGCTAGCTCGGGATTGTTCTGCAGCTTAGGATTTGTGTGTAGAAGCCTCCCACCAAGGTAAGATTTCTTACCGGAGTTGTGTGGGCCCTGCGGTATATTTGTGATTGTTGTTTTGTATGCTCGTATGATTACTAGCATGTTTAGCCCTAGGTGCTCGCTCAATTCTCGAGTGGCATGAACTCTTGTATTGTTTTCTCATGTTAGCCCATGCTAGGTTGTTCCATTCTCGCATGTTCGATATCTCATTCTTGCTTCGTAGTATCATGCTAGGTTCCTTGTATCTCATTGAGCACGTATTGGACCGCATTGATTGAATTGTTATTATTGCTATGGTTTAGAGTTTAGGTAGGTAGCATCATCCGGCCGGATGCATAACGTAACTTGCATCCCCGACAGGACGTACGAGATGGTACTCCGTCCCTGATCCCGTTAGGGTTTAGCTAACCCTAACGGCTGGCCCTGCAATCTTGGGTGAGGGTGGCAGACAGTTAAATGCCCCAACGGTCGGGATGATGACTTGGCATTGCCTCGTCCCCGGCGATCGGCACGTCCTCGGCGTGTTGCCGTAGCCCTTGATTGCCACTGTTAGGGCAAGGACCGCTTCACGGTGTAAGCCTACCACGACCGGTTCCTTAGCCAAAAGTGCGGTGGTACAGCCGACATAGTTCACGTGTCCGTGTCTCACACCCCTATGTCGTGACACCGATCCGAGATTTAGTTAGGCATGGTGATCGAACCGGGCAGCTTGCCACTAGACCCGGCACCCCCGAGTTTGCAGAGCATGCGGTGCGCGCTTACGCTCATTACAGCGCCGATTGGAGAGCTCCTCGGGATCTTGAGCAGTGCACCTTTCGACGGCGATGAGACAGCCGAGGCCGGGACTTGTTCCGTATAGAGCGTATAGTGTGTTGTGGTATTCCGGACTAAGACCCCGAGTTGGCATCCGAGGTCCAAGTGTGGACTTAGCTATGTGCTCCGCTCTGTGTTTGTACTCATAGCTTGCATACATTCTTCTAGATGATCATGTATATCGTATTGTACCCGGTTGGGGATTCTTCTTGAGTAATTCGTTACTCACCCTTATTCTGTGGTTTTCCACAGGTAATCAAGGCGGGAGACAGGATGGCTGAAGGAGGAGCTGTGATCATGGAATCCTGCTGTCATCTCTGACCATTTTATTATATCTTGACTCTTGACTTTTGTTATTTCCCCTGAATGCATGTAGACGGGCACGGAGCCCTAGGATGTTTTCTTACGTTTTATGGATTCCAGCATATTTGTACTTGTGGATTGTTTAAATGGTTTAAATAAATCTCTGATCAGAGTATGCTTTTAGAAATGTATGTTTTGGTTGTTGAATGTTTCTGTTTTTACTTGGGATCCGAAATATATTTTTCATAATGTCTTTTATTTTTCAATACATGCATTGGGGTAAAGGCCCATTTAGAGCCCCTTTTGGGTCGGGTCTTTACACCTTGTTGGCTTTGGATCTTAAGGAATCTGGTTGGAGCTGTACACGCCGGTGTACTTTTGTGTAGCTCGTTCCGTGGTTTATGTTTGTGAAACCACGAGAGGTTCGTGTTGAGGAACCAGTGCTCAGTCTTTGAGGTGTCAAGACTTTAGTTCTTGGCAAGTGCCCTAGCTTTGGTTGTAAGGATGTCGTGCTCGTAGCCGGGTTGTTGTTTAAGCAAGTTTTGCTAGTTGGACCTTAGCCTGGTTAGAGTTCAGTTGGAACTGAACAAGAGCGGTGGTAGCAAAGCCGCTTAGTTTCTGACCGTCATGGCTAAGAGAGTTGTTCGGATCCTTACCTTGGGCAAAAGGTTTGTTGTGGCTAATGTTTGAGTAGGAGGATGGCGCATTCTGTAGCGTTTCCGGTCCTCTTGGTTTTCAAGCAGTTGGAGTTGGCCAGCGTAGTTGAGATGCTGGAGAGGGTTGTGCCCATGTAGCCGGTTGTCTGTTAGATCGTTTGACGACCGTGTGTGTCGGAGGGTGATCGGAGGATCCCTAGGTTGTGAAGAGCCTCTCCAGAGCTCAGTCACCCAGGCAGTGTTCCTCGGGTGAGTTGCTTGCAGATTTGGTAGACTAGCAAGCTAGTGTTTGTTTGGAGTAGAGTCCGGATTGGTTCCGGTGAGGTGGCTAGTTGGTGTTTGGTGTTGACCAAGTTTTGGTTCTCTTGTTGTTTCAAGAGCTAGCTCGGTTCGAGCAAGAGGGCGTTGCCCTGAGGACCTGTTCCTAGTCAGAAAGTTTTGGGAGTTGACCCCTCCCCCGGTGGTTGAGTAAGTACTGTTAGTTCTGGCTAGGTGGTCCAATCAGTTGTGGACTCCCTCTGGTGTTGCTTCCGAGAGCGTTGGCTGTTGGTGCCTTTGAGTTTGAGCAAGATAGCGAGCTTGTGTGTAGTTCGCTATCCATCGGAAGTCCGTTGCTAAGGAATCATCCCCGTTTATCAGGAGTCAGCGTAGCTCCTGAGTTGTGAAGTTGAGCAGAGTGGCGCAGCGGTCAGCCTAGCCAGGGGAAACCCTATGTAGTGTTATTAGCAAGCGGAAAGTTGTTCGACCTCGTGAGGTCGGTGGATAGCCAGGCTAAGTGGTTAAGTTGTTGCTGATTATTTGATGGATCTTTAGGGTTTGAAGAACCCCTAGTTTCTGTGATCATTGAGTTGCACCGTGGATGCCAGTTTCGAGTATTAACTTTTGGGGTAGTCTTGCTTGATTGGGTTGCTCATGATCCGCAAGCTTTGTGGTTGTCATTATCGTTATTCCTCGGGATGTTTCGAGTGTGGAGTTTCAGGTTGGAAGAGGAGTTAGGTCTAACCTAAAGGAGGAAGTCCTTGAGTAGCCAAGTGGGCTTAAGAGTTGAGTGGCAGCTTGGAGGCGAGCCTTGCTCGTTATAAGCTTGGGTTGAGTTTCTGCAGAGCAAGCCCTTCTTGGGCTTTGTTCCTAGTTGTTGTGCGTTCGCAGTAGGAGTTATAGCTGAGCCACAATCGAGTGGGTTGGCACCGAGGTGCCCTGGCATTGGTTGGGAAAACCTTTGAGTTGTTATCCTCGAGGTGTTGAGTTGCTAGTAGCCGCGAGATGTTTTATTCCTTGCCGCTCGAGATTCCTGAGAGAGGTATGTTGTTTGTTTTCCTGTCTGGCTATATTCTCTTAGGCCAGTGGCTGATCAGATTGCATTGGGAAGTTGTTGTCGGCCGATGAGGGGCTCCAGTTTATTAGTCTGGCTGAGTGGAGCCTGTTTCTGGACCTTGTCGTTCGGGGGTGGCCGTAGCTGAAGATTCAGCTAGTGTGAGTGGCGTTAGCCGTTTGGTGAACCAGGAAAGTGCCCCTTGGCTTTGGTATTTCGATTTCTCTTAAGATGGTTGCTTAAGTGTCGTGGATGCGTGTTAGTAGGAGAAGTTTGCCTTTAAGATCAGTCACCAGATTGGTGGTTTGATTTGGATTTCGTTAAGGATTGTAGGCAAACAATGGGGTTCGCTGGTCTCTTGTGAAGTAAGAGTAGGCCGTTTAGTTTCTGGAACCTGGGAGGTTCAGTTGTTGGTCAGCATGGTGTAGGGTCAAGGCTGTTTGATAACAGCGGTGAGCATTCAGAGAAGTTACGCCGGTGCATGGCGTAGAGTTTTAGAGCTTGTGACCCGTCCACGAGGTTGCTGAGAGTAGCGTCGTAGAGAGGCGTTCCGAGTTGGGTTAGCAGGGTTAAGTGAGCCCTAAGATTTCTAGACCGTTTGAGAGCTAGTGCAAGTTTGAGGATGTGGATTACCGTTTAGCACTATCACATCTATTTCTTCAGAGTTCAGTGTATGCCCAGTTTTGGTTGAGATAGTTTGGGCAGACTGGATGGCTAGTGGCTTTGAGCCTTTGGGAACCCAAGGGGGGGGGGGGGGGTTTGGTTTTCGAAGAAGGTTTAGTGTTGTCTTAACCGGGAGTTTGGTTGGTTAAGGAACAGTGGAGATTACCTAAAGTTGTTTTCGTCTTAGGACTTTCGAGGACGAAAGTCTTAAAAGGAGGGAGTATTGTAACGGCCCAGTTTTCTATTTCGGTTTCCCAAGTGTTTCCGGTTCATTATTCGGATGTTCGGATGGGCCGTTAGAGCTATTTGAACCCTTAGTGGTATTTTGGTCTTTTGCTCCCCGGAGCCGGGTATGTGGATTTTCAGGACTTCGGGGTTCTTCCTGCCTTCGTCGAGGCTTGATTGTTGTTGGTTGCAAGACCCAAGGAGTTTGGGCTAGTTGTTTAGAAGTTTGGGAGCATTTTAGATAATGGCAAAAATTATTTATTATTTAAGTGTTTCCTTTGTGTTTGAATCCTTGCCCTAGATGGTGAAGTGGAAACTTGGATTAAATGAGTTTTTATTTAGGAGGAAAGTCGTTTCAGCCGGGTCTCGAAGGAGGAAGCCTTGGGAAGGGATTTTAGGCCTATTTAAAATAAGAAAAGGAAAGAAAATCCCATTCCCCTTATTTTTGCAACTCTCTCTCTCTCTCTCTCTTTCTCTCTCTCTCTCTCTCTCTCTCCAAACCCTAGCCGCACCAAGCCAAGGAGCCCAGCCGAGCCACCACACCCCAAGTCGCTCAGCCTCTGCATCGCCCAGCCGCCGCACGCCCTGCTTCGCCTGACGCCGCCTAGCCCTGCCGCTCGCGCCGCTCGCCGTTCCGCAGCCCAGACGCGTCGCGCGCTGCCCCACAGCCCAAACGCGTCGTCCCCGTGCCCCCGCTCCAGCGCCGCTGCTCGCCTTGCCGTGCGCCTAGCCAGCGCCCAGCACCCCTGCTGCACCAGCAGCGCCCATCCTGCCCCCTGGCTGCCGAGACCCCGTGACTTCGCCGTTGGTATTCCCGAGTCTTTTCTCTTTGGACCCTAAGCTGCTGGTTGCTGTTTATTTAATTAGGATGTTTTATTAAATGCTTAGGTTGTTCGGGTTCGCTTGGGAGCTCGAGAGTTGCTTCTTGACTCGTGATAGCTATTTTTCCACTTGTTTTCAGGTAAGGATTCTTACCCGGGGTTGTGTGGACCCTGAGAATACTTTGATAGCATGGTGATTACTGTAACCGTATGAGTTTCTAGTGGGTAGGATTCATGCTTGCTTCGATCCCGTATTCGTGTGATGTTTGCGTTCCGTTAGTTCCATGCTAAGGTTCTCTTATCCTAACTTATCCATGTTTTATGTGTTACTCAATTAATTCCATGCTAGGTCCTTCCAACCCGGCATAACCATGTTTTCGGTTGTATGCTGTTAGATCCATGTTAAGGTTGGACAGGTGTTATATAGTGCAGAAGATGTTAGGGGTAACTAGTTTAGGTCCCGGAGGTGTAAGACCCCGATGGGCATCCTAGGTGTATAAGACCCCGATGGGCATCACTGAGTTGGAGGTGTAAGACCCTGATGGGCATCCTAGGTGTATAAGACCCCGATGGGCATCACTGAGTTGGAGGTGTAAGACCCCGATGGGTATCCTAGGTGTATAAGACCTCGATGGGCACCACTGAGTTGGAGGTGTAAGACCCCGATGGGCATCCTAGGTGTATAAGACCCCGATGGGCATCACTGAGTTGGAGGTGTAAGACCCCGATGGGCATCCTAGGTGTATAAGACCCCGATGGGCATCACTGAATTGGAGGTGTAAGACCCCGATGGGCATCCTAGGTGTGTAATTCCCCGATGGGCAGCACTGAGTCCTAGGTTGTGTAAGGCCCGAAGGGCATCCAGGTGTAGAACCTAGGGTGGTTATAGCTGTAAGCCTTCGAATAGGCAAGCTTCAGGAGTGGCGTATGGTCTAACCCAACTATTTGCTCCAAGTCGTTGTATGGTTGCATGTACTTGTGCTAAATGAGATGTTTTCGTATTGTACCCCGGTTGGGGATTCTTACTGAGTAACTCGTTGCTCACCCTTATTTTCTGTGGTTTTCCACGGGTAACTTGGGGAGAGAGGTCTGGATGGCTAGGAGGAGGTCGTTGGATGATCATGGATAGCTGACTCTGAGATTGCACATTCTTTTACTGTTTTTATGAATTAGCATGTAGTGGGACTTGAGTCCCTAGGAAAACACTCATAAAACTATTTTATGTTCACAAACCGTTTCCCTTGATTGTTTTAAGAAAGTACTGATCAGTCACTTACTTGATGGTTTTATTTATTGGAATTATGGTTTTTGTTTTAAATTGTTGATTACAAGGTTTTAAATTTGGAGCTCTAAATGACGTTTTACATTCTTAATCATGCATGCTAAGTAAGGATCTAGGTTAGAGACCGCTTCTTGGGTCGGGTCCTTACACCTGGGAGACACGGATCTGGGCGACGCGGGGCCTGGGCGAGGGGGCGTGGCGACGCGACCGGGCAAAAGGGGCGACTCGGCCGGGCAACTGACTGGCTTGCGCGCATGGGTGGCTGGGCTGGGCTCGGGCTGGGCGAGTTGGGCGGCTAGGTTGGGCGAGCTGCGGGGGGGGGGGGGCTGGCTCGGGCTGGGGGAGAGAGAGAGAGAGAGAAAAGGGAAAAATGGGAAAAAAAGGGAAAATTGGGATTTTTATCCTATTTTTCCAACCTTATCCATTTTTAAAACCTTAAAATCCTTAAAATCCCATTTCTCAGCTTCCTCCTTCGAGACCCAACTGAAGCAACCTTTTCCAATAAATAAAACTCACTTAAATCAACCTCCCAATTCAACACTAAGGGCCCGGGCTCGAAACCCAAAAGATGCAGTCAACCAACCATAACTTTCCAAAACCCAAATCACAACCGAACTTCCAAACGAATAGCCCAAACATCTCGGGACTCGCAACCAACAACAAACAAGCCTCGACAAAGGCAGGAGCGACCTCGGGATCCTGAAAATCCACAAATCCTGCCCGGGGAGCAAAAAGACCAAAATACCCCTAAGGGTTAAAAAGCTCAAACGGCCCAACCGAACAACTGAATCTGAACCGGAAGCACCTCGAGAACCGGAATAGAAAACTGGGCCGTTACAATACTCCCTCCTTTTAAGACTTTAGTCCTTGAAAGTTCTAAGACGAAACAGCTCTAGGAAATCTCAACTGATTCCTAGCTAACTGAACTTCTCGGCTAAAACAACACCAACCTTCTTCGAGAACCAAACCCTCTTGGGTTCTCAAAGGCTCAAAGCCACAATGCTATCCAGTCTGCCACAAACTATCTCAACATCGAAATGAGGAACACAAAAATTGCACTGCTGCCAAAGACGGGGCAAAGCTAACCGAAAGGCCACTGCTCCGATCCACTCAAGGATCTCAAAAGGCCCTACTAACCAGGGGCTCAATCTAAACCCTGCTAACCCAACACGGAACACCTCTCTACGGTGTTACTCTCAGCAAACTCGCAGACTGGTCACAAGCTCCAAAACTCAACGCCACGCACTGGCATAACTTCTCTAAATGCCCACAGCTGTTAACAAACAGCCTCAACTCTACACCATGCTTGATATGAATTCAACTACCAACCTATTGCATTCACATGAAGGAGCAATTACAAGAAGAAGGAAAAGAATATTCCAAGAGGATTATAAAAAAAATTAAATGGCAGAATTTTAAATAAAGAAATTTCTAGATTTCTTATTTTGGGACTTTTTGGTTTCAATGCTTGCCAACCATGCTCATTATTGCAAGGGACATTCTAGAAGAGTTGGTTGAGTGTATTTAAAGCATATCTACTCTTTTGTCTAGCATTTAAGCCATGCAATTTACTTTTGGCTTCTTATGTCTTATTTTCTACAAAATGCATTTAATAGCTTTTTGAGTTCTTTTGTATTCCAAGGCATGCACGAATTTTTGGCCTTTAAAATGGCTTGTAATACATCATTTTAGACAGATTTATGAATGAAAAACTTGTGTTTTCTTGAACCCCATTTGGTGTTTCATTTCTTTCAAATCTTGCTTTAGGTTTGAAGTAAAATCAATTCATTGGATTAGTCTTGATCAAGCTAATTCTGGAGTGAGTAGTCTTAGGATCTAAGAGTGACTATTTTAGATTTTTAAGTGTGATCTAAGTTAGCCTTCATTGTGAGTTTTTGCAAGGATCCTAGAAGGACCTCTAGCTTTGTAAAATTCAAGCAACGATCGGCGCTTATCATTTCGTATCAGAGCATTTGGTCGACATTCCTTGGCCGACTCTAAAGGTAAACAATCTTTTCAACATGTCACGTAATGAAGAAAAGGCAACAAATGTACCGGGTTTTAGTACCGTTCTTGAAGCTCTTAAAGATATGTTGGAAATGATGAGAGAAGATATGGAAGAAAGAAGAGCACATCGCAAAAGGATGTCTTCAAGGTACACTCATCCAAAACCAATTTCAAATATTCAATTGTCTTTGGAAAATGATAATTCATGTGATCAAATTCAGCCTACGGTTAAAGTAGAAAGTGGAAAACTTGAAAATGAAATGCTTTATGGTTTAGTTGCAACACATGCTAATGAGGTTAGTAGGGAATTAGATTGTAAGTTCTTATTTTCTTGTATCCCTTCTACTATTGTAAAACCTACTCTTAATGATGTACATATTGATGTGTGTGAGTTACGGGAAAAGGCACAAAAGGCCACGACAAAAGCAAATGAATTTATGGAAAAATAATCTTGTGAGAAAGTGAGTGTGAGAGATAAGCATGAGATTAGTTTATGGCCTATACAAAAAAAATGAGAGAAAAGCCAATATTGAGAGCTTGTGTGATAGAGCCAATGAGGTTAAATCTATTTTGTTTTCAAAGCAAAACATTTGTAGACTTTTATATAAAGGAACTTGCTATCTAACGGGCGAGCTCAAACCATGTTTCTATAGTGTTTCTTTTGAGTTTTTGCAGAAGGCAAATGAACTTATTCAACATATTGAATTGAAGTTTCCTTCCAAAGTAATGAATGAAAACATGCACAATGCCAACTTGTTTATTATGATGAAATACTCCAAATTTGCTTCCAAATTCATCCATGACAGCAAGCATAAAGTGTTCAAAAAAGGACATAAAGATTTTGATTTGAGGACAAATTCTTCTAAAGAAAGGGGGGATGATATGAATTCAACTACCAACCTATTGCATTCACATGAAGGAGCAATTACAAGAAGAAGGAAAAGAAGATTCCAAGAGGATTATAAAAAAAATTAAATGGCAGAATTTTAAATAAAGAAATTTCTAGATTTCTTATTTTGGGACTTTTTGATTTCAATGCTTGCCAACCATGCTCGTTATTGCAAGGGACATTCTAGAAGAGTTGGTTGAGTGTATTTAAAGCATATCTACTCTTTTGTCTAGCATTTAAGCCATGCAATTTACTTTTGGCTTCTTATGTCTTATTTTCTACAAAATGCATTTAATAGCTTTTTGAGTCCTTTTGTATTCCAAGGCATGCACAAATTTTTGGCCTTTAAAATGGCTTGTAATACATCATTTTGGACAGATTTATGAATAAAAAACTTGTGTTTTCTTGAACCCCATTTGGTGTTTCATTTCTTTCAAATCTTGCTTTAGGTTTGAAGTAAAATCAATTCATTGGATTAGTCTTGATCAAGCTAATTCTGGAGTGAGTTGTCTTAGGATCTAAGAGTGGCTATTTTAGATTTTAAGTGTGATCTAAGTTAGCCTTCATTGTGAGTTTTTGCAAGGATCCTAGAAGGACCTCTAGCTTTGTAAAATTCAAGCAACGATCGGCGCTTATCAATGCTGGCCAAACAACTGAACCTCTCAGGTTCCAGAAACTAAACGGCCTACTCTTACTTCAAATGAGACCAGCGAACCACAAAGCTTGTCTACAGCCTTAACGAAATACAATCGAACCACCAACTGGCGACTGATCCTAAAGGCAAACTTTTCCAACTAGAACGCGCTTACAACACTTAAGCAACCATCTTAAGAGAAATCGACGCGTGAAAGACAAGGGCACAATCCTGGTTCACCAGACGGCTAACACCACTCGCACCAGCTGAAACTTCAGCTACGGCCAACCCTAAATGGCAAAATCCAGGCACAGGCTCCACTCGGCCAAGCCAACAAACTGGAGCCTCTCAACGGCGGAATGCAAACTTTTTAATGCAACTTTCCAGCAACTGGCCTAAGAGAACATCGCAAGACAAGGAAACAACCAACATTCCTCTCATGGAAATCTTGAGTAGCAAGGAACAAACCATCACGCATCCACTAGCAACACAACAACTTGAGGATAGCAACTCAAGGGTTTAACCAACCAATGCCACGGCACCTCTGTGCCAACTCACTCAACGTGGCTCCGCTAAACGCCAACTGCGAAAAGCACAACAACTAGGGACAAAGCCCGAGAAAGGCTTGCTCAGCAGAAACTCAAACCAAGCTCATAACGAGCAAAGCTCGCCTCCAAGCTACCACTCAACTCTTAAGTCCATCCGGCTACTCAAAGGACTTCCTCCTTTTTAGCCTAGGCCTAACTCATCTTCCAACCGAAGATTCAATCCCGAAACATCGTAAGGAATACGAATAGCGACAACCATGAAACTTACGGATCATGTAACGACCCAGGTTTTTCTTCCCGGTCTTCCAGGTATGCCCTAGGGGTAATTTGGTAATTTGGTCGGGTCGTCAGGGTCGTTTGTGTCTTTTCCAGTTACTAAAATTATTGGATGGTTTTGTAGGTTTTTGGAGGGGTTTGTGGTTTGGTTGAGCAAGGTTCGTTGCAAAAGTAAAAATAAAGGAATTTGTGTTTGCAGTGGGGTTTGAACCGGGTCTCCGGGAAGCTTGTAGAGAGGTGTGCCAATTGAGCCATTAGGTGCTCTTGTTACTCTTTCTGCATCACATCTTAGTTAACCTTGGATTTTGGAGTTTTGGTGCATTTGGTTAAATGAAATAGAATTAGGTTATTCCATCTTCTTCTCCAAAACACCTCTTGGCCGCCCAAGCTCTCCATCTCCATAGCCTTGCCGATTCTTCATCCTTGCATCTCCTTGGGTTCGATCATCATCTTTCCGGGTATGTATTGATCTTCTTCTTCTTCTTCTTCTTCTTCTCATCCGTTTGGTGTGCGTTTGGCCAAGTGAAAAGAGGTGTGTTGTGTGTGTTGTGTTGATTGCAGCCGGTACCGAGTGTAGCCGAGCCAAGAAGAGACAGATCGCCCATCGCCGATCGCTCGCGACGTCGGCCGATCGATCGCCGCGACGCCCAGATCTGTCCCAGCTGGCCTTGCTGTTCGCCCAAAGAAAGACAGACGCCTTATCGCCGATCGCAGCGCGACGTCCAGCCGCCGATCGCTCAGACGCCCAGATCCGTCCCGCGGCCTTGCTGTTCGCCCAAAGAAGCAGACGATCGCCCGATCGCTCGCGCCAGAGGTCCTCGCCAGCGCTCGCGCGCGCCCTCGCCGTGTTCGCTTGCGAAGCGCCGCGCGCGCGCTTTCGCCCGAGCGTTCGCGCGCGCGCGCTCCTCGCTGAAGCCGCTCGCCGCGCGCCGCCGCGAGCGTTACGCCGCGCGCGCGTTCTCGCCGAGCCGCTGCTGCCGTGTCCGCATCGCGACGCCGGCGCCCGCGCGCGCCGCGCCAGACGCTCGCTCGCGCGCGCGCGTGCGCTGCTGCGTCTTGCGGCTGCGGCAGCGCGCCGGCGCGCGTCCTTGCCGCCGTACCGGCTCGCCAGCAGCCCCAAGCTCGTGTCGTCGCGCGCGCGTGAGTTCCCCGAGCCGAGCTTGCTTTGTTCTATTGTTGTTTAGATATTTTAGATGCCGATTATTGTTGGTTGCTAGGTTCCCGCTCGCTAGCTCGGGATTGTTCGCGACTTAGGATTTGTGTGTAGAAGTCTTCGACCAAGGTAAGGATTTCTTACAGGGGTTGTGTGGACCTGCGGTATATTTGTGATTGTTGTTTTGTATGCCTGTGTATGATTACTAGCATGTTTATCTCTAGGTGCTCTGTTCAATTCTCGATGGCATGAACTCTTGTATTGTTTCTCATGTTAGCCCATGCTAGGTTGTTCTATTCTAGCATGTTCGATATCTGTTCTTGCTTCGTAGTATCATGCTAGGTTCTTTGTATCCGATGAGCACGTATTGGACCGCATTGATTGAATCGTTATTATTGTTAAGGTTTAGAATTGAGGTAGATAGAATCATCAGGGCCCGATGCATAAAGTATCTTGCATCTATGGCAAGGACGTTCGAGACAGATTCTCCGTCCTTGGACCCCGTGAGGGATTAGCTATCCCAACCGGTAGGCCCCGCAATCTTGGGTGAGGGTGGGATCGTTAAATGCCCCAACGGTCGGGATGATGACTTGGCATTGCCTGCCCCCGGCAATCGGCACGCCCTCGGCGTGTTCGGGCGTAGCCCTTGATTGCCACTGTTAGGGCAAGGACCGCTTCTCGGTGTAAGCCTACCACGACCGGTTCCTTAGCCTCAAAAGTGCGGTGGTACAGGTGACATAGTTCACGTGTCCGTGTCTCACACCCCTATGTCGGTGACACCGATCCGAGATTTAGTTAGGCATGGTGGATCGAACTCGGGCGGCTTGCCACTAGACCGGCACCCCGAGTTTGCGGTAGCATGCGGTGCGCGCTTACGCTCATTACGGCGCCGATCGAGAGCTCCTCGGGATCTTGAGCGAGTGCACCTTTACGATCGATGAGATGAAGCGGTGAGGGCGGGACTTGTTCCCGTATAGCGCGTTTAGTGTGTTGTGGTATTTCCGGACTAAGACCACGAGTTGGCATCCGAGGTCCAAGTGTGGACTTAGCTATGTGCTCCGCTCTGTGTTTGTACTCATAGCTTGCATACATTCTTCTAGATGATCATGTATATCGATTGTACCCGGTTGGGGATTCTTACTGGGTAATTCGTTACTCACCCTTATTACGTGGTTTTCCACGTGTAATCAAGCGGGAGACAGGATGGTCGATGGAGGAGCCGTGATCATGGAATCTGCTTGTCATCTCCGATTATTCTATTCTATTTATCATGACTCTTGACTTTTGTTATTTCCCCGAATGCATGTAGGCGGGCACAGAGCCCTAGGATGTTTTTTACGTTTTATGGATTCCAAAGATATTTATACTTGTGGATTGTTTTAATGGTTTAAATAAATCTCGATCGAGTATGCTTTTAGAAATGTATGTTTTGGTTGTTGAATGTTTCTTTTTACTTGGGATCCAAATGTATTTTTCTTAATATCTTTTATTTTCACTACATGCATTGGGGTAAAGGCCCATTTAGAGCCCCTTTTGGGCCTGGTCTTTCTGATTGGTATCGAGCTCAGAGTCATAGATTCTGTAGAGACCGACCTTTTTGTTGTAGGTCGTTTTCCATGATCATCAAGACTCAGCGGTCATCAGTACGCCTAGATTTATTGTTTTAGAAAGGAAAAGGGTTAAGAATTTACAATACCTATCATCTAGTGTATGCCTTGTTTGGTGTTGTGGATCGTGTGACGAGTGTTTTGATTCGTTGTTGGTTTGGATGTAGATCGCCGGCATGCTACCATCCGCATCGAGAGGAGGTTCGAGAGCGGTCGAGGTATCGAGGATCGGATCGACATCGCAGGGGACATCGTCCCAAGCCGACACTAATGGCATTCCACCAGCAGCTCCTCCGTTACGCCTAGAGCGGGCGTTGAGGCGATCGAGCGCCGTGAGACTACTCCCGGAGCAGAGTTTGCCGAGTCTATGAGGGCTTTTATGGTCGGCATGTTGAGTGACCGAGGGCGAGACCTGTGCCTTGTTGGCGTGGGCGGGAAGAGTCCCGAGTCTAGATCGAGCGGTGACTCGATTGGTTCAAAGAGAGCTCGTAGCTCCTCCGGCTCCTCAGAGCAAGTAGCCCCAGAGGCCGATATGGCGGAGGGTGCCGAGGAATTGGGTAGGTGGTGAAGGATTTTGTGAAGTGGAAGCCCGAGAAGTTTGATGCCACCGGTGATGCGTTAGCGGCGGCCGTGTGGATTGCCCATTTGGAGTACACCTTCCCGATCATGGCGTGCCCCGATATTCAGAGGCCGAGATGTGCGGCTAATGTGCTAGGAGGCACAATGAGATGGTGGTGGGAGTCCACCTTGAGCGAGACCGGTGGGTCTCCACCCGCTACTTGGGAGTTCTTCAAGGTGAGTTCAAGGTAAAGTTCATCGGTGATGAGGCTCAGGAGAAGATGGTGGAGCTCTTCCCGAACACAGAAGCGTGGTTACGATTCCATTGAGGATTATGAGCGCAAGTTCTCGTGAGTATGGATATTTTGCTCCTCGGTTGATTGCCACCCCAGAGTCAAGATTCGGAAGTTCATATCCGGATTGGCGGGCAGGTGTTTCCCGGGATGTCGTGGCTCGTGCCCCGACACTTATGCTAGGGCTGCCCGATTAGCCACGATCTATAATGGGAAGTATCTGCTTTGAGCGGGTTGTTGCCGCTCTGCTTCGGGCGTCTGTCCCGCAAATTGTGGGGCGTAAGAGAAAGTTTGACTTTCGGGAGGCGCCAGCGCCGCCAAGGGCGATTCGAGCAGAGATCGGCGGAGAGCTCCGGTCCGTTTCGGCCCCGACAGCAGGAGGACCCCAGCGATTTCCGCTTGTGCTACTTGTGGGAAAGTCCACGCCGAGCTTGTCACTGGACCTAGATTGTGCTTCCGTTGTGGTAGAGAGGGGCACATGGCCCGTTTCGTGATCGGCCACCAACTATATGGCGGCTCGGCCAAGCAGCAGATAGGGTCGAGTGTTTGCTACGACCGTCAGAGGCCGAGCGCACGGATGCGCTTGTGGCGAGTACGCTTCTTGTTTTAGATCACCGCGCATTTGTCTTGTTTGATTACGGTTCCACGCATTCTTTTGTATCTGTGTTGTTTGGTCGAGCATGCTAAGTTAAGACTAGAGCCTCTAGGTTTCGAGTTATTCTGTTGCAACTCCTTCGGGAGTTGATATGTTGGCTAGAGATAAGATTAGGGATGGCCGGATCGAGATATCCGGAGAGTTGCTAGTGGCTACGCTCATAGTCCCGCCTATGAGCGGTTTTGATGTGATTCTTGGTATGGAGTGGTTAGTCGCTAACCACGCGTTGATTGACCGCCACCGGAAAGAAGTAGTGTTCGAGCCGCTGGTCGGCCCAGCTTTAAGTTTCGTGGAGTCCAGTGGTGGAGTTTGCCCGCCGATGGTGTCACCGTGAAAGCTCGTCGTTTGCTAGCTCATGGAGCTTGGGGCTATCTAGCCAAGTTGTTCGGGAAGAGCCGCCCCTCTTGTCTCGTTGATCAGTGCCGGTCGTGCAGGAGTTCGCGGATGTGTTTCCGAGGAGTTACTGGGGTTGCCCCAAAGAGAGAGGTTGACTTCATTATTGAGCTCGAGCCGTGGACCCTCCCTATCTCGAAGGCTCCGTGACGCATGGCGCCCAATGAGTTAAAGGAATCAAGATTCATTTGCAGGAGATGTTAGACCGAGGGTTCATCCGTCCAAGTGTGTCCCCGTGGGGAGCACGCCTCATTTGTGAAAAAGAAGGATGGTTCTATGCGCTTATGTATTGATTACCGCGAGCTTAATAAGGTGTGAGTGAAGAATAAGTATCCGTTGTTCCCGTATCGATGATTTGTTCGATCGCCTTTCGGGAGCTTCGGTGTTCTCCAAGATAGATCCGAGATCCGGTTACCATCGATTGCGGATCGGGGATGCCGACATTCCTAAGACGACTTTCAGTCTAGATATGGTCACTATGAGTTTGTGGTCATGTCGTTTGGATTGACCAATGCCCTGTACCGCGTTCATGGACATGATGGATAGGGTGTTCAAATCATTTTTGGACAACTTTCGTCATCGTGTTCATTGACGATATTCTCGATTTATTCGAGGTGCGAAGAAGACCATGCAGAGCATTTGAGGCGAGTATTGGCGGCTTTGAGGAAAACCCGGCTTTATGCGAAGTTTTCCAAATGTGATTTACGGTTGGAGCGGTGGCCTTCCTAGGCCACGTAGTTTCGAGAGATGGTATAGCCGTGGACCCCGCGAAGATTGAGGCCGTGAGTTCATGGGCCAAGCCGACTTCGCTTGCCGAGATTCGCACTTTCTGGTTTGGCGTGTTACTACCGCTTCGGTTCGTCAAGGACTTTTTCGCTAAAGCCTCGCCTCACTCGTCGACGAGGAAGGGTGTCGAGTTTGTTTGGGACAGCGAGTGTGATGAGAGCTTTGCTGAGCTCAAGCGCAGATTTGACTTCAAAGACACGATGTTGGCGGTCCCGGAGGGGACAGTGGTTTCGTGGTCTCTGAGTGATGCTTCCAAGTTTGGATTGGGTTGTGTGTTGATGCAAAGACGGGAAGGTCATTGCCTATGCTTCCCGGCCACCAAGCCGTATGAGCAGAACTACCCGACTCATGATATGGAGTTGGCAAAGCAGATGGTGTTTGCAATCAAGATTTGGAGGCATTACTGCACGGTGAGCGGATTGAGATGTTTACCGATCACCGAGCCTCAAGTATCTGTTTACTCGAAGGAGTGAATATGAGGCAGAGGAGATGGTTAGAGTGGTAAAGGATTATGATCTGCGAGATTTTGTACCATCCGGTAAAGCCAATGTAGTGGCCGATGCTTTGAGCAGTAAAGACGTCGCACTCTGCGGCGTTGTTGAGTTCTCAGCCAGCTTTGCGAGAGAGAGAGTTCGAGCGGGCCGAGGTTGCGATGTTGTTGGGAGAGGTTACCGCTGTGGTAGCTCGATTGACTATTCACCGGCCGATTCGGCAGAATGGATTATAGATGACCCGGTTGGGTGACCCCGCACTTAAGAGATTGGTTGACCGAGTCGAAGGCTTGACGGTGACTTTGACTTTGTGTATTCACCGATGGTGGGTTGACTTATAGAGGCCGGTTGTGTGTTCCGGGCATTGCGGTGTTTTTGCGAGCAGAGTTGCTCTCGAGGCCCACAGTTCCCTTTTGCTTGGCACCCGGGGTACCAAGATGTATCAGACCTTAAGCGGACTTTTCGGTGGATGGGAATGAAGAGAGATGTGGCAGAGTTTGTCAGGTGTCTCACTTGTCGCAAGTGAAGGCACCCGCAGCAGAGGCCACTGGTTTGTTGCAAAATGCATCGAGTGTACCCAGTGGAAATGGGAAGAGATCTCTATGGACTTTATCTCTGGTTTGCCAAGGACTCGAGGAAGTTCTCTCAGATTTGGGTGATAGTCGACCGTTTGATTCAAGAGCGCACACTTCATTCCCGGTAGAGACACTTATACCGTGGAACAAAGGCGCAGATTGTTTTTGGAGCAGATCATCCGTTATCATGGTGTGCGGTGAGGATTGTGTCCGATCGTGACTCATGGTTCACCTCTCGTTTCTCGGAGAGCGCTCGAGAAGGGTTTGGGCACAGAGTGCAATTTCAAAGATGACTTTTCACCCTCCGACGGATGGTCGATGAGAGAGTGAATCGATTCTCGAGGATATGTTGAGGGCTTGTGTGTTGGATTTCCGAGCGATTGGGACCGAAGATTCGTACTTGATGGAGTTTGCCTATAACAACGATTACGATCGGCGATTCGGATGGCTCCATTCGAGGCATTGTATGGTAAGCGTTGTTCGGTCCCGTGTGTTCGGGAAGAGGTTGGTGATAGACAGTTTTGGGTCCCGAAGTTACCGCAGCTTGACCAATGGTGCGAAGGCGTAAGATTAGAGCTCGTATGTTGACCGCTCAGAGAGCAGAAGAGTTACGCCGATGTTCGCGTCGAGATTTGGAGTTTGAGGTTGGTCGGCATGTGTTCCTTAAGGTTGCTCCGATGCGAGGTGTTACGAGGTTTGGTAAGCGTGGGAAGTTGAGTCCCCGATTTGTTGGTCCGTTTGAGATCCTAGAGAGGATTGGCGAGTTGCTTACCGCTTAGCCCTACCTCCGCTCACTATCGCGGTGCATAGTGTTTTTCATGTATCGATGTTGAGGCAAGATGTGCCGGACC
Source organism: Sicyos edulis (assembly GCA_036507275.1). Lineage (NCBI taxonomy): Eukaryota > Viridiplantae > Streptophyta > Magnoliopsida > Cucurbitales > Cucurbitaceae > Sicyos > Sicyos edulis. Next base: position 7,259,017 of record CM071847.1, read on the forward strand.
CGTCGCACATTGTGGACTTTGAGCCTTTGCGGTGAATGAGGATTTGAACTTCGAGGAAAAGCCGGTGAGGATCCTTGCCTTTGAGACCAAGACGTTGCGTAATCGCGAGATTCGTTTGGTAAAGGTTGAGTGGAAGAGTCGGGGTTCGAGGAAGCCACTTGGGAGCGGGGAAGACGAGATGAGGTTGCATTACCACTCGATTTGTAAGCTGTTTTAAGGACTTTCGAGGACGAAAGTCATAAAAAGGAGGGAATATTGTAACGACCTGTGTTTTTCTTCCGGTCTTCCAGGTATGCCCTAGGGGTAATTTGGTAATTTGGTCGGGCCGTCAGTGGTCGTTTGTGTCTTTTCGATTACTAAAATTATTGGATGGTTTTGTAGGTTTTGGAGGGGTTTGTGGTTTGGTTGAGCAAGGTTCGTTGCAAAAGTAAAAATAAAGGAATTTGTGCCGCAATGGGTTTGAACCGGGTCTCTGGGAAGCTTGTAGAGAGGTGTGCCAATTGAGCCATTAGGTGCTCTTGTTACTCTTTCTCGCATCACATCTTAGTTAACCTTGGATTTTGGAGTTTTGGTGCATTTGGTTAAATGAAATAGAATTAGGTTATTCCATCTTCTTCTCCAAAACACCTCTTGGCCGCCCAAGCTCTCCATCTCCATAGCCTTGCCGATTCTTCATCCTTGCATCTCCTTGGGTTCGATCATCATCTTTCCGGGTAGGTATTGATCTTCTTCTTCTTCTTCTTCTTCTTCTTCTTCTCATCCGTTTGGTGTGCGTTTGGCCAAGTGAAAAGAGGTGTGTTGTGTGTGTTGTGTTGATTGCAGCCACCGAGTGTAGCCGAGCAGCAAGAAGACAGATCGCCCATCGCCGATCGCTCGCGACGTCCAACCGATCGCTCGCGACGCCCAGATCTGTCCCCGGCCTTGCTGTTCGCTTCAAAGAAGACAGATCGCCCATCGCCGACCGACAGACGCCCGCCGCGTCGCCGATCGCCAGATCCGCCCCAATCCGCAGCAGCCTTGTTCGCCCAAGAAGACAGATCGCCCGATCGCTCGCGCCAGAGGTCTCGCCGGCGCTTCGCGCGCGCCCTCGCCGTGTCCGCTTGCCGAAGCCGCTCGCCGCGCCGCGCCCGCCAGACGTTCGCCGCGCGCGCGTCCTCGCTGAAGCCGCCGCCCGCGCGCGCCGCGCGACGTTCGCCCGCGCGCGCGTTCTCGCCGAGCCGCTTTGCGTGTCCAGATCGCACGCCAGCGCCGCGCGCCGCGCCCGGCGCTTCTTCGCGCGCGCGCGGCCAAGCGCAAGGCCTCCTTGCGTGCAGCCGCCGCCAAAGCAGCCCCAAGCTCGTGTCGTCGCGCCGCGTGAGTTCCCTGCCGCCGAGCTTGTCGTTTCTATTGTTGTTTAGATATTTTAGATGCTGATTATTGTTGGTTGCTAGGTTCCCGCCGCTAGCTCGGGATTGTTCGCAGACTTAGGATTTGTGTGTAGAAGTCTTCCACCAAGGTAAGGATTTCTTACCAGGGGTTGTGTGGACCCTGCGGTATATTTGTGATTGTTGTTTTGTATGCCCTGTGTATGATTACTAGCATGTTTATCTCTAGGTGCTCTGCTCAATTCTCGATGGCATGAACTCTTGTATTGTTTCTCATGTTAGCCCATGCTAGGTTGTTCTATTCTAGCATGTTCGATATCCATTCTTGCTTCGTAGTATCATGCTAGGTTCTTTGTATCCGATGAGCACGTATTGGACCGCATTGATTGAATCGTTATTATTGTTAAGGTTTAGAATTGAGGTAGATAGAATCATCCGCCCGATGCATAAAGTATCTTGCATCTATGGCAAGGACGTTCGAGACAGTTCTCCGTCCTTGGACCCCGTGAGGGATTAGCTATCCCAACCGGTAGGCCCCGCAATCTTGGGTGAGGGTGGCGATCGTTAAATGCCCCAACGGTCGGGATGATGACTTGGCATTGCCTGCGTCCCCGGCGATCGGCACGTCCTCGGCGTGTTCGGCCGTAGCCCTTGATTGCCACTGTTAGGGCAAGGACCGCTTCTGGTGTAAGCCTACCACGGCCGGTTCCTTAGCCTCAGTGCGGTGGTACAGCCGACATAGTTCACGTGTCCAGTCTCACACCCTATGTCGGTGACACCGATCCGAGAGATTTAGTTAGGCATGGTGGATCGAACACGGGGCGACTTGCCACTAGACCCAGCACCCCGAGTTTGCGGTAGCATGCGGTGCGCGCTTACGCTCATTTGGCGCCGATCGGAGAGCTCCTCGGGATCTTGAGCAGTGCACCTTTCGTATCGATGAGAGAGAGCGGCTGAGGCCGGGACTTGTTCCCGTATAGCGCGTTTAGTGTGTTGTGGTATTTCCGGACTAAGACCCCGAGTTGGCATCCGAGGTCCAAGTGTGGACTTAGCTATGTGCTCCGCTCGTGTTTGTACTCATAGCTTGCATACATTCTTCTAGATGATCATGTATATCGTATTGTACCCGGTTGGGGATTCTTACTGGGTAATTCGTTACTCACCCTTATTCTCGTGGTTTTCCACATGTAATCAAGGGGAGACAGGATGGCCGATGGAGGAGCCGTGTGATCATGGAATCCTGCTGTCATCTCTGATTATTCTATTCTATTTATCATGACTCTTGACTTTTGTTATTTCCCCTGAATGCATGTAGACGGGCACAGAGCCCCAGGATGTTTTCTTACGTTTTATGGATTCCAGCATATTTATACTTGTGGATTGTTTTAATGGTTTAAATAAATCTCGATCAAAGTATGGTTTTTAGAAATGTATGTTTTGGTTGTTGAATGTTTCTGTTTTTACTTGGGATCCGAAATGTATTTTTCTTAATATCTTTTATTTTCACTACATGCATTGGGGTAAAGGCCCATTTAGAGCCCCTTTTGGGTCGGGTCTTTACAGATCATGAGCCACACGAATCAACAAGACTACCTCAGCAGCTAATACTCGAGGCTGGCATCCATGGTGAAACTCAACCACCAAAGAAACTAGGGGTTCTTCAAACCCCAAAGAACCAACAACTTTCCAGAAACAACTCAACTCTTAAACTGGCTGGCCTCCGCCCTTGCGGGGACAAACAACTTTTCGCTTGCTAACAACACCATGCAGGGACCCTCTCGCTAGGCTAACCGTTGCGCTACTCTGATCAACTACACAACTCAGGAGCTAAGCTGACTACTCCTCAACGGGAATGATTCCCCAGCAAGCGAACTTCTGAAGGGCAGTGAACTTCACACACGCTCGCTGACTAGCTCAAACCCAAGGGCAACAACAACCAACTCTCTTGGAAGCAACACCCAAGGGAAACCTCAACCGATTGGACAACCAACCCAGAACTAGCAGAACTTACTCAACCGCAGAGGGAGGGGTCAACTCCCAAAACTTCCTGACTAGGAAGAAGTCCTCAGGGCAACACCCTCTTGCTCGAACCGAGCTAGCTCTTGAAACATCAAGAGAACCAAATCTTGGTCAACACCAAGCACCAACTAGCCACCACACCGAAACCAATCCGGACTCTACTCCAAACAAACACTAGCTTGCTAGACTACCAAGTCTGCCAGCAACTCACCCGAGGAACACTGCCTGGGTCTGACTGAGCTCTGGTGAGGCTCTCCACAACCTAGGGATCCTGCAATCACCCTCCGACACACACGGTCGTCAAACGATCTAACAGACAACTAGCTACACGGGCACAACCCTCTCCAGCATCTCAACTACGCTGGCCAACTCCAACTTCTTGAAAACTAAGAGGACCGAAAGCGCTACAGAATGCGTCATCCTCCTACTGAAACATCAACCACAACATAGCTTCTGCCCAAGGTAAGGATCCGAACAGCTCTCTTAGCCATGACGATCAGAACTGCGCGGCTTTGCTACCACTGCTCTTGTTCAGTTCCAACTGAACTCTAACCAGGTCAAGGTCAAACTAGCAAAACTTGCTTAAACAACAACCCGGCTACGAGCACGGTATCCTTACAACCAAAGCTAGGGCACTTGTCAAGAACTAAAGCCTTGACACCTCAAAGACTAAGCACTGGTTCCTAAACACGAACCTCTCGTGGTTGTCCAAACATACACCACGGAACGAGCTACGCAGAAGTACACCGGGGTGTACAGCTCCAACTTGATTCCTTAAGATCCAATGCCAACAAGGACTCTCACACAGGGCAACTTTTGCCTCCAACAGAGCCACTACTAACAAGGGAGCAACAAGAGTTCAAACCCTCTCGGGGCCAACTCACCACGAAATATTGGCCAACTCACTCTTACAAGAGCGTATCCACACCAAGCTAACATACCTCAAACCAATGTGCCAACTAAACGTGCTCCGATCAACCATACAACTCATGGCTCTAACACTAGATCAATCACGCATCCATCGATGCCAACACTACCCATACTAGGGTAACTAAAAGGGTAGTCGAATCATGCTACCATCAATCTGGCTCACAAGCTCACAACACAGGCGCGAGAACTCGAACGCACTAGCTCTTAACAGCCTACAACATCCTTTGTACCCAACTCTCGGTGACCCTGAAATGCTCCTACTTTCCCTCGAATGATCTCATACTTGTAGTTCTCTGACTACCATCGAGCTAGATCTCCTATGCAACCCAAACAGGTGCAACCTCAGGAAATGGGTACGAGACTAGTGGGGATGCTATACTCCGGGCGGCCATGGAACCACCTGCACAAAAGTGCCAACTGGCCTGAATCTAGGCCGCCTCTCAAAGCTTGGTGCCAACAGGCACTACATCCTTACAACACAAATCAGCCCTAAACGAGCTTTATACCCCTCCGAGGGTAGGAAAGATTACAGTCCAAGTGATGGGGCAATGGCACTAAACACAAGAGTCCCAATACTCGAGCAGACTACTCTCTGGCAGCTCGACCAACAGACATGCCACGGCCTACTCCTGCATCCCACTCGATGCTCAACAAAAGCTCAGGCCAACTCCTCGGGTGGCAACAACTAGTTCCACATTTGGAACATGCAAACAAAAGAGTGCTCACTTCTACTAGCCCGCTGAAATCCACAGACGGATTAAGCCCTGACAAGCAAACTCCACACTACACCCTGGCTACGAGGGTACTAAAAGAACTGTCTGTAAAACGACAGCAGGCTTGCAAGGGGGCAAAGATGTTTCTACATCTTCCTCAAGCCACTAACACGGCAACTTGCCAATCAATTGGGCGACTGGTGGAGACTCTGCTGGCCCACCTGTGACGAACCCGACCCAAAACATGGTCCTAAACAGGGGTTCTCACTCAGCATGCAAGTTAAATATGATAACAAGCGGTTTAGTGCTCATATTTAAAAACCTTTCAAAACATATGAGAAGAGGGAACCCTTAAAACATAAACAACAGTTTTCATTTAAACATCCAACGAAGTAAAACAACCTGGCCAGTATTTATAAAAACATACAATACAATTTAAACAACTTTTTAAACAATGTTCCCCTAGGACTCCTGTCCATCTACATGCTGAATAAACAATGCAATAATAAAAGACAGAGTGTCGGCGGCTCCCCATGATCAATCAGCTCCCTCCGCTAGCCATCCTGGTGTTGTCCCAAGCTACCTGAAAGATAAATAAGGGTGAGTATAAAGATACTCAGTAAGAATCCCCAACCGGGGTACAATACGATACATCAGTCATCTAGCACCTCAACATGCAAGCAAACAGCTATCAACACAGATTATAGCTCAACGAGCTCATAAAACAAGATCTGGAGCCATCGGAAGTCTCTTTCTTCCGGCCTAACTGGGATTGGATACACTGACCAATCCTGGGACATCCCTGAGGTATCTGTCACTCGGGGGAATACACTGATCCCTAGAATGTCTTCAAGGGCCTCCTTGCCCTTGCACTAATCTGGACTTACGGGAGAGTACCCGAAGTCAGGCTCTAACGGAAAAAAATGGTGTACTCACGACATTAGCCCGGGGGAGCTCTCCGAACCAGCAACTAACGCGTGTGCGCGCACACTGCATGCTCTCTCCAACCGGCGTAAATGCGGGGGCCTAAGAGAAAACTACGCGGGCCAGGTACGCATGCCTATGACTCGGAAGCGGTGTCACGGATCACAGTAGCGCGAGGCCCTCGGCGCTCATCTGTGCAGCCTGATCCACCGACCTGAAGCTAAGAACCAGCGAAGGTAGGCTTACACCGTTGGCAGGGTTCCGCTCTAGCAGGCTACAAACTAGGCTATTGCCGAAGTAGGTAGCTAAGTCCACAACCGGTCCCGAACAGCCTGAACAACAAACAAAGCACCCAAATCAAATACATAAAACAGCCCAAATAAATCAGTAACCAGCAGCCAACAAATCCGGGCCCAACGAAGAAAAGACTCGAGAAATACCATCCGCGAAGCCACAAGGCTCGGGCCAACCAAAGACACAACAGTGCGGCCGAGCGCAGGCGCGCTGGGCGCAGGCACGAGCGCAGACGCGCACACAGCGCGTCTTTGGGCGCAGAGCGCGCGCGCGTGGCGAAGCCGGCGAGGAGAGAGGGGCGCGCGCGGCTCGATACAAAGGACGGCGCGCGGGCGCGAGTTCAACAAGCACAGGGACGCGCGCGGGGCGACGAGCTACAGGGCGCGAGCGACACGAGCTACAGGACGCTGGGGCTGGGCGACGCGGACCAGGGCTAGCTGGCTCGGGGACGGCCTGAGCGAGGCGAATCTGGGCGACGCGGTCTTGGGCGAGCAGGGGCAAGGCTCGGTGCGACCTTGCGAGCAGGGCGCTGGGGCTGGCTCGGGCTGGGCGGCTAGGGCAGGGCGAGCTAGGCGGCTAGGGGGTTCGGGCTGGCTCGGGCATGGGCGACCAAGGGGGGGCTGGGGTGCTCGGGTTGGAGGAGAGAGAAAGGAGAGAAAAAAAAGAAAAATGGGGATTTTGGGAAAAATGGGAAATAAAAGGAAAAATGGGATTTTATCCTCATTTTCAAACTTATCCATTTAAATCCAATTTTCCAAAAATCCTTAAAATCCCTAAATCCCATTTCTCAGCTTCCTCCTTCGAGACTCGACTGAAGCAACCATTTCCAATCAATAAATCTCACTGAAATCAGCCTCCCAAATCAACACCAAGGGCCCGGGCTCGAATCCCAAAGGAAACACCCAAACAACCATAACTTTGCCCAAAACCCAAATCACAACCGAACTCCCAAACGAATAGCCCAAACATCTCGGGACTCGCAGCCACCAACAAACAAGCCTCAACAAAGGCAGGAGCTGACTCGAAGCCCTGAAAATCAACAAATCCAGCCCAGGGAGCAAAAAGACCAAAATACCCCCAAGGGTCAAAACAGCTCTAACGGCCCAACCGAACCACTGAATCTGAACCGAAAGCTCCTCGAGAAAAGGAATAGAAACCTGGGCCGTTACAACACTCCCTCCTTTTAAGACTTTCGTCCTCGAAAGTCCTAAGACGAAACGGCTCTAGGAAATCTCCACTGATTCCTAGCCAACTGAGCTTCTCAGCTAAAACAACACCAACCTTCTTCGAGAACCAAACCCTCTTGGGTTCTCAAAGGCTCAAAGCCACAAAGTTATCCAGTCTGCCATAACTATCTCAATAAAGACTCAGCATGCAAAAAGCATTGCTGCCAAAGACGGGGCAAGGCTAACCGAAAGGCCACTACTCCGATCAGCTCAAGGATCTCTAAAGGCCCTACAACCCCAGGGCTCAACTAAAACCCTGCTAATCCAACACGGAACACCTCTCTACGGTGTTACTCTCAGCAAACTCGCAGACTGGCACAAGCTCCAAAACTCAATGCCACGCACTAGCGTAACTTCTCAGAATGCCCACAGCTGTTATCAAACAGCCTCAACTCTACACCATGCTGGCCAAACAGCTCAACCTCTCAGGTTCCAGAAACTAAACAGCCTACTCTTGCTTCACAAGAGACCAGCGAACCACAAAGCTTGCCTAAAGCCTTAACGAAAAACAATCGAACCACCAACTAGCGATTGATCCAAAAAGGCAAACTTTTTCCAACTAGCACAAGCTCAAACTTCAGCTACGGCCAACCCTAAATGTCCAAAACCAGGCACAGGCTCCACTCAGCCAAGCCAACAAACTGGAGCCTCTCAACGGCCGAACACAAACTTTTCCATGCAAATCTACTAGCAACTGGCCAAAGAGAACATTGCCAGGCAAGGAAACAACCAACGTTCCTCTCATGGTAAAATCTCGGGCTGCAAGGACCAAACCATCACACAGCCACTAGCAACACAACACCTTGAGGATAGCAACTCAAGGGCTAACCAAGCAATGCCACGGCACCTCTGTGCCAACTCTCTCAAATGAGGCTCCGCTAATAGCCAACTGCGAAAGCACAACAACTAGAAGCAAAGCCTGAGAAGGCTTGCTCAGCAGAACTCAAACCAAGCTCATAACGAGCAAAACTCGCCTCCAAGCTACCACTCAACACTTAAGTCCAACAGGATACTCAAAGGACTTCCTCCTTTTAGCCAAGGCCTAACTCATCTTGCGACTAGAACCTCCACACTCGAAACATCGCAAGGAATACTAACTGACGAGGCTATCTCCAAAGATAACACTCGATGCTGGCATCCATGGTGCAACTCAACCACCATGGAAACTAGGGGGAAAAACTTCAAAGAACCAACAACTAACCAGCAAAAACTCAACTCTTAAACTGGCTGGCCTCCGCTCTTGCGGGGACAAACAACTTTCGCTTGCTAACAAAACAATGCAGGGATCCTCTCGCTGGGCTAACCACTGCGCTACTCTGATCCACTACACAACTCAGGAGCTAAGCTGACTACTCCCCAACGGGGAACGATTCCCCAGCAAGCAACCTCTGAAGGGCAACGAACATCACACATGCTCGCTGACTAGCTCAAACCCAAGGGCAACAACAACCAACTCTCTTGGAAGCAACACCCAAGGGAAACCTCAACTGGTTGGACCACCAACCCAGAACTAGCAGAACTTACTCAACTGCCGAGGGAGGGGTCAACTCCCAAAACTTCCTGACTAGGAAAAGGTCCTCAGGGCAACGCCCTCTTGCTCGAACCGAGCTAGCTCTTGAAACAATCAAGAGAACCAAATCTTGGTCAACACCAAGCTCCAACTAGCCTCCAAACCGGAACCAATCCGGACTCTGCTCCAATCTAGCACTAGCTTGCTAGACTACCAAGTCTGCAAGCAACACACCCAAGGAACATTGCCTGGGTCTGACTGGGCTCTGAAGAGGCTCTCCACAACCTAGGGATCTTCCGATCACCCTCCAACACACACGGTCGACAAACGGTCTAACAGACAACAGGCTACACGGGCACAACCCTCTCCAGCATCTCAACTACGCTGGCCAACTCCAACTTGAAAACCAAGAGGACCGGAAACGCTACAGAATGCGTCATCCTCCTACTCAAAGCTCAACCTCAACAACCTTCTGCCCAAGGCAAGGATCCGAACAGCTCTCTTAGCCATAACGATCAGAAACTGCTCGGCTTTGCTACCACCGCTCTTGTTCAGATCCAACTGAACTCTTACCAGGCTAAGGACCAACAAGCAAAACTTGCTTAAACAACAACCCGGCTACGAGCACGGTATCCTTACAACCAAAGCTAGGGCACTTGCCAAGAACTAAAGCCTTGACACCTCAAAGACAGAACAGTGGTTCCTCCACACGAACCCCTCGTGGTTTCCGAACATAAACCACGGAACGAGCTACACAAAAGTACACCGGCGTGTACAGCTCCAACCAGATTTCTTAAGATCCAATGCCAACAAGGACTCTCACACAGGGCAACTTTTGCCTCCAACAGAGCCACTACTATCCAGGGAGCAACAAGAGTTCAAACCCTCTCGGGGCCAACTGACCACGAAAAGCCACATTGGCCAACTCACTCTACAAGTGCATATCCATACCAAGCAAACAAACCTCAAGCCAATGTGCTCACTAAACGCTTCGAATAGCCATCCAACTCATGGCACTAACACTGGATCAACCACGCATCCTCGATGCCAACACTACCCATACTAGGGTAACTCAAAGGGTAGCCGAATCATGCTACCAACAAACTGGCTCAGAAGCTCACAACACAGGCGCGAGAACTCGAACGCGCTAGTTCTTAACAGCCTACAGCATCCTTTGGTACCCAACTCTCGGTGATCCTAAAACGCTCCTACTTTCCCCCGAAAAACCTCAAACTTGTAGTCCTCTGACTACCACCGAGCTAGATCTTTTATGCAACCCAAATAGGTGCAACCTCAGGAAATGGGTACAAGACTAGCGGGAATGCTGTACTCTGGGCGGTCATGGAACCACCTGCACAAAAGTGCCAACTGGCCTCAATCTAGGCCTCCTCTCAAAGCTAAGTGCCAACAGGCACTACATCCTTTACAACACAAATCAGCCTTAAACGAGCTTTATGCCCCTCTGAGGAAAGGTCACACTCCAAGTGACGGGGCAATGGCACTCAACACAAGAGTCCAAACACTCGAGCAGCCTAATCTCTGGCATCTCGACCAACTGACATGCCACGGCCTACTCCTGTATCCCACTCGATGCTCAACAAAGCTCAGGCTAACTCCTGCATCCCACTCGATGCTCAACAAAACTCAGGCCAACTCCTCGGGTGGTAACAACTAGTTCCACACTAGGAACATCCAAATAAAAGAGTGCTCCACTCTACTAGCCCGCTGAAATCCACAAACGGATTAAACCCTGACAAGCAAACTCCACAATACACCCTGGCTACGAAGGTACTAAAAGAACTGGCTGCAAAACAACAGCAGGCTTGCAAGGGGGGCAAAGATGTCTCTACATCTGCCTCAGGCCACTAACACGGCAACTTGCCAATCAATCGGGCGACTGGTGGAGACTCTACTAGTCCACCTCTCTCAAGTGACTACCACCATCAACTACTGTACCAAACAGCACAGGAACGGCACACCTCGGCCTCTGAACAGTAGGGCATCCCAACACACGGATGCTAAACTCAAACCTGGCCAACTGCTTTACTACTAGCAGCAGGACTTTCTAAACATCAAGCTCTACAAGCATCCACTTGCCAAACTGGGCGGCTCCATCAACGCCAACAAACTCGACAGCAAAAACCTGCTGATCATGCCCTCCTGGGAACCTCCGGGGATACAAGAGCTACTGGGGGGAAATGCTGAAACAAACTCTGTCAGCTGGGCTATCTGTGCCCGGGACTCCTCACTGCGCGCTACAAGCGCGCTGGTCTCCGCTCTCGATAGCTACTGGACACGCCATCAAATCTCACATGGCTGGAGCACACTCTGCTCAAGGAGTCTCTCTCTGAGGCGTGCTAACCTCTACCCCCTCCACTTGACAACTCAACTGCCAGGGCCAACTCTGACCAACAGGCCTAACAACCCTGGGACGCGACCTCAACATCAACACGATCAGTCCAACTCCTCGGTCAGACATGCCAAGCGTCCTGCTCCTCTGAGTGTGATCAACACACTGGCGATCTGCACAAAGCACCTCCACCCTCTCACTAGGGGAAAAGCAACAACTGGGCCACAAATGGCCTACGGTAGTCTAAGCTCTGCCTCCCTCTGGGTGCGATCTACACACTGGCGACCTGCACAAAGCATCAAAGCTGGCCCACACTGGGGCTCTCACTGCTCATCAAACTGCTCGCACTGCGGAAAGTTGGCATGATGGCTCTCTAAGCCCAAACCAACAACGAGTCAGAACCTGCTCGTCTCCGCTCCACAACTCTACACAAGGCATAAAAGCTAGATGAAAAGTATTGTAAATTCTTACCCCTTAGCTTAATTGAAGTCAGACAAACCTGACGGCCGTGGAGTGCTGATGATCATGGGAGGAACAACCTACAAAGCAGGTTAGTCTACATAATCTATGACTCTGTGCTCTGATACCAACTGTGACGAACCCGACCCAAAACATGGTCCTAAACTGGGGTTCTCACTCAACATGCAAGTTAAATATGATAACAAGCGGTTTAGTGCTCATATTTAAAAACCTTTCAAAACATATGAGAAGGGGGAACCCTTAAAACATAAACAACAGTTTTCATTTAAACATCCAACGAAGTAAAACAACTCGGCGAAGATTTATAAAAACATACAATACAATTTAAACAACTTTTTAAACAATGTTCCCTAGGACTCTGTCCATCTACATGTTGAATAAACAATGCAATAATAAAAGACAGAGTGTCGGCGGCTCCCCATGATCAATCAGCTCCCTCCGCTTGCCATCCTGGTGTTGTCCCAAGCTACCGAAAGATAAATAAGGGTGAGTATAAAGATACTCAAGAAGAATCCCCAACCGGGGGTACAATACGATACATCAGTCATCTAGCACCTCAACATGCAAGCAAACGGCTATCAACACACATCATAGCTCAACGAGCTCATAAAACAAGATCTCGGAGCCATCGGAAGTCTCTTTCTTCGGCCTAACTCGGATTGGATACACTCGACCAATCTCGGGACATCACCGAGGTATCACGTAACTCTCGGGAATATGACGATCCCTAGAATGTCCTCAAGGGCCTCCTTGCCCTTGCACTAATCTGGACTTACGGAGAGTACCCAAAGTCGGGTTCTAACGGAAAAAAATGGTGTACTCACGACATTAGCCCGGGGGAGCTCTCCAAACCGGCAACTAACGCGTGTGCGCGCACACCGCATGCTCTCTCCAACCGGCGTAAATGCGGGGGCCTAATGGCAAACTACACGGGCCAGGTACGCATGCCTATGACTCGGAAGCGGTGTCACGGATCACAGGAGCGCGAGGCCCTCGGCGCTCATCATGCGGCTGATCCACCGACCTGAAGCTAAGAACCGGCCAAGGTAGGCTTACACCGTTGGCAGGGTTCCGCTCTAGCAGGCTACAAACTATGCTATTGCCGAAGTGGGTAGCTAAGTCCACAACCGGTGGGTCGGGGGGGGGGGGGTAGCAAGATACGTTATGCTGCGCACACTTTACTCCCGACCTTAGCTAAATCCACCTTGGCGATCGGGGGGGAAGCAAGATACGTTATGCTGCGCACACTTTACTCCCGATCAGTGGGGACAAAGTACGTTATGTCCGCGCTCAATTACCGGATGATGACAAACCCTACAACTCTATCTAAGAGTACAAAGCAAAATCAATGATTCCTGGCTAGCAAGCAATGACCGACATAAATCACATTACCTAGCATGATACTACAACTTAAGCAGGAAGCATAAGCATGCTGGCAGAACAAACCTAGCATGGCACTAACATGCAAAATCAGGCAAACATGCTAGCAAGAAATCAATCAAACAGCTCTATCTCTAACATGCTCATAACAATCAGCAAACATACAAGGTCCAATCGAGATATATCGCAGGGTCCACACAACCACGGTAAGAAATCCTTACCTGGGACAAGCAGAAAAACAATAATTATAATAAATCAACGAACGATCCTCGAGTCTCTAATCGATCCCGAACAGCCTGAACAACAAACAAAGCACCCAAATCAAATACATAAAACAGCCCAAATAAATCAATAACCAGCAGCCAACAAATCTGGGCCCAACGAAGAAAAGACTCGGGAAATACCATCCGAGAAGCCACAAGGCTCGGGCCAACCAAAGACACAACAGCAAAGCCGGGCGCAAGGTAGTGGTTGGCCGGCCGGGCGCAGCCGGGCGCCACTGGGCTTAGGCACGGGCGCAGACGTAGGAACGAGCGAGCTGGGGCGCGGAGCTGCGCGCGGAGGAGCTGGTTCGAGGCTAGGGCGCGCGGCGCAGCTCGGCACAGGGAACGGCGCGCGGGCGCGAGTTCGGCAAGCACAGGGATGCGCACGAGGCGACGAGATACAGGGCACTCGGGCGCGAGCGACACGAGCTACAGGACACTCAGGCTGGCACGGCACGCACGACGGCAGACGGGGGGCGAGGCGACAGTGGCGAAGCCGAAGCGGATCGCTCGAGCGAGGCGAGGCAGATCTCGGCGACGCGGGCTTGGGCGAGTAGGGGCTGGGCTCGGTGCGACCTGGCGAGCAGGGCGCTGGGGCTGGCTCGAGCTGGGCGGCCAGGGGGCTCGGGCTGGCTCGGGCATTGGCGACCAAGGGAGGGCTGGGGTGCTCGGGTTGGAGGAGAGAGAAAGGAGAGAAAAAAAAAGAAAAATGGGGATTTTGGGGATTTTGGGAAAAATGGGAAATAAAAGGAAAAATGGGATTTTATTCTCATTTTCAAACTTATCCATTTAAATCCAATTTTAAAAAATCCTTAAAATCCCTAAATCCCATTTCCCGGCTTCCTCCTTCGAGACTCGACTGAAGCAACCATTTCCAATCAGTAAATCTCACTGAAATCAGCCTCCCAAATCAACACCAAGGGCCCGGGCTCGAATCCCAAAGGAAACACCCAAACAACCATAACTTTGCCCAAAACCCAAATCACAACCGAACTCCCAAACGAATAGCCCAAACATCTCGGGACTCGCAGCCACCAACAAACAAGCCTCAACAAAGGCAGGAGCTGCCTCGAAGCCCTGAAAATCAACAAATCCAGCCCAGGGAGCAAAAAGACCAAAATACCCCCAAGGGTCAAAACAGCTCTAACGGCCCAACCGAACCACTGAATCTGAATCGGAGCTCCTCGAGAACAGGAATAGAAACCTGGGCCATTACACCACCTCTCTCAAGGGACTTCCACCACCAACCATCAGATCAAATAAAGACAGAACGGCACACCTCGGCCTCGAGCAAAGAAGACATCCCAACACACAGATGAAAAACTCAATCCTGGCCAACTGCTTTACTACTAGCAGTAGGACTTTCTAAAACATCGAGCTCTACAGGCTTCCACTTGCCAAACTGGGCGGCTCCATCAACGCCAACAATCTCATCATCATAAACCTGCTGATCATGCCCTCCCGGGAATCTCTGAGGCTACAAGAGCTACTGGGGGGGGTGTTTCCTGAAAAACTCTGTCAGCTGGGCTATCTGTGCCCGGGACTCCTCACTACGTGCTACAATCTGCGCTTGGGTCTCCGCTCTCTGATAGCTAAAGACCTGCCATCAAATCTCTCATGGCTGGAGCACACTCTGCTCAAGGAGTCACACTCTGAGGCGTGCTAGCCTCTACCCCCTCCACATGGCAACTCATCTGCCAGGGCCAAAACTGGCCTACAGGTCTAAACAACCCTGGACGCGGCCTCAACATCAAAACGATCAGTCCAACTCCTAGGTCGGACATGCCAAGCGTCCCAGCTCCTCTATGTGCAATCAACATAAGCACAGCCATAGCTAACTCCTTTCTTGGAGTGTTACTCCAAGGCAAAGCACCTCCACCCTCTCACTAGGGGAAAAGCAACAACTGGGCCACAAGTGGCCTACGGGAGTCTAATCTCTGCCTCCCTCTAGAACGATGTCCCAGGGGCATCCAAATCTATCTGGATACCTCAACAAGCTGCTATCAAACTGCTCACACTGCGGAAAGTTGGCATGATGGCGCTCTAAGCCCAAACCAACAACGAGTCAGAACCTACTCGTCTCCGCTCCACAACACTACACAAGGCATACACTAGATGAAAAGTATTGCAAATTCTTAACCCTTAGCTTAATGAACTCAGACAAACCTGACGGCCGTTGTAACGGCCCAGAATTTCATCCCGGTCTTCCCGGTTTGCCCCAGGGGCATTTTGGTAATTTGGTCGGGCCGACAGGGCCAGTTATGTCTTTTCCAATTGCCAAAAAAATTATGAGATGGATTAAATAGGATCGGGAAGCTTTGTGGAGGTATTTGGGCTTGGTAAAATGCAAAAAGAAATAGGGAATTAAATAGCGCGTCGGGTGAGATTCGAACCAGGGGCGCTTGGGAAGCTAGTTGGGTGGCCTTGCCACTTGAGCCACTGAGCGCTCTTGTTAATCTACGCGCGCCATCTTGTATATACGCCGTGCTTCAAGGGAGTTTAGTTTAAAAGCCAATCGCCCGAGCCTTCTTCCCCATTTCTTCTTCTTCCTTCGCAATTTTTCTCTCGACCGACTGCGATTCTTCTTCGTGATTTCTCCCTCGCCAGCTCCAATTCGACCGAGTTCCTCTCCATTTCGAAGTCGATTTCCCATCCCCGAGCAGTCGGTAAGTGTTCTTCTTCTTCTTCTCCTTCAAATCCGTTTCCCCTATTTTTGTTGTTGCCATGGCTGGTCGAGAAGAAGTGATCTGCTTGTAGGTTTTGTGCAGCTAGTGTAGGGGAATTCAACCAGCAACAAATCGCTCGCCAATTCGTCTTCTCCATCGCCAATTCGGATTCCTTCTCCAACGCGCGCAGAAGCCAGCTCGTTTCTCCATCGCGCGCAGAAGCCGTGTCGCAAAGCCGAGTCCGCGCGCATCCACGCCCCAGGGCCGTGTCGCTTGTTCTGCCGCCATGCCGAGCCGCCGAGCCGAGCCGAGTCGAGTGAGAGCCGAGCCGAGCCTAATTATTTTATTTAATTTAATTTAGATATTGTGTGTAATTGTGTTGTGCTTGTTAGGTTCCCGGTAGCTAGTTCGAGATCGTTCGCAGCTTAGGTTTTCGTGTAATCGCCCCCAACCAAGGTAAGGATTTCTTACTGGAGTTGTGTGGACCCTGCGATATATTATGTGATTGCTGATTGATTGCTTGTTTGTGTTTATTGACATGTGTAGTTAAGTGCTCTATTCTGAATTCCCGACTGGCATGAATTTCTACGTTGTTTCTCATGTTAGTCCATGCTAGGTTGTTCCTTCTGGCATGCTCGTATCTGTTCTTGCTTTGTAGTATCATGCTAGGTTCGTTGTATTCTTATTGAGCACGTATTGGAATATATTGGATTGTTTGCTGATTGCTATGACAGGTTAGAGTGCAGGTAGATAGCATCATCCGGGTCAGGTGCATAACGAACCTTGCATCCTCGACAGGGACGTACGAGATGGAGCTCTGTCCCTGATCCCGTTAAGGAATAGCTAACCCTAACGACTGGCCCTGCAATCCTGGGTGAGGGTGGCAGACTGTTAAATGCCCCAACGGTCGGGATGATGACTTGGCATTGCCTCGTCCCCGGCGATCGGCACGCCTCGGCGTGTTCGGCAAAGAGCCCTTGATTGCCACTGTTAAGGTAAGGACGGCTTCTGGTGTAAGCCTACCACGACCCGTTCCTTAGCCCTAGGTGCGGTGGGAGCAGGTGACATAGTTCACGTGTCCGTGTCTCACACCCTATGTCGGTGACACCGATCCAAAGATTTAGTTAGGCGTGGTGGACTGGACATGGGCGGCTTGCCACTAGACCCGGCACCCCCATAGTGTGCGAGAGCACACGTGCATGCTTATGCTCATTACTGGCCACCGAGAGCTCCTCGGGATCTTGAGCTAGTGTACCTTTCATTTGACAATAGACAGGCTGAGGCCGGGACTTGTTTCTCGTATAGGGCGTATTGTGTGGTGGATTGTGTGGTGGATTATTCCGGACTAAGACCCTGAGTTGGCATTCGAGGTCCAAGTATGGACTCAAGCTATGTGCTCTATTCTGTGTTTATATTCATAACTTGCATACACTCATCTAGATGACCATGTATATCGTATTGTACCCGGTTGCCAGATTCTTCTTGAGTAATTCGTTACTCACCCTTATTATTGTGGTTTTCCACAGTAACCGAGATCACGAGACATGATGGTCAAGAAGGAGGAGCTGTGATCATGGGGCCCATCATCAAACTCGATTTTGTGTTATGACTCTTTATGTTTTATTTTCCCCTGAATGCATGTAGCCGGGCACGGAGCCCTAGGATGTTTTCTAAATGTTTTGTGGATTCCAGCATTGTTGTATCTGGACAGGTTTTGAATGATGAAGGAGGAGCTGTGATCATGGGGCCCAGTCATCAAACTCTGATTTTGTGTTATGACTCTTTATGTTTTATTTTCCCCTGAATGCATGTAGCCGGGCACGGAGCCCTAGGATGTTTTCTAAATGTTTTGTGGATTCCAGCATTGTTGTATCTGGACAGGTTTTGAATGATTTTAATAAATCTCTTATTAGAGTAAACTTTGGAAATGTATTTATCTTGGAAGCAGTGCTTGGGAAACAGGGGGCGAGTTTTGGAAAATTGTCCGGGCTTTGAACTGAGTGTTTGAATGTTTTGTTTTTAATTGGTACCGAAATCATGTTTGTATAATGTCCTTTACTTTGAATGCATGCATTGGGGTAAGGGCCCATTTAGAGCCCCATTCCGGTCGGGTCTTTACAGCCGTGGAGTGCTGATGATCATGGGAACAACAACCTAGAAAGCAGGTTAGTCTACAGAATCTAAGACTCTGTGCTCTGATACCAACTGTAAGAACCCGACGCAAAACACGGTCCTAAACCTGGGTTCTCACACAGCATGCAAGTTAAATATGATAACAAGCGATTTAGTGCACATATTTAAAAACTCTTCAAAACATATGAGAAGGGGGAACCCTTAAAACATAACCAACAATTTTCATTTAAGCAAAACCAGCAAAATAAAACAAGCCTGGCCAGTGTTTATAAAAACATACAATACAATTTGACACAACTTTTTAACAATGTTCCCCTAGGACTCATGTCCATCTACATGCTGAATAAACAATGCAATAATAAATGACAGAGTGCCGACAGCTCCCATGATCAATCAGCTCCCTCCGCTAGCCATCCTGGTGTTGTCCCAAGTTACCTGAAAGATAAATAGGGGTGAGTATAAACATACTCAGTAAGAATCCCCAACATACATCAGTCATCTAGCACCTCAGCATACATGCAAACAGCCACCAACACAGATCATAGCTCAACGAGCTTACAAGGCAAGATCTGGAGTCCTCGGAAGTATCCTACTTCCGGCCTAATGATTGGTTCTCATAACCAATCCCGAGACATCTCTGAGGCTCTCTCACTCGGCAAATTGATCAGCTCAAAAACTGATTCCAAGGATGTCCGACACCCTCGAGGGTCTTTCTCCCTCGACCAAATGATTAGCTCAAAAGCCAATCCCAATGGGTGTCCCCAAGGGCCTCTTACCCTCGCTGCAAATCTGGACTTACGGGAGAGTTGTAACGGCCCAGTTTTCTATTTCGGTTTCCCAGGTGTTTCCAGTTCATTATTCGGATGTTCGGATGGGCCGTTAGAGCTATTTTAACCCTTAGGGGGATTTTGGTCTTTTTTCCCCCGGTCAGGGTTTTGTGGATTTTCAGGATTCCAGGGTTACTCCTGCCTTTGTCGAGGCTTGATTGTTGTTGGTTGCAGGACCCAAGAAGTTCGGGCTAGTTGGTTGGAAGTTTGGAGGTGATTTGGTAATTAGAAAAATTATTGTTAATTTAAGTGCTTCCATTGGGATTTGAACCCTTGCCCTTGATGGTGATTTGAAAGCTTGGTTTAAATGAGTTTTAATAAGGAGAAAAGGTTGCTTCAGCCGGGACTCGAAGAAGGAAGCCCGGGGAAGGGATTTAGGTCACCAAGACCTATTTAAATTAGGCAAAGGAAAGAAAATCAAGAAAATCCCATTCCCCTTGTTTTACCACTCTCTCTCTCTCTCTCTCTCTCTCTCTCTCTCTCTCTCTTTATCTCTCTCTCTCCTTGCTGACCTCACCAAGAAACCCAACCGAGCCGCACCGAGCCACTCAGCCCCCGCACACAGGCCACAGAAGAAGAACAGTGCGGCGATCTGCCTGTCGCCCAGCCATCAGCCATGTCGCCCAGCCAAGCAGCCCAGACGCATTATCACAATGCGGGCATTGTCGTCGCCTGGCCGTCGCCAGCGCCAGCTCTCCCGCGTCGGGAGTCTCGCTTTGTTTGCTGCGCGCCCGGCGCGCCTGCGCCCACGCCGTCGCGCGCGCTGACGAATGTGTCGATGCAAGCGCCCGTGTCGGCGTGCGGCGCCCGTCCCCTGCCGCGCAAAGCGCGCGCTTGATCTGCTCGCCCGGTGCAGTCATGCTCGCCCACTTGCCGCCGAGAGCTTGTTTTGCCGAGATAGATGGGACCGAGACCTAGTACCTTCTCGGTTGGTAATTCCCGAGCCTCCACTCTTTTGAACCCTAAGTTGATTGGTTGTTGTAATTTAATTAGGATATTTTTATTAAATGCTTAGGTTGCTTGGGTTCACTTAGAAGCTCGGGAGTCGCTTTATTGGCTTATGGTAGTTATTTTCTGCTTGTTTCCAGGTAAGGATTTCTTACCGTGGTTGTGTGAACCCTGCGATATTATCATGATGTGCTTTGTATGCTTGTTGACTGTTATGAGCATGATAGTGATAGGACAGCTATGTTTGAATTTCTTGCTAGCATGTTTGCCTGATTGTACATGTTAGTGTCATGCTAGGTTTGTTCTTCCACCATGCTTATGATTCCTGCTTTAAGTTCGTAGTATCATGCTAGGTTATGTGTGATTGATGTTGATATGTATGTTTAGCCAGGAATCAGTTACTTTGTACTCTTAGCTAGTATAGTAGGGTTTGTCAACATCCAGAGGCTGAGAGTGGACATAACGTACCTTGTCCCCACCGGTCGGGAGTAGAGCGAAGCATAACGTACATTGCTTCCCCCCGACAGCCGATGTGGATTTAGCTACCACATCGGCATAAGCCTAGTTTGTAGCTGCTAGAGCGAAACCCCTTAGCGGTGCAAGCCCGCCTTGGCTGGTTCTTAGCTTTAGGTCGGTGGTACAGTGCCTGCAGATGAGTGCCGAGGGCCTCGCACTCTCGTGTTCGGTGACACCGCTCCGAGTCTTTAGGCATGAGTACACGCCCGCGTAGTTTGTACCTAGGCCCCCACATTTACGCCGGTTGCAGCAGCATGCGGTGTGCGCGTACACGCGTTAGTCGCCGGTTCGGAGAGCTCCCCCGGGCTAATGTTTGTGAGTACACCAGTTCCTTCCAGTTTAGAGCCAGACTTCGGGTACTCTCCCGATAGTCCAGATTTGTTAGCGAGGGTAAGAGGCCTTTGAGGACACCCATTGGGATTGGCTTTTGAGCTCATCATATGGTCGAGGGAGGAAGACCCTCGAGGGTGTCGGACATCTTTGGGATCGGTTTTTAAGCTGATCAATTGGCCGAGGGAGAAAGACCCTCGGAGATGTGCCGGGATTGGTTATAAGAACCAATCATTAGGCCGGAAGTAGGAGACTTCCAAGGATTCCAGATTCTGCCTTGTAAGCTCGTTGAGCTATGATCTGTGTTGGTAACTGTTTGCATGTATACTAGGGTGCTAGATGACTGATGTATCGTATTGTACCCCGGTTGGGGATTCTTACTGAGTATGTTTATACTCACCCTTATTTCTGTGGTTTTTCCACCAGGTAACTTGGGATAGCATTGGGACGGCTAGCGGAGGGAGTTGTATGATCATGGGAGCCGCCGGCACTCTGTCATTTATTGTTTGCATAATTTGTTCAGCATGTAGACGGACAGGAGTCCTAGGGGGACGTTTTTAAAAGTTGTTTAAACTGTGTTGTATGTTTTTATAGACACTGCCCAGGCTTGTTTTACTTTGTTGGTTTTGCTTAAATGAAGGTTGTTGTTTATGTTTTAAGTGTTCCCCGCTTTTAAATGTTTTGAAAGGTTTTAAATATGAGCACTAAACCGCTTGGTGAAGTATTTAACTTGCATGCTGAGTGAGAACCTAGGTTTAGGACCGTATTTTGGGTCGGGTTCTTACAGTTGGCATTAGAGCACAGAGTCATAGATTCTGTAGACTAACCTGCTTTGTAGGTTGTTGCCCCCATGATCATCAGCACTCCGCGGCCGTCAGGTTTGTCTGAGTTCTTTAAGCTAAGGGTTTTATTTTACAATACTGCATCTAGTATACATGTGTTACCCTTGTTTGGCAGTGAGAGCCCCAGCGTGGGCTAGCTTTTATGCTTTGTGTAGATCGCCAGTATGTTGATTACTCTTAGAGGAGCAGGGACGTTTGGTATTTCCAACAGAGGAGTTGGACTGTTCATGTTGATGATGAGACCACGTCCAAGGTTGTCTAGACCCGTAGGCCAGTTCTGGCCCTGGCAGTTGAGTAGCCAAGAGGAAGGGGTAGAGGCTAGTCTGTCTCAGAGTGAGACTCCTTGAGCAGAGTGTGCTCCAGCCATGAGAGAGTTGATGGCATGTCTCTTAGCTAACAGAGAGCGGAGACCCAGGCGCAGTTTGTAGCTCGTATTGAGGAGTCCTGAGCACAGATAGCCCAGCTGGCAGAGTTTCTTTAGGAATCAACCCCCCTAGTAGCTCCAGTAGCCCCGGAGGTTCCCGGGAGGGCTTCATCAGTAGGTTTATGAGTTTGGCAAGTGGAAGCCTGTAGAGCTGGATGTTTTTGAGACCTACTGCTAACAGCGAGGTGGTTGGCCAGGATTGAGTTTATCATCTAAGTGTTGGGATGACCTGGTGTTCGGAGGCCGATGACCTGATGTTCAGAGGCCGAGGCGTGCCGTTCTTGTGTTGTTTGATGCAGCAGTGTAACGGCCCAGTTTTCTATCTCGGTTACCCAGGTGATTTCGGGTCATTATTCGGATGTTCGGATGGGCCGTTAGAGCTGTTTTAACCCTTAGGGGCATTTTGGTCTTTTGCCCCCGGTCAGGGTTTTGTGGATTTTCAGATTCCAGGTCATTCCCGCCTTTGTCGAAGCTTAATGGTTGTTGGTTGCAAGACCCGAGAGGTTTGGGCAAGTTGTTTGGAAGTTTGGAGGTGTTTTAGAAAATGGCAAAATTAATTGTAATTTTGTTGCTTCCATTGGATTTTGAGCCCTTGCCCTAAATGGTCTTGTGGAGTTTGTAGGAAAAGAGAGTTTTATTTTAAAATAAGTTTGCTTCGGCCGGGTTTGGAAAGAGGAAGCTTTGGGAAGGGATTTTAGACCTATTTAATTAGGGAAAAGGAAAGAAAATCAAGAAAACCCTTTTTCACCCTTGTTTTACAAAATCCTCTCTCTTTCTCTGTCTCTCTCTCTCTCTCTCTCCTAGCCGACCTCACCAAGAAACCCTAGCCCCAGCCATGCCCAAAGAAGACCAGCCCAGCCTTGCCATCGCCCTAGCCGCACCACCGCCCACGCAGACAATTCGCATTTCGAGTGACAGACCCACAGACAAAATTTCAGCAGACCAGCGCACAGGCACCCACCGCCCAGCCCAGCGCACGAGACAACCAGCCTGGCCAGCACCAGGCGCCAGCGCGCAGACGCCCGTCGGCCCAAAGACTAAAGCCGCTTCGCGACCAGCGCCGCCAGCTGCCGCCGCGCCGCGCCCAGCTTCCGCGTTTGCGTGCTCATGCGTGCGCTCGCGCGTCGCGCGCCGCGTGCGCGCGCTGCGCCCATCGCGCCGTCGCCAGCCCAAGCAGCGCAGCGCGCGCCGCGCATTGCCTGCTCCCTTTGCGCGCGCTTGGCCGCCGCGCGCCTACCGCACGTCCTGCCTGCCCACTTGCCGCCGAGAGCCTGTTTTGCCAAGATTGTTGGGGCCGAGACCTAGTACCCTCTCGTTTGGTAATTCTCGAGCCTCCACTCTTTTGGACCCTAAGCTGTTGGCTGCTGTTTATTTAATTAGGTTGTTTCTATTAAAATGCTTAGGTTGCTCGGTTTCGCTTTAAAGGTCGAGGGTCATTATTTGATTGTGAAAGTTATTTCTGCTCGTTTCCAGGTAAGGATTCCTTACCGTGGTTGTGTGGACCCTGCGATGCTTTCTTGATCGTGCCTTATATGCATGGTTACTTCTATGAACATGATTAGTGGATAGGACAGCTTGTGATTGCACTCTTGCTAGCATGTTTGCCTGTT
The DNA here is from genome assembly GCA_036507275.1 of Sicyos edulis. Taxonomy (NCBI): domain Eukaryota; kingdom Viridiplantae; phylum Streptophyta; class Magnoliopsida; order Cucurbitales; family Cucurbitaceae; genus Sicyos; species Sicyos edulis. The sequence continues at coordinate 7,282,766 of CM071847.1, forward strand.
TGTACATGTTAGTGCCATGCTAGGATTGTTCTTCCAGCATGCTTGAGATTCCTACTTTAAGTTCGTAATATCATGCTAGGTTATGTGTGAATGATGATGATATGTATGTCTAGCCAGGAATCAGTCATTTTGTACTTTTAGCTAGTATAGTAGAGTTTGTCATCATCCAGAGGCTGAGAGCGGACATAACGTACTTTGTCCCCACCGGTCGGGAGTAGAGCGAAGCATAACGTACATTGCTTCCCGGCAAATACCGATGTGGATTTAGCTACCACATCGGCATAAGCCTAGTTTGTAGCTCTGCTAAAGCGGAACCACCGCCAGCGGTGCAAGCTCGCTTGGGCGGTTCTTAGCTTCAGTCGGTGGTACAGCCTGCACAAATGAGTGCCGAGGGCCTCGCACTACTGTGTTTAGTGACACCGTTTCCGAGTCTTTAGGCATGCGTACCTGGCCCGCGTAGTTTGTACTTAGGCCCCCACATTTACGCCAGTTGCAGCAGCATGCGGTGTGCGCGAACACGTGTTAGTCGCCGGTTCGGAGAGCTCCCCTGGGCTAATGTTCATGAGTACACCCGTTCTTTTCAGTTTAGAGCCAGACTTCGGGTACTCTCCCGATAGTCCAGATTTGTTAGCGAGGGTAAGTGGCCCTTGAGGACACCCATTGGGATTGGCTTTTGAGCTGATCATATGGTCGAGGGAGAAAGACCCTCGAGTGTGTCGGACATCTTTGTGATCGGTTTTTGAGCTGATCAATTGGCCGAGGGAGAAAGACCCTCGGAGATGTCCCGGGATTGGTTATGAGAGCCAATCATTAGGCCAGAAGTAGGAGACTTCCGAGGATTCCAGATTCTGCCTTGTAAGCTCGTTGAGCTATGATCTGTGTTGGTAACTGTTTGCATATATACTAGGGTGCCAGATGATTGATGTATCGTATTGTACCCCGGTTGGGGATTCTTACTGAGTATGTTTATACTCACCCTTATTTCTGTGGTTTTCCACGTGTAACTTGGGACAAACACCGGGGACGGCTAGCGGAGGGAGCTGATTGATCATGGGAGCTGCCGGCACTCTGTCTTTATTGTTTGCATATTTGTTCAGCATGTAGATGGACAAGAGTCCTAGGGGAAACATTATTAAAAGTTGTTTGAACTGTTTTGAATGTTTTTAGATACTGGCCAGGCTTGTTTTACTTCGTTGGTTTTTCTTAAACAAAATTGTTGATTATGTTTTAAGCATTCCCCGTTCTAAATGTTTTGGAAGGTTTTAAATATGAGCACTAAACCGCTTGATGAAGCATTTAACTTGCATGCTGAGTGAGAACCTAGGTTTAGGACCGTGTTTTGGGTCGGGTTCTTACAGTTGGTATCAAGAGCACGAGTCATAGATTCTGTAGACTAACCCGCTTTGTAGGTTGTTGCCCCCATGATCATCAAGACTCCGCACGCCGTCAGTTTGTCTGCGAGTTCATTAAGCTAAGGGTTTTATTTTACAATATCGCATCTAGTATACATGTGTTACCCTTGTTTGGCGCGTGGATCGCTCCAGCGTGGGCTAGCTTTTATGCTTTGTGTGGATCGCTAGTAGGTTGATTGCACTTAGAGGAGCGCAGGACGTTTGGTATTTCTAACCGAGGAGTTGGACTATTCATGTTGATGATGAGACCCGCGTCGTGGTTGTCTAGACCCGTAGGCCACCTTTGGCCCGGGCAGATGAGTTGCCAAGAGTAGGGGGGGTTGAGGCTAGCACGCCTCAGAGTGAGACTCCTTGAGCAGAGTGTGCTCCAGCCATGAGGGAGTTGATGGCAGGTCTTCTAGCTAACAGAGAGCGTAGACCCAGGCGCAGTTTGTAGCACGTAGTGAGGAGTCTTGGGCACAGATAGCTCAGCTGGCAGAGTTTATTTAGGAGACACCCCTCCTTGTAGCTCCGAGTAGCCGGAGGTTTTCGGGAGGGCTTGATCAGCAGGTTTGTCTTTGATAAGATAGTTGGCGTTGATCGAGCCGCCGAGTTTGTCAAGTGGAAGCCTGTAGAGCTGGATGTTTTTGGGACCTACTGCTAGCAGCAAGGTGGTTGGCCAGGATCGAGTTTATCATCCATGTGCTAGGATGACTGTGTGGTGTTGAGGCCGATGACCGGATGTTTAGAGGTCGAGGCGCGCGCTGCAGTGTTGTTTGATGCAAAGCAGTGTGGTGGTGGAAGTCCTGTGAGAGGCGGACAAACAGAGTCTCCACCACCACCCGGTCAATTGGCAAGTCGCCAAGTTAGTAGCTTTTGAGGAAGATGTAGAGACATCTTGTCCTCCCGCAAGCCTACGATCGTTTTGCGGCCAGTTCTTTTAGTACCCTCGAGCTGTGGGGTAGTGTGGAGTTTGCTTGTCGAGGACTTAATCCGTCCGTGGTTTTCGGTGGCTATTAGAGAGAAGCACCTTACGTTAGCATGTTCCGGTGTGGAGCTAGGTGTTTGCCACCCGAGGGTTGGCACGAGTATTCGTTGAGCATCGAGTGGGATGCGTAATCGGGCCTTGGCTTGTCTGTTAGGACGTGATGTTAGAGAGTAGTCTACTCGATTGTTGAGACTCTTGTGTTGAGTGCCATTGCCTGCACACTGGAGTGTGACCTTCCCTACCCTCGAGGGGCTTAAAGCCCGTAAAGGGATGTTTGTGTTGTAAAGGAAGTATCGCTGTTGGCACCAAGCTTTGAGAGGAGGCCTAGATTCAGGCCAGTTGGCACTTTTCGTGCAGGTGGTTCCAGGACCCGCCCAGAGTTTAGCATCCCCACAAGTCTTGTACCCATTCCTGAGATTGCACCTATTTGGGTTGCTTAAGAGATCTAGCTCGGTGGTAGTCAGAGAACTACAAGTGTGAGACCGTTCGAGGGATAAGTAGGAGCCTTTCAGGGTCACAGAGAGTTGGGTACAAAGGATGTTGTTGGTTGTTAAGGGCTAGCGCGTTCGAGTTCTCGCGCCTGTGTTGTGGGCTTGTGAGCCAGTTGGATGGTAGTGTGATTCGACTACCCTGGAGTTACCCTAATATGAGTAGGGTTGGCATCGATGATGCGTGGTTGATCCACTGTTAGAGCCATGAGTTGGATGGTTGATCGGAGCACGTTTAGTGGACCATCGGTATGAGGTAAGTTAGCTTGGTGTGGCTATGCTCTTGTAAGAGTGAGTCGACCAATGTGGCATTCCGTGGTGAGTTGACCCTAAGTGGGTTGAACTCTTGTTGCTCCTTTGCTAGATGTGGCTCTATTGGGAGGCAAAAGTTGCCTTGTGTGAGAATACTTGTTGGTTTGGATCTTAAGAAACCAAGTTGGAGCTGTACACGCTGGTGTACTTTTTCGTAGCTCGTTCCGTGGTGTATTTTTCAAGAACCACAAGGGGTTTCGGGTTGTGAAACCAGTGCTCAGTTCTGAGGAGTTAGGACTTTAGTTCTTGGCAAGTGCCCTAACTTGGGTTGAGAGGTTTCTGATCTTGCGGTGAGTCTGGTGGTTGTTGCGTAGGCAAGTTATGCTAGTTGGCCCTTGACACAGGTAGAGGCATTTCTTGTTGATCGATGGTTGGAGTTGATTTGAACCGATCCAGAGGCGATGGTAGTAAAATCGCGGAGTTCTTGGCCGCCATGGCTAAGAGAGTTGTTCGGATCCTTACCCTGGGTAGAAGCTACGATGTGGCTGATGCTTTCAGCAAGAGGAAGTTTGGGTCTTCTGGTTGTTCCAGCTCAGGTGGATGGCAGACTCGCCGACAAGGCCAGTCTAGGGGTCGCGATCAGCGCCGACCGCGAGTTAGAGCTCGAGATCGCCGCAGGGCGGGGCCAGCGGCCGGCTCATTGCATCAAGTGTGGTAAGCGCGCCGGATTGTGTGGAGCATCGCCCGTGCTTGCTGCGATGTGGCAAGGAAGACCTTTGGCCAAAGCACAGTTGAGATGCTGGAGGGAGATGTGCTCGTGTAGCCAGTTGTCTGTTAGACCGTTTGACGACAGTGTGTGTCGGAGGGCGATCGGAGGAACCCTAAGTTGTGGAGAGCCTCACCAGAGCTCAGTCAGACCCAGGCAGTGTTCCTCGGTTGAGTTGCTGGATGCTTGTTGTCGGTTAACAAGCTAGAGTTGTTCTTGGTAACCTCCACGTTGATTTTCGGAATTCTTAGCGAGGTGGTGCTTGGTGTCGACCAAGGTTTGGTTCCCATGTTGTTTCGTGAGCTAGCTCGGTTCGAGCAAGCGGGCGTTGCCCTGAGGACTTGTTCCTAGTCAGGAAGTTTTGGGAGTTGACCCATCCCTCGGCAATTGAGTAGGCACTGCTAGTTCCAAGTTGGGGGTTCAAGCGATTTAGGATCCTCGGATGTTGCTTCCGAGAGAGTTGGTTGTTGTTGCCCTTGGGTTTGAGCAAGGCAGCGAGCGTGTGTGAAGTTCGCTGTCCTTCGGAAGTTCGCTTCTTTGGGAAATCGTTCTGTTGAGGAGGAGTCGACTTAGCTCCCGAGTTGTGTAGTTGATCGAGTAGCGCAGCGCAATGGCCACCCCAATGAGAGTGTCCTTGCGTTTGTTTGTTAGCAAGCGGAAAGTTGTTTGTTCCTGCAAGGGCGGAGGCCTGCCAGTTCAAGGGCTTGAGTTGTTGTTGGAAGGTTGTTGGATCTTTGGAGTTTGTAGAACCCCTTAGTTCTTTGGTAGTTGATTTGCACCGTGGATGGCGGCCTCGAGTTTTAACTTTTGAGGTAGTCTTGCCTACTCGTGTTGTTCAGATCAGGAAGCTTGTGGTCGCCGCTATCCTTATTCCTCGCGATGTTTCGTGTGTGGAGTTTCGGATTGGAAGAAGAGTTAGGTCTAAGCTATAAGGAGGAAGTCCTTGGAGCAACGGATGGGCTTAAGAGTTGAGTGGCGGCTTGGAGGCGAGCCTTGCTCGTTATAATCTTGAGTTGAGTTTCTCGCAGCAAGCCTTCTCGGGCTTTGTTCCTAGTTGATGTGCGTTCAGTAGTTGGCGTTATATTGAGCCACGATTGAGTGGGTTGGCACAGAGATGTCGTGGCATTGGTTGGAAACCTTAGAGTTGTTATCCTCCGCCTATCGTGTTGCTAGTAGCCACGTAATGTTTTATTCCTTCTTCGCTCGAGATTTCCGTGAGAGGAATGTTGTTTGTTTTCTGTCCGCGATGTTCACCTAGGCGAGTGGCTGATCGGATTGCATTGGAAAGTTTGTTGTCGGGCGATGAGGACTCGGTTTATTAGTTTGGTGAGTGGAGCTGTTCTCGACCTTGTCGTTCGGGGTGGCGAAAGTGAAGTATCAGCTAGTGTGAGTGGTGGTAGCCGCTTGGTGAACCAGAAAAGTGCCCCTTGGCTTTGGTGCTTCGATTTCTCGTAAGATGGTTGCTTTAGTGTTGTGGACGCATGCTAGTTGGAGAAGGTTGCCTTGGGATCAGTCACCAGTTGGTGGTTCGAATTGGATTTCGTTAAGGATTGTAGGCAACCAGTGGGGTTCGCAGGTCTCTTGCGAAGTAAGAGTAGGCCATTTTGTTTCTGAAACCTGGGAGGTTCAGTTGATTGGTCAGCATGGTGAAGGGTCGAGGCTGTTTGATAACAGCTATAAGCATTAAGAGAAGTTACGCCGGAGCGTGGCGTAGAGTTTTAGAGCTTGTGACCCGTCCACGAGTTTGCTGAGAGTAGCGTCGTAGAGAGGCGTCCCGAGTTGGGTTAGCAGGGATAAGTGAGCCCTAGAGTCGTGAGACCGTTTGAGAGTTGGTGCGAGTAAGAGGGTGTGACTCACCGACTAGCTATCGCATGATTTCTTCGAAGCTCAGTGTTAGTTCAATTTTGGTTGAGATAGTTTGTGGCAGACTCGGTGTCTTTTGGGCTTGGAGCCTTTGGGAAACCAAGAGGGTCGGGTTTGAAGAAGGATTTGTGTTGTCTTAACCGGGAGCTTGGTTGGTTAAGAATCAGTGGAGTTTTCCTAGAGTTGTTTTCGTCTTAGGACTTTCGAGGACGAAAGTCTTAAAAGGAGGGAGTATTGTAACGGCCCAGTTTTCTATTTCGGTTACCCAGGTGATTTCGGGTCATTATTCGGATGTTCAGATGGGCCGTTTAGAGTTATTTTAACCCTTAGGGGCATTTTGGTCTTTTGCCCCGGTCGTGGTTTTGTGGATTTTTAGGATTCGAGGTCATTCCGCCTTTGTCGAAGCTTAATGGTTGTTGGTTGCAAGACCCGAGAGGTTTGGGCAAGTTGTTTGGAAGTTTGGAGGTGTTTTAGAAAATGGCAAAATTAATTGTAATTTTGGTGCTTCCATTGGGTTTTGAGCCCTTGCCCTAAATGGTCTTGGGGAGTTTGTAGGAAAAGAGAGTTTTATTTTAAAATAAGTTTGCTTGGTAGGGTTTGGAAAGAGGAAGCTTTGGGAAGGGATTTTAGACCTATTTAATTAGGGAAAAGGAAAGAAAATCAAGAAAACCCCTTTTCCCCCTTGTTTTGCAAAATCCTCTCTCTCTCTCTCTCTCTCTCTCTCTCTCCTAGCCGACCTCACCAAGAAACCCTAGCCGCCACCATGCCAGTGCCTGCTGGCCACCCCAGATCGCCTAGCCACACACCCGCTCGGCTCTGACCAAGATACAGATCTGAGCAGCCCGGCTACAGCCAGCGCACGAGCGGCCCGATCGCCCGGCCAGCGCACACAGACAACCCGGCCGCGCCCGCACCAGTCGCCCAGACGCGCCGCGCGTCCCGCGACGAGCCGCCATGCATGCGCGCGCGCGCACGCTGTCGCCATCGCTGCCGCCGCGCGCGCGCCCACCCGCCCCGCGTCTGCGTGCTTGTGCAGCTCGTCCGCGTCAAGACGCTACGCCCAGCGCGCGCGCTGCGCCTGTCGCGATCGCAGCGGCCAGCGCCGATGCCGTCTCTGCCACGCCGGCAGCGCCAAAGCAGCGCCGCCACTGCTTGCCCGGTACCCACGTCCTACCGGCCCACTTGCCGCCGAGAGCCTGTTTTGCCAAGATTGTTGGGGCCGAGACCTAGTACCCTCTCGTTTGGTAATTCCCGAGCCTCCACTCTTTTGGACCCTAAGCTGTTGGCTGCTGTTTATTTAATTAGGTTGTTTCTATTAAAATGCTTAGGTTGCTCGGTTTCGATTTAAAGCTCGAGGGTCATTATTTGATTGTGAAAGTTATTTCTGCTCGTTTCCAGGTAAGGATTCCTTACCGTGGTTGTGTGGACCCTGCGATGCTTTCTTGATCGTGCCTTATATGCATGTTTACTTCTATGAACATGATTAGTGGATAGGACAGCTTGTGATTGCACTCTTGCTAGCATGTTTGCCTGTTTGTACATGTTAGTGCCATGTTAGGATTGTTCTTCCAAAGATGCTTGATTCACGCTTTAAGTTCGTAGTATCATGCTAGGTTATGTGTGAATGATGATGATATGTATGTCTAGCCAGGAATCAGTCATTTTGTACTTTTAGCTAGTATAGTAGAGTTTGTCATCATCTAGAGGCTGAGAGCGGACATAACGTACTTTGTCCCCACCAGTCGAGAGTAGAGCGAAGCATAACGTACATTCCTTCCCCGGCGATGATGTGGATTTAGCTACCACATCGGCATAAGCCTAGTTTGTAGCCTGCTAGAGCGGAACCACGCTAGCGGTGCAAGCTGCCTTGGCCGGTTCTTAGCTTCAGTCGGTGGTACGAGCTTCACGGATGAGTGCCGAGGGCCTCGCACTCTCGTGTTCGGTGACACCATTTCCGAGTCTTTAGGCATGCGTACGGACCGCAGGCGTAGTTTGTACTTAGGCCCCACATTTACGCTTGCAAAGGCATGCGATGTGCGCGCACACGTGTTAGTCGCCGGTTCGGAGAGCTCCCCCGGGCTAATGTTCGTGAGTACACCCTTTCTTTCAGTTTAGAGCCAGACTTCGGGTACTCTCCCGATAGTCCAGATTTGTTAGCGAGGGTAAGAGGCCCTTGAGGACACCCATTGGGATTGGCTTTTGAGCTGATCATATGGTCGAGGGAGAAAGACCCTCGAGGGTGTCGGACATCTTTGGGATCGGTTTTGAGTGATCAATTGGTCTAGGGAGAAAGACCTCGGAGATGTCGGGATTGGTTATGAGAGCCAATCATTAGGCGAAGTAGGAGACTTACGAGGATTCCAGATTTCGCCTTGTAAGCTCGTTGAGCTATGATGCATGTTAGTGCTTGTTTGCATGTATACTAGGGTGCGGATGATTGATGTATCGTATTGTACCCGGTTGGGGATTCTTACCGAGTATGTTTATACTCACCCTTATTTTCGTGGTTTTCCACGTGTAACTTGGGACAAAGCACCGGGGACGGCTAGCGGAGGAGGCGATTGATCATGGGAGCGCCGGCACTGTCTTTATTGTTTGCATATTTGCTCGGCATGTAGATGGGACAGAAGTCCTAGGGAAACATTATTAAAAGTTGTTTGAACTGTTTTGAATGTTTTTAGATACTGGCCAGGCTTGTTTTACTTCGTTGGTTTTTCTTAAACAAAATTGTTGATTATGTTTTAAGCATTCCGCGTTCTAAATGTTTTGGAAGGTTTTAAATATGAGCACTAAACCGCTTGATGAAGTATTTAACTTGCATGCTGAGTGAGAACCTAGGTTTAGGACCGTGTTTTGGGTCGGGTTCTTACAGTAGTGTGGTGGTGGAAGTCCCCTGTGAGAGGCGGACCAGCAGAGTCTCCACCAGCCACCCGGTCGATTGGCAAGCTGCCAAGTTAGTAGCTTTTGAGGAAGATGTAGAGACATCTTGTCCTCCCGCAAGCTGTGATCGTTTTTTGCAGCCAGTTCTTTTAGTACCCTCGTAGCCTGGGTGTAGTGTGGAGTTTTCTTGTCAGGACTTAATCCGTCCGTGGTTTTCAGCTGGCTAGTAGAGAGAAGCACCTTGTGTTAGCATGTTCCAGGTGTGGAGCTAGGTGCTGCCACCCGAGGGTTGGCCTAAGTATTCGTTGAACATCGAGTGGGATGCAAGAGTAGGTCGTGGCATGTCTGTTAGACGAGATGCCAGAGATTAGACTGCTCGAGTGTTGGGACTCTTGTGTTGAGTGCCATTGTCCCTGTCACCTGGAGTGTGACCTTCCTGAGCATCGAGTGGGATGCAAGAGTAGGCCGTGGCATGTCTGTTAGACGAGATGCCAGAGATTAGACTGCTCGAGTGTGGGTACTCTTGTGTTAAGTGCCATTGCCCCGTCACTTGGAGTGTGACCTTCCCTACCCTCAGAGGGGCATAAAGCTCGTATATGGTTGTTTTGTGTTGTAAAGGATGTAGTGTCTGTTGGCACCAAGCTTGAGAGGAGGCCTAGATTCAGGCCAGTTGGCACCTTTTTGTGCAAGTGGTCCCATGACCCACCCAGAGTATAGCATCCCCACTAGTCTTGTACCTGTTTCCTGAGGTTGCACCTGTTTGGGTTGCATAAGAGATCTAGCTCGGTGGTAGTTAGAGAACTACAAGTGTGGGGTCGTTCGAGGGAAAAGTAGGAGCTTTTCAGGGTCACCGAGAGTTGGGTACAAAGAATGTTGTAGGTTGTTAAGGGCTAGCACGCCCGAGTTTTTGCGCCTGCATTGTGGGCTTGCGAGCCAGCTGGATCGTAGTGTGATTTGGCTACCCTAGAGCTACCCGAATATGAGTAGAGTTGGCATCGATGATGCATGGTTGATCCAGTGTTAGAGCCATGAGTTGGATGGTTGATCGGAGCACGTTTAGTGGACCATTGGTATGAGGTAAGTTAGCTTGGTGTGGCCATGCTCTTGTTGAGTGTGTTGACCAATGTGTCGTTCCGTGGTGAGTTGACCCCGAGTGGGTTGAACTCTTGTTGCTCCTTTGCTAGATGTGGCTCTATTGGGAGGCAAAAGTTGCCTTGTGTGGGTTTGGATCTTAAGAAACCTAGTTGGAGCTGTACACGCCGGTGTACTTTTGAGTAGCTCGTTCTGTGGTGTACGTTTTGGGAACCACGAGAGGACCATGTTGAGAAACCAATGCTCAGTCCTTGAGGTGTTAGAGCCTTAGTTCTTGGCAAGTGCCCTAACCTTGGTTGTAAGGATACCGAGTTTGTAGCCAGGTTGTTGCGGAGGCAAGTTATGCTAGTTGGCCCTTGACCTCGGTAGAGGCATTTCTTGTTGATCGATGGTTGGAGTTCAGTTGGAACTGATCCAGGGTGATGGTAGCAAAATCACGGAGTTTCTGGCTGCCATGGCTAAGAGTGTTGTTCGGATCCTTACCCTGGGTAGAAGCAGCGATGTGGCTGATGCTTTGAGCAAGAGGAAGTTTGGGTCTTCAGGTGGTTAGCAGACTCGCCGACAGGGCCAGTCTATGGGTCGGGATCAGCGCCGACCGCAGGTTAGAGCTCAGGATCGTCAGCAGGGCGGGGCCAGGCAGCCGGCTCATTGCATCAAGTGTGGTAAGGCACTTTTCGGATTGTGTGGATCATCGCCCGCGCTTGCTGCTGAGATGTGGCAAGGAAGAGCTTGGCCAAAGCCACGATTGAGATGGTGGAGGGAGATGCCCGTGTAGCGGTTGTCTGTTAGACCGCTTGATGATAAGGTGTGTCGGAGGGTGATCGGAGGAACCCTAAGTTGTGGAGAGCCTCACCAGAGCTCAGTCAGACCCAGGCAGTGTTCCTCGATTGAGTTGCTGGATGCTTGTTGTCGGTTGACAAGCTAGAGTTGTTCTTAGTAACCTCCGCGTTGGTTTTCAGAATTCTTAGCAAGGTGGTGCTTGGCGTTGACCAAGGTTTGGTTCCCATGTTGTTTCTATAGCTAGCTTGGTTCGAGCAAGCTGGCGTTGCCCTGAGGACTTGTTCCTAGTCAGGAAGTTTTGGGAGTTGACCCCTCCCTCGGCGGTTGAGTAGGTACTGATAGTTCTAAGTTGGTGGTTCAAGCGATTGAGGATCCTCGGATGTTGCTTCAGAGAGAGTTGGTTGTTGTTGACCTTGGGTTTGAGCAAGACAAATGGCGTGTGTGAAGTTCATTTGTCCTTCCAAGTCCGCTTGCCGGGAAATCGTTCTGTAGAGGAGGAGTCACTTAGCTCTTGAGTTGTGTAGTTGATCGAGTAGCGCAAATGGTCACCCAATGAGAGTGTCCCTGCGTTTGTTTTGTTAGCAAGCGGAAAGTTGTTTGTTCCGCAAGGGCGGAGGCTGCCAGTTCAAGGGCTTGAGTTGTTGCTGGAAAGTTGTTGGATCTTTGGAGTTTGTAGAACCCCTAGTTCCTTGGTGGTTGAGTTGCACCGTGGATGCCGGCCTCGAGTTTTAACTTTTGAGGTAGTCTTGCTGACTCGTGTTGTTCATGATCCGCAAGCTTGTGGTCGTCGCTATCCTTATTCCTCACGATGTTTCATGGGTGGAGTTTCTGGATTGGAAGAAGAGTTAGGTCTAAGCTATAAGGAGGAAGTCCTTGGAACAGCCAGATGAACTTAAGAGTTGAGTGGCAGTTTGGAGGCGAGCTTCTCCATTGTAAGCTTGGGTTGAGTTTCTACAGAGCAAGCCTTCTCGGGCTTTGTTCCTAGTTGATGTGCGTTCGCAGTTGGCGTTATATTGAGCCACACGATTGAGTGGGTTGGCACAGAGGTGTCGTGGCATTGGTTGGAAACCTTAGAGTTGTTATCCTCAAGCTATTGTGTTGCTAGTAGCCGCGTGTTGTTTTATTCCTTGCTGCTCGAGGTTTCCGTGTGAGGAATGTTGTTTGTTTTCCTGTCTGGCGATGTTCACCTAGGCCAGTGGCTGATCGAATTGCATTGGAAAGTTTGTTGTCGGCCGATGAGGGGCTCCAGTTTATTAGTTTGGCTGAGTGGAGCCTGTTCCTGGACCTTGTCGTTCAGGGGTGGCCGAAGCTGAAGTTTCAGCTAGTGTGAGTGTTGTTAGCCGTCTGGTGAACCAGGTATGTGCCCCCTGGCTTGAGTGCGTCGATACTCTTCAAGATGGTTGCTTAAGTTTTGGGACGCGTACTAGTTGGAGAAGTTTGCCTTTAGGATCGGCCGCCAGGTGGTGGTTCGATTTGATTTTGTTAAGACTTATAGGCAACCATTGGGGTTCGCAGGTCTCTCGTGAAGTAGGAGTAGGCAGATTAGTTTCAGGAACCCGAGAGGTTCAGTTGTTTGGTCAGCATGGTGTAGTGTTGAGGTTGTTTAATGTTTGTGAGCGGAGTGAGAAGCGACGTCTTGTGCGGCAGAGAGTTTAGAGCTTGTGACCAGTCTACGAGTTTGCTGAGAGTAGCGCCGTAGAGAGGCATTCCGAGTTGGGTTAGCAGGGATAAGCGAGCCCTTGGATCGTAAGACCGTTTGAGAGCTAGTGCGAGTTTGAGGATGTGGCTTACCTACTAGCACTATCGCATCCTTTTCTTCGAAGCTCAATGTATGTTCAGTTTTAGTTGAGATAGTTTGTGGCAGACTCGGTGTCTTTAGGACTTGGAGCCTTTGGGAACCCAAGAGGGTTCGGTTTTCGAAGAAGGACTGGTGGTATTGACCGGAAGCTTGGTTGGTTAAGGATCAGTGGAGTTTTCCTAGAGTTGTTTTCGTCTTAGGACTTTCGAGGACGAAAGTCTTAAAAGGAGGGAGTATTGTAACGACCCAGTTTTCTATTTCGGTTTCCCAGGTGTTTCCGGTTCATTATTCGAATGTTCGGATGGGCCGTTAGAGCTATTTTAACCCTTAGGGGTATTTTGGTCTTTTTGCCCCCGGTCAGGGTGTTGTGGATTTTCAGGATTCCAGGGTCACTCCTGCCTTTGTTGAGGCTTGATTGTTGTTGGTTGCAGGACCCAAGAAGTTCGGGCTAGTTGGTTGGAAGTTTGGAGGTGATTTGGTAATTAGCAAAATTATTGTTAATTTAAGTGCTTCCATTGGGATTTGAACCCTTGCCCTTGATGGTGATTTGAAAGCTTGGTTTAAATGAGTTTTAATAAGGAGAAAAGGTTGCTTCCAGCGGGGACTCGAACGAGGAAACCGGGGAAGGGATTTAGGTCACCAAGACCTATTTAAATTAGGAAAAGGAAAGAAAATCAAGAAAATCCCATTCCCCTTGTTTTACCACTCTCTCTCTCTCTCTCTCTCTCTCTCTCTCTCTCTCTCTCTCTCTTTCTCTCTCTCCTTGCCGACCTCACCAAGAAACCCAACCGAGCCGCACCGAGCCACCAGCCCCTGCATGCCACACCAAAGAAGAAGCAGCCACGCATGTCGCCCGACCATCACACCGCCACCTCGCCCGACAGCAGCGCCCAGATGCTCTGCTGCGCGGCGGCGGCAGCGTGCCGCGCCAGACGCCAGACGCCAAAGAAGTTGTCGCGCACCGCCGTCGCCAGCGCCAGCGCCGCGCGCGCGTCTCTCGTCTCGTCTGCCGCGCGAAAGCGCGCCGCTACCTGAACGATCGTGTCGCAGCGGCGCCCTTCCGCGCGCCGTCCTCCGCCGCGCCAAGACCGTGTCGCCGTGCAGGGCGCGGTCCCTGCCGCGCCAGCGCGCCAAAGATGCCCTCCAGCGCCAACGGCGCCCGCTCGCTGCTCGCCCGGTACCCACGTCCCGCTGCGCCCACTTGCCGAGAGCCTGTTTTGCCAAAATTGTTGTGGCGAGACCTTGTACCTTCTCGGTTGGTAATTCCCGAGCCTCCACTCTTTTGGACCCTAAGTTGATTGGTGTTGTTATTTAATTAGGATATTTTTATTAAATGCTTAGGTTGCTCGGGTTCACTTAGAAGCTCGGGAGTCGCTTGGTTTGCTTATGGTAGTTATTTTTCGCTTGTTTCGGTGTAAGGATTTCTTACCGCGGTTGTGTGGACCTGCGATGCTTTCTTGATTGTGCCTTATATGCATGTTTACTTCTATGAACATGATTATTGGATAGGATGACTTGTGATTGCATTCTTGCTAGCATGTTTGCCTGTTTGTACATGTTAGTGGCATGCTAGGATTGTTCTTCCAGCATGCTTGAGATTCCTGCTTTAAGTTCGTAGTATCATGCTAGGTTATGTGTGATCGATGTTGATATGTATGTCTAGCCAGAATCATTTATTTTGTACTCTTAGCTAGTATAGTAGAGTTTGTCATCATCCAGAGGCCGAGAGCGGACATAACGCACTTTGTGTCCCCCGGCCGGGAGTAGAGCGAAGCATAACGTACATTGCTTCCCCGGCGGTGATGTGGATTTAGCTACCACATCGGCATAAGCCTAGTTTGTAGCTGCTAGAGCGGAACCCGCCAAAGGTGCAAGCCCGCCTTGGCCGGGTTCTTAGCTTCAGTCGGTGGTGGCAGCCGCACAGATGAGTGCCGAGGGCCTCGCACCATCGTGTTCGGTGACACCGTTTCCGAGTCTTTAGGCATGCGTACTGGCCCGCGTAGTTTGTACTTAGGCCCCCACATTTACGCCGGTTGGTGAAAAGCATGCGGTGCGCGCAAGACACGCATTAGTCGCCGGTTCGGAGAGCTCCCCAGCTAATGTTCGTGAGTACACCAGTTCCTTCGTTTAGAGCCGGACTTGGGTACTCTCCGATAGTCCAGATTTGTTAGCGAGGGTAAGAGGCCCTTAAGGACACCCATTGGGACCGGCTTTTGAGTGATCATATGGTCGAGGAGAAAGACCTCGAGTGTGTCGGACATCTTTGGGATCGGTTTTTGAGGTGATCAATGGGCCGAGGAGAAAGACCCTCGAGAGATGTCCTAGGATTGGTTATGAGAGCCAATCATTAGGCCGAAGTAGGAGACTCCGAGGATTCCAGATTCTCGCCTTGTAAGCTCGTTGAGCTATGATCTGTGTTGGTAACTGTTTGCATGTATAGTAGGGTGCCAGATGATTTATGTATCGTATTGTACCCCGGTTGGGGATTCTTACTGAGTATGTTTATACTCAGCCTTATTTATGTGGTTTTCCACCAGGTAACTTGGGATAAAGCACCGGGCGGCTAAGCGGAGGAGCCGATTGATCATGGGAGCCGCCGGCACTCTGTCTTTTATTGTTTGCATAATTTGTTCAGCATGTAGACGGACAAGAGTCCTAGGGGGACGTTTTTTAAAAGTGGTTTAAATTGTATTGTATGATTTTATAAACACTGACCAAGCTTGTTTTACTTTGTTGGCTTTGCTTAAATGAAGGTTGTTGTTTATGTTTTAAGTGTCCCCGCTTTTAAATGTTTTGAAAGGTTTTTAATATGAGCACTAAACCGCTTGATGAAGTATTTAACTTGCATGCTGAGTGAGAACCTAGGTTTAGGACCGTGTTTTGGGTCGGGTTCTTACAGTTATGCTTCGCTCGCTCTACTCCCGACCGGTGGGGACAAAGTACATTATGTCCGCTCACAACCTCTGGATGATGACAAACCCTACTTTACTAGCTAAGAGTACATAGAAAATGATTCCTGGCTAGCAAACAATAATCGACATCAATCACACTTACCTAGCATGATACTACGAACTTAAATCAGGAATCATAAGCATGCTGGAAGAACAAACCTAGCATGGCACTAACATGTACAATCGGGAAAACATGCTAGCAAGAGATCAATCAAAGTCGCCCTATCACTATCATGCTCATAATGAAGTAAACAAGCATACAAGGCACATCATGATAATATCGCAGGGTCCACACAACCACGGTAAGAAATCCTTACCTGGAACAAGCAGAAAATAATTATCACAAAATCAACAAGCGACCATCGAGCCTCTAATCGAACCCGAACAACCTAAGCATTTAAATAAAACACCCTAATTAAATCAATAATCACCAGCCAACAAATCAAGGCCCAAAGAAGAAAAGACTCGGGAAATACCATCCGAGAAGCCACAAGGCTCGGGCCAACTCACACAAAGCAGGCAGGTGTCGCGCAGCATGCAAGTGGCCGGCTTAGGCTTTAGGCGCGCGCGCGAACTGGGCGCGGAGGCTGCGCGCGAGCGCGGCTCGGCACAGGAAACGGCACGCGTGCGCGAGCTCGGCGAGCTCTGAGGATGCGCGCGGGCGACGCGCGATGGGCTACGAGGGACGCGCGCGACTCAAAGACGGTGAGCTGCTGAGGACGCGCGACTCGGCCTGATCAGCAGCGTGGCGATCTGGCGCTGAGAGGCCTGGGCGACACGGATCTGGGCGACGTGGTGCCTGGGCGAGGGCTGTGCGACGCGACTGGGGCAGGGGAGACTCGGGCTGGGCGGCCTGGCAATGCGTCTTGGTCGGGTGGCTGGGCTGAAATTTGGGCTAGTGGGCGGCTAGGTTGGGTAGCGGGGCTAGCTCGGGGAGAGAGAGAGAGAGAGAATTGGGAAAAATGGGATTTTTATCCTATTTTTCCAACCTTATCCATTTTTAAAACCTTAAAATCCTTAAAATCTCATTTCTCGGCTTCCTCCTTCGAGACCCGACTGAAGCAACCTTTTCCAATAAATAAAACTCACTTAAATCAACCTCCCAATTCAACACTAAGGGCCCGGGCTCGAAACCCAAAGGATGCACTCAACCAACCATAACTTTGCCAAAACCCAAATCACAACCGAACTTCCAAACGAATAGCCCAAACATCTCGGGACAAGCAACCAACAACAAACAAGCCTCGACAAAGGGAGGAGCGACCTCGGGATCCTGAAAATCCACAAATCCTGCCCGGGGAGCAAAAAGACCAAAATACCCCTAAGGGTTAAAAAGCTCTAACGGCCCAATCGAAACACTGAATCTGAACATGAAGCACCTCGCGAACCGGAATAGAAAACTGGGTCGTTACATAGCCACACCAAGCTAATTTACCTCATACCAATGGTCCGCTAAACATGCTCCGATCAACCATCCAACTCATGGCTCTAACACTGGATCAACCACGCATCATCGAGTCCAACTCTACTCATATTAGGGTAACTCCAGGGTAGTCGAATCACACTACCATCCAACTGGCTCACAAGCCCACAACACAGGCGCGAGAACTCGGACGCGCTAGCCCTTAACAACCACCAACATCCTTTGTACCCAACTCTCGGTGACCCTGAAAGGCTCCTACTTATCCCTCGAACGACCTCACACTTGTAGTTCTCTGACTACCATCGAGCTAGATCTCTTATGCAACCCAAACAGGTGCAATCTCAGGAAATGGGTACAAGACTAGTGAGGATGCTAAACTCTGGGCGGATCCTGGAACCACCAGCACAAAAGTGCCGACTGGCCTGAATCTAGGCCTCCTCTCAAAGCTTGGTGCCAACAGGCACTACATCCTTTACGACACAAACATCCCTTTATGGGCTTTAAGCCCCTTAGAGGGTAGGGAAGGTCACACTCCAGGTGACAGGGCAATGGCACTCAACACAAGAGTCTTAACACTCGAGTAGTCTACTCTCTGACATCACGTCTAACAGACAAGCCACGGCCCACTCCTGCATCCCACTGGATGCTCAACAAATACTCAGGCCAACCCTCGGGTGGCAGCACCTGGCTCCACTCTTGGAACATGCTAACACAAGGTGCTCCACTCTACTAGCCAACTGAAATCCACGGACGGGTAAAGCCCTGTCAAGCAAACTCCACACTACACCCTGGCTACGAGGGTACTAAAAGAACTGGCTGCAAAACGACTGCAGGCTTGCAGGAGGACAAGATGTCTATACATCTTCCTCAAAAGCTACTAACTTGGCAGCTTGCCAATCGACCGGGTGACTGGTGGAGACTCTGCTGGTCCGCCTCTCACAGGGGACTTCCACCACCACACTGCTGCATCAAACAACACAAGAACGGCACGCCTCGGTTTCTGAACACCAAGTCATTCCAACACTCGGATGATAAACTCGATCCTGGCCGACCACCTCGCTGCTAGCAGTACGTCTCAAAAACATCCAGCCCTACAGGCTTCCACTTGCCAATCTCGGCGGCTCGATCAACGCCAACTAACTCATCAGCATAAACCTGCTGATCAAGCCCTCCCGGGAACCTCCAGGGCTACTGGAGCTACTAGGGGGGGTGACTTCTAAATAAACTCTGCCAGCTGGGCTATCTGTGCCCAGGACTTCTCAATACGCGCTACAAACTGCGCCTGGGTCTCCGCTCTCTGTTAGCTAAGAGACCTGCCATCAATTCTCTCATGGCTGGAGCACACTCTGCTCAAGGAGTCTCACTCTGAGGCAGACTAGCCTCTACCCCCTCCTCTTGGCTACTCAACTACTAGGGCCAAAACTGGCCTACGGGTCTAGACAACTCCGGACGTGGTCTCAACAACAACACGATCAGTCCAACTCCTCGGTTGGACATACCAAACGTCCCTGCTCCTCAATGTGTAATCAACAACTGGCGATCTACACAAAGCATAAAAACTAGCCCACGCTGGGGCTCTTACTGCCCAACAAGGGTAACACATGTATACTAGATGCAGTATTGTAAAATAAAACCCTTAGCTTAATGAACTCAGACAAACCTGACGGTCGTGGAGTGCTGATGATCATGGGAACAACAACCTACAAAGCAGGTTAGTCTACAGAATCTATGACTCTGGGCTCTGATACCATCTGTAACGGCCCAACCCATCGCTAGCCAAGATATTGTCGGCTTTGGCCCACTGGCCTCACGGATTTGTTTCTCCCCCCCCCCCCATGGGGAAAACGCGTCTTGCTAGGGAAAGGTGTCCACACCCTTTATAAGGAGTGCTTTGTTCCCCTTCCCAACCGATGTGGGATTCCCCTATGGGTTTCCACCTCCCCTTAGAGGTCCAGCGTCCCGATGGACCCAGCACACCGGTCCGATGCCTGGCTCTGATACCAACTGTAAGAACCCGACCCAAAATACGGTCCTAAACCTAGGTTCTCACTCAGCATGCAAGTTATAAACATCATCAAGCGGTTTAGTGCTCATATTTAAAACCTTTCAAAACATTTGAGAACGGGGAACACTTAAAACATAAACAACAATCTTCATTTAAGCAAAACCAACAAAGTAAAACAAGCCTGGCCAGTGTTTATAAAAACATATAAAACAGTTTAAACAACTTTTAAAAACGTCCCCCTAGGACTCTGTCCTTCTACATCTTTGAACAAATTATGCAAACAATAAATGACAGAGTGCCGGCGGCTCCCATGATCATACAGCTCCCTCCGCTAGCCGTCCCGATGCTGTCCCATGTTACCTGGCAGAAAAACCACAGAAATAAGGGTGAGTATAAACATACTCAATAAGAATCCCCAACCAGGGTACAATACGATACATCAATCATCTAGCACCCTAGTATACATGCAAACAGTTACCAACACAGATCATAGCTCAACGAGCTTACAAGGCAGAATCTGGAATCCTCGGAAGTCTCCTACTTCTAGCCTAATGATTGGTTCTCATAACCAATCCCGGGACATCTCCGACGGTCTTTCTCCCTCGGCCAATTGATCAGCTCAAAAACCGATCCCAAAAGATGTCCGACACCCTCGAGGGTCTCTCTCCCTCGACCATATGATTAGCTCAAAAACCAATCCCAATGGGTGCCTCAAGGGCCTCTTACCCTCGCTAATAAATTTGGACTATCGGGAGAGTACCCGAAGTCTGGCTCTAAATTGCAAGGAACTGGTGTACTCACGAACATTAGCCCGGGGGAGCTCTCCAAACCGGCGCGTAACTCGTGTGTGCGCACACCACATGCTGCTGCAACCGGCGTAAATGTGGGGCCTAGGTACAAACTACGAGGGCCAGGTACGCATGCCTAAGACTCAGAAGCGGTGTCACTGAACACAGTAGTGCGAGGCCCTCGGCACTCATCTGTGCAGCCTGTACCACCGACCTGAAGCTAAGAACCGGCCAAGGCAGGCTTGCACCATTGGCAGCGTTCCGCTCTAGCAGGCTACAAACTAGGCTTATGCCAATGAGGTAGCTAATCCTCATTGGCTGCCGGGGGGAAGCAATGTACGTTATGCTTCACTCTACTCCCGACCGGTGGGGACAAAGTACGTTATGTCCGCTCTCAGCCTCTGGATGTTGACAAACCCTACTACACTAGCTAAGAATACATAGTAAATGATTCCTGGCTAACATACATAATAGACATCAATCATACTTAACCTAGCATGATACTACGAACTTAAAGCAGGAATCTCAAGCATGCTGGAAGAACAAACCTAGCATGGCACTAACATGTACAAGCAGGCAAACATGCTAGCAAGAATTCAATCACAAGCTGTCCTATCCACTAACATGCTCATAAAAGTAAACATGCATACAAGACACAATCAAGAAAGCATCGCAGGGTCCACACAACCACGGTAAGAAATCCTTACTTGGGAACAAGTGGAAAAATAGCTATCACAATTCAAGAAGCAACTCTCGAGCTCCTAAGCGAACCCGAACAACCTAAGCATTTAATAAAACATCCTAATTAAATAGACAGCATCCAACAGCTTAGGGCCCAAAAGAGGAAAGACTCGGAAATACCAACCGAGAAGACATGCAGTCTCGGCAGCCAAGGGGCAGGATGGGCGCTGTTGGTGTGGCAGGGGCGCTGGGCACTGGCGAAGAAGGGCGACGCGTGCGGACGCGCTGGAGTTGGCGCGCGGCAAGGCGAGCATACGGGCTGGAGCGGGCGCGTGGGGACGACGTGTTTGGGCTGCGGAACGGCGCGCGGCGCGAGCGACTGGTCTGATGGGGGTGTCGCGCTGTAGGTGACGGCCCTGTTGTGGGCGTGCGACGGCTGGGCGTCTGGGCTGGGTGGTGCGGCGAGGCTGGGCAGCCTGGGCGGTCTGGTGTAGCTGGAGTGTGGTGGCTCGACTGGGCTCCTTGGCTCGGTTCCAAGGCTTGGTGTGGCTAGGGTTTGGAGAGAGGGAGAGAGAGAGAGAGAGAGAGAGAGAGAGAGAGACTTGCAAAAACAAGGGGAATGGGATTTTCTTGATTTTCTTTCCTTTTCCTATTTTAAATAGGCCTAAAATCCCTTCCCAAGGCTTCCTCCTTCAAGACCCGGCTGAAACAACTTTCCTCCTAAATAAAACTCATTTAATCCAAGCTTCCACTTCACCATCCAGGGCAAGGGTTCAAAACCCAAAAGAAACACTTAAATTATAAATAATTTTTGCCATTATCCAAAATGCTTCCAAACTTCTAAACAACTAGCCCAAACTCCTTGGGTCTTGCAACCAACAACAATCAAGCCTCGACGAAGGCAGGAAGGACCCCGAAGTCCTGAAAATCCACAAACCCGGCCCCGGGGAGCAAAAGACCAAAATACCCCTTAGGGTTAAAATAGCTCTAACGGCCCATCCGAACATCCGAATAATGAATCGGAAACACCTGGGAAACCGAAATAGAAAACTGGGCCGTTACATCTAATGCTTCCTTAAATAAAGGGGATTTGTCGTTAAAATAATTTTATGCAGCCTCAAGCCTCAAACATCCCTATTGGGTCATCCGGGTCATCCACATTCTCATCTACAACTTGATCTATTGGAACACTTTCACTATTTCTTTTTCTTGAAACTGATTCTCCATGCCAAATCCATGTGTTATAATTTTGATCGATATCATTACAAAATAAATGGTCTCTTATCACATTCACATTTTGGTACTTGGCATTCACACATTTCAAACATGGACAACAAACGACATTCAATCCTTTCGAATGTCGTATGGCATTGTTTATAAATATCTCAACACCCAATCCGTATTCCACTGACATTTGATCCTTAAACATCCACGACTTATCCATAGCCATTTTAGTAATTCTAGTCAACTAGAGAAACTTAACCTACAAATTTTTTAAAAAAAAGTAAAGTTGAGTCACATCTCACTCCTAACTAATATAAATTAATCAACAAAGAATAAGCTAAAATCAACTCAACACGTGCATGGAAAGATTTTTCATAATGCATTAATAATAGAAAACTAAACTAATACAAAGAAGACACAATGAAAATTTAAGTTTCTTAAACTAACTTTGGAAACAAAAGTTTCTTAAATTATATAAAAAATGTTCATATATGAAACAAACAAACACTTAAAGCCATCTTGAGACATATATGAGATTTGAAGCACATTATCACAAATTTGAGACATATATGAGATTTGCAGCACAAATGAACAAATTTGAAATATATATAGAAAGATTACAAAAATGCATTCATGAAAAATTACCTTAAAAAAAACTCTTTTTCTTTAGAAATGAAAAATGGACTAGAAATTACCTAGTTTTTGGGGAATAAATACACAAATTTGAGAAAGGGAAACCAAGTGGCGGTGGCGGCATTGATGGTCGAAAAATGGTCGGGAATGACCAAAGAAGTGGCGGCGGCGGCGGCGTGGGGGTAGGCTCGGGTAGAGAGAGCAAAGGAAAGAAAGGAAAATAAAAAAGGGGAAAAGAAAAAGGTGGCGGGCGGGCCTTGCCCGCCAACAAAAGAGGCCCAGACCCGCTACCAAAAAAAAAAGTGGCGGGCCCAATTCTGCCCGCCACCAATATCCCTGCCCGCCATGTAACGGCCTGGAATTTCATCCCGGTCTTTCATTTTTGCCCTAGGGGCATTTTGGTAATTTGGTCGGGCCGACAGGGCAGGTTATGTCTTTTCCAATTGCCGAAAAAATTATGAGATGGATTAAATAGGATCGGGAAGCTTTGTGAAGGTATTTGGGCTTGGTAAAATGCAAAAAGAAATAGGGAATTAAATAGCGCGTCGGGTGAGATTCGAACCATGGGTGCTTGGGGAGCTAGTTGGGTGGCTTTGCCACTTGAGCTTCCAGACGCTCTTGTTAATCTATTTGCACCAACTTGTACATAAGCCGTGCTTCAAGGGAGTTTAGTTTAAAAGCAAAATTTCGCCCGAGCCTTCTTCTTCCCCATTTCTTCTTCTTCCTTCGCGATTTTCCCTTCGACCGACATGCAATTCTTCCTCGCGATTTCTTCCCTCGTCAGCTCCAATTCGACCAAGTTTCCTCTCCCAAATTCGAAGTCGATCTCACCTCGAGCAGCTGGTAAGTTCTTCTTCTTCTTCTTCTCCTTCAATTTTTCCCCTGTTTCCGATTTCGCCATTGCTGGCCGAGAGAGAGTGAGGTATGAGTGTGTGAGTTCTTGTGCAGCTAGCTAGGAGGAGCCGACCAGCAGCAGCTAGCCAATTCGCGCCAACTCGCCGAGTTCGCCGGCCTCGATCGCGCGCAGAAACAGGGTCCTCCACCGAGCCACGCCGCGCACCGAATTGCGCCAGCGCGCGCGTCCTCGCCCAGATCCGTGTCACGCCGTCCCTGTGCCGAGCCGCGTTGCATCGCCAGCGCCCGCGCGCCCCTGCATCACTCCGCGTCCGTTCATCGCGCAGCCAGCGCGCCCAGCCAGCCCTGTTGCCTTCTCGCTCGTGCAATCGGCTCGTTCGTGTGTCAGCCGCGCCTCGTGAGTTGTTCCCGAGCCGAGCCCTGTTTATTTTATTGTATTTAGGCCTATTGTGTGATTATTGTTGTGATTGATAGGTTCTCGGTAGCTAGCTCGAGATCGTTCGCAGCTTAGGTTTTCGTGTTTAATCGCCCCCCGACCAAGGTAAGGATTTCTTACCGGAGTTGTGTGGACCCTGCGATATATTATGTGATTGTTGATTGATTGCTTGTTTGTGTTTATTGACATGTATAGCTAAGTGCTCTATTTTGAATTCCCGACTGGCATGAATTCCTACGTTGTTTCTCATATTAGTCCATGCTAGGTTGTTCCTTTCTGCAATGCATAGCTTCCTACGTTGTTTCTCATTATTGTTGTGATTGCTTGCTTGTTTGTGTTTATTGACATGTATAGCTTCATGTTAGTCCATGTTAGTCCATGTTAGTCCTACGGTGATCCATCCCTGATCCCGTTAGGGAATAGCTAACCCTAACGGCTGGCCCTGCAATCTTGGGTGAGGGTGGCAGACTGTTAAATACCCCAACGGTCGGGATGATGACTTGGCATTGCCTCGTCCCCGGCAGTCGGCACGTCCTCAGCGTGTTCGGCCGTAGCCCTTGATTGCCACCTGTTAAGGTAAGGACGGCTTCCTGGTGTAAGCCTACCACGACCCGTTCCTTAGCCTCAGGTGCGGTGGAGTAGGCTGACATAGTTCACGTGTCTAGGTCTCACACCCCTATGTCAGTGACATCGATCCAAAGATTTAGTTAGGCGTGGTGGCTGGACATGGGCAGCTTGCCTCTAGACCCGGCACCCTCCATAGTCTGCAGTAGCGCGCGGTGCATGCTTACGCTCATTACAGCGCCGACCGGAGAGCTCCTCAGGATCTTGAGCTAGTGTACCTTTCATTCGACAGTAGATAGGCTGAGGCCGGGACTCGTTTCTCGTATAGGGCGTATTGTGTGGTGGATTATTCCGGACTAAGACCCTGAGTTGGCATCCGAGGTCCAAGTATGGACTCAAGCTATGTGCTCTATTCTGTGTTTATACTCATAGCTTGCATACACTCATCTAGATGACCATGTATATAGTATTGTACCCCGGTTGGGGATTCTTACTGAGTAATTCGTTACTCACCCTTATTATTGTGGTTTCTCCACAGGTAACCGAGATGCGAGACATGATGGCTGAAGGAGGAGCTGTGATCATGGGGCCCAGTCATCAAACTCTGATTTTGTGTTATGACTCTTTATGTTTTATTTTCCCCTGAATGCATGTAGTCGGGCACGGAGCCCTAGGATGTTTTATAAATGTTTTGTGGATTCCAGCATTGTTGTATCTGGACAGGTTTTGAATGATTTCAATAAATCTCTGATCAGAGTAAACTTTGGAAATGTATTTATCTTGGAACAGGTGCTTGGAAACAGGGACAGGTTTCAGGAAAATTGTCTGGACTTTGAACTGAATGTTTGAATGTTTTGTTTTTAATTGGAATCCGAAATCATGTCGTATAATGTCCTTTACTTTGAATGCATGCATTGGGGTAAGGGCCCATTTAGAGCCCCATTCGGGTCGGGTCCTTACACGCCATCTTTCATCCGTGTTTTTAAAAACCTTCTTTTTAGCCCGCCATCTTTTCCTGAAATTGTAGTAGTGTAGGTTATTTCCTAGGTTTACTATAAATAGGATATGATAGGTCACTATTTGATTATTCATTCAGTTGTCATATTCTTCAAGCTCTCTCTTAACCATTAGGGCCAATCCATGATAGTTATCATGTTCACAAATTATGATAAATTCCTACCTGGCCAAGGGACGAGCGTGGTTACCCTTATTTCAAAAAAACAATCATGATCAATTCTCATTAGTACCAAGGATATACTTGATCTGCTTATGTTCGTCATCGTCAACAAAAGATATGTTACGGCCCAGGTTTTCATCCCGGTCTTCCAGGTATGTTCTAGGGGTATTTTGGTAATTTAGTTGGGTCGTTGAGGCTGTTTGAGTCCTTTGCTGAGGTTGGAG
Organism: Sicyos edulis; assembly: GCA_036507275.1. Classification (NCBI taxonomy): domain Eukaryota; kingdom Viridiplantae; phylum Streptophyta; class Magnoliopsida; order Cucurbitales; family Cucurbitaceae; genus Sicyos; species Sicyos edulis. The sequence continues at coordinate 7,308,025 of CM071847.1, forward strand.
ATTTACTGTGTGTGCAGGTTCTATGCCCCGGGAGTGTTTGGAGAGGTTTGTGGCATTAGTTTCTGTAACGGCCCAGTTTTCTATTTCGGTTTCCCAGGTGTTTCCGGTGCATTATTCGGATGTTCGGATGGGCCGTTAGAGCTATTTTAACCCTTAGGGGTATTTTGGTCTTTTTTCCCCCGGTCAGGGTTTTGTGGATTTTCAGGATTCCAGGGTCACTCCTGCCTTTGTCGAGGATTGATTGTTGTTGGTTGCAGGACCCAAGAAGTTCGGGCTAGTTGGTTGGAAGTTTGGAGGTGATTTGGTAATTAGCAAAATTATTGTTAATTTAAAGTGCTTCCATTGGGATTTGAACCCTTGCCCTTGATGGTGATTTGAAAGCTTGGTTTAAATGAGTTTTAATAAGGAGAAAAGGTTGCTTCAGCCGGGACTCGAACGAGGAAGCCCGGGGAAGGGATTTAGGTCACCAAGACCTATTTAAATTAGGAAAAGGAAAGAAAATCAAGAAAATCCCATTCCCCTTGTTTTACCACTCTCTCTCTCTCTCTCTCTTTATCTCTCTCTCCTTGCCGACCTCACCAAGAAACCCAACCGAGCCGCACCGAGCCGCGCGCCCAACAGCAATGACCCCCGCCTGCACACACACAGCAGAAGAAGAGCCTGCTGTCGCCCCCCATCAGCCACTGTCGCCCGCCCCAAGACCAGAGCGCTGTTGCGGCGGCGGCCGCCGTCGCCAGACTCAGACGCCTTGAATACGCGTCGTCGCACGACCGTCGCCAGCGCCAGCGCGCCCACGTCGGGCGTCTCTGTCTGCACACTGCGCCGCGCGCCGCCGTCCGCGCAGACGCACGCCGTCCCGCCGGTCTGCTCGCCTACTGCACGTCCCGCGCCGCCCACTTGCCGCCGAGAGCCTGTTTTGCCGAGATAGATGGGACCGAGACCTAGTACCTTCTCGGTTGGTAATTCCCGAGCCTCCACTCTTATGGACCCTAAGTTGTTGGTTGTTGTTTATTTAATTAAGATGTTTTATTAAATGCTTAGGTCGTTCGGGTTCGCTTAGGAGCTCGAGAGTTGCTTCTTGACTTGTGATAGCTATTTTTCCACTTGTTCCCAGGTAAGGATTTCTTACCGTGGTTGTGTGGACCCTGCGATGCTATCATGATTGTGCCTTGTATGCTTTGTTGCTGTTATGAGTATGTTAGCTATTGAACAGCTTGTGTTTGAAATCTTGCTAGCATGTTGCTTGTTGTTCATGTTAGTGCCATGCTAGGTTTGTTCTTCCAGCATGCCATGCCTTATGATTGTATGAATTTCCAGTGAGTAGGTTACATGTTTTCTCTTGCTTCCAGATAATGTTGCTCTTGTGTCCCTGATATATTCTGTTAGTTCCATGCAAGGGGTTTAATTATCTTGGCATACCTTGTTCTATTTTATCCTGTTAGTTCCATGCTAGGCATAGGCGGGTGATGTATAGTGTAGAAGACTGTAGGGGTAACTAGTTTAGGATCCGCTCGGGTAAGACCCCGATGGACATCCGGAGGTATAAGACCCTGAAGGGCATCCTAGGTGTGTAAGTCCCCGATGGGCATCACTGAGTTGGAGGTGTAAGACCCTGATGGGCATCCTAGGTGTGTAAGTCCCCGATAGGCATCACTGAGTTGGAGGTGTAAGACCCTGATGGACATCCTAGGTGTGTAAGTCCCCGATGGGCATCACTGAGTTGGAGGTGTAAGACCCTGATGGGCATCCTAGGTGTGTAAGTCCCCGATGGGAATCACTGAGTTGGAGGTGTAAGACCCTGATGGGCATCCTAGGTGTGTAAGTCCCCGATGGGCATCACTGAGTTGGAGGTGTAAGACCCCGATGGGCATCCTAGGTGTGATAGTCCCCGATGGGCATCACTGAGTTGGAGGTGTAAGACCCTGATGGGCTTCCTAGGTGTGTAAGTCCCCGATGGGCATCACTGAGTCCTAGGTTGTGTAAGACCCCGAAAGGGCATCCAAGTGTAGAACCTAGGATAGGCTGTAGATGTAAGCCCTTGAATAGGCTCGCTCTAAGAGTAGCTCATAGCCTAATTCAACCGTTTTGCTCTAAGTCATTGTTTTATTTTGCATGTATACTAGGGTGCTAGATGACTGATGTATCGTATTATACCCCGGTTGGGGATTCTTACTGAGTATTTTTATACTCACCCTTATTTCTGTGGTTTTTCCACCAGGTAACTTGGGACAGCACCAGGATGGCTAGCGGAGGGAGCTGATTGATCATGGGAACTGCCGGCACTCTGTCGTTTATTGTTTGTATTTATTTATTCAGCATGTAGATGGATAGAAGTCCTAGGGGAATGATGTTAAAGTTGTTTAAACTGTTTTGAATGTTCTTTTATAAATACTGGCCAGACTTATTTTACCTTGATTGGATTTGCTTTATGAAAATTGTTGGTTATGTTTTAAGTGTTCCCCGTTTCCAAATGTTTTGAAAAAGTTTTAAACATGAGCACTAAACCGCTTGTTGAAATATTTAACTTGCATGCCGGTGAGGACCTAGGTTTAGGACCGTATTCCAGGTCGGGTCTTTACAGTTTGCAAAACAGAAATTAAAAAGAAAAGGTGTTCGAGCCAAGGATCGAACCCGGGTTGTCTTGGTTGTGCCAGTTAGCAAAAAGAGGCTTTTCCAGTTGAGCTGAGTAAGCAGTTTATTCTCTTGTTTCGTTGGTGTTTTCCTTATCCCGTAGTTGCTTGGGATTTGGAGTAAAATTAGAAGCTAAGGGTTTGGAGGTTGTCTCATTTGTTACAAGAAATTGGAGTTTGGCTTCTCTCCCTCTCCCTCTTGTGCTTGGCGATTCCTTCATCTCCTGAGAGTTATCGCCGATCGTCCGTTTCGGGTAAGTGGTTCTTCTTGTGTGTTTCTCCCTTCTCGTGTGTTGTTGAATTCTTGACCGGCGGATTTGTGTGTGTGTGTGATTTTACAGCCGAGAATAGCCCTTGCCGCCCAGCTCCTCGCAGTCGCACGCCCCATCGCCGATCGCAGCTCCTCGCAGTCGCACGTCGTAGCCCGCAGCCTCGTACGCGATCGCCCGCACGCTCGCGTCGCAGCCCCTTCGCAAGCGAGCGCAGCCGCCCGATCGCACGTTGCCCCTCGCCCATCACAGCAGCACGCAAGTCCGCAGCCTGCCCAGCCGTGCAGTAATAGCCCGTCGCTCGCCCCATGCTGCACACCCTTGCCGAACCCTACCACTCACGCCCGTGAGGAGCCTGTCCGCACGCCAGCTCCCTGCCGTGTGCCTTGCAGCAGAGACACCCCTGGTGCTTGGCCGAGTTGTGTGAGTTGCTTCCGACAGAGCCGAGCTTCTGTAGTATTTTATTTAGGGCCTATTGTTAGTGATGTAATTACTGTTTGTTTGTTAGGGTTCCGTTAGCTAGCTCATGTTCGTTTGCAGCTCGGGAGTCCACTTTTGTGTTTGTTTGTCTTCCGATTCAGGTAAGTATTTCTTACTGGAGTTGTGTGGGCCCTGCGATATTTCTGTGATTGTTGTTTGTATGTTTGTTTATGATTACCAGCATGTTTAGTTGTTAGGTACTTTGTTCTGATTTTCGCCTGGCATGATTCTCGTGTTTATTCTCATGTTAGATCCATGCTAGGTTGTTCTGTTCTGGCATGTTCGTATTCTGTTCTGTTCGTAGTACCATGCTAGGTTCGTTGATTCTTCTGAGCATGTGTTGGTATGTTTTGTTGCTAGCTGTTTATAGCATAGTGTTCTGATAGGTAGCATCATCCGGGTGAGGATGCATAACGTAACTTTCATTCGTGGCAGGGACATGCGAGGCAGTACTCCGTCCTTGATCCGTCGTTAGGGTTTAGCTAACCCTAACGGCAGCCCAGTTGTAATCTTGGATGAGGGTGGCAGACCGTTAAATGCCCCAACGGTCGGGGGATGCCGAGGCCTTGCTTTGTCCCCGGTAGCGGACACGACCTCAGTGTGTTGGCAGTAGCCCTTGATTGCCACCTGATAGGGCAAGGACCGGTTCCTGGTGTAAGCCTACCATGGACGGTTCCTTAGCCTCAGGTGCAGTGGTACAGGCTAACATAGTCATAGTGTCCTGGTCTCACACCACTATGTTCAGTGACACTGATCCAGAGATTCTTTTAGGTATGCCTACTAGACAAGGGCAGCCTGCCTTAGACCCAGCACCTCCCTGGTTTGCAACAGCATGTGGTGCGCGCGCACGCTCATTACAACGCCGACTGGAGAGATCCTCGGGATCTTGAGTTCAGTGCACCTTTCGTATCGACAGTAGTAGTAAAGCTGAGGCTGAGTCTAGTTTTCTCGTAGAGTACCGAGTTTTGATGTAGTTTCCGGAGTAAGACCGTAAGATGGCATCCATTGTATTTGTGTATGGATTAAAGTGATGTGCTCTCTTCTGTGCTCATATTGATAGCTTGCGTACATTCTGCTAGATGACCAGTTGTATCGTATTGTACCCCGGTTGGGGATTCTTACTGAGTAATTCATTACTCACCCTTATTTTTGTGGTTTCCAGTAGTAACTGAGCGCGAGACATGGATGGTGAAGGAGGAGTCACGATCATGGAATTCTCATTGTTTTACAAACTCTGAGTTTATGCTTTATGTTTTTTATCCCTGAATGCATGTAGTTGGGCATGGAGCCCTTATGATATTTTTGGATTGTATCTGGATTATGTCCTTTATTGAACTGATGTGGAACTGAATATTTTGAAATAAAATCTCTGATCAGAGTATGTTTGAACTGTTTTTAGCTTGGAACCGGTGCTTGGAAACAGGGACAGGTTTCAGGATGTTTTATAATTGTTTGTTAAACGAATGGTTGCAAGTTTTACATTTTATTCAGAATCTAGATGACAATCTTGCATAACATATTTATGTTTTAAAAGCATGCATTGAGGTAAAGGCCTAGGTTTGGATCTCTTTCGGGTCGGGTCTTTACAAGATAACAAGGATTTTAAGTTATTAAGGTTTAAATTTTGAGGTTTGAGTTGAATTCAAACTTTGTGGGTATCGTATCTCCCAACAATCCCAGCTGCTACCAAAACATTTGGGTATTAGGTAGTAAATATATAGGGGAGAGAATAGTGAGAACTTTCAGATAGTCATTGGATAGACAGAATATTTTTCTTGCAGGAAGAAGTTCACTGCCAAAAGTTATATATCAATTTACTTTCTTTTCTTATTATTTTCTTTTTTTCTCACCTCTCGTTTTTAAGACATGTGCATGCTTTGTTAATAAAATTACTCGATCTTCACATATACCACTTAATATTGATGCAGCGGAAATAAACTAGATTTTAATTATGGCAATAGCTAAAATAAATAAATGGAGTAAAGAGAGAAAAAGCAATAATACAAAGATCTTACGTGGTTCGGACGAAGCCTACATCCACGGGCGAAGACGGCAAAGATGGGATTACAAAAGAGCAGACTCAAGCACTCACCAAAATCCCAATACACCCAAATATTTGAACTCACCAAAATTAATTTCTAAATACAATTAGAAATTAATATAAAAGGAATTTAAAATAAGAATTATATAATTCTTATATTCTTGTTGTGCATTTCTCAAAGTGAAATGCAATATGTATATATAGCAAAGTGGGAGGTGGAAATTTATAGAATTCTCGATGTGGGAAATTTAGCAGCACAACATGCTTTATTTACAGTTGGTTATACATATCTTTCAATTTCATAATAAGAATCATGCATTGCTCATCTCTCCTGGATGTGCAGGAAGAAGTACATATTTTGTGGTTAGTAAACAAAATTTAGAGTTGCGTGATCGAACATTGAGGCTCTTCCACGCCAAACAGAATATGACATCGACCCCAGTCAAGAAACAGAATAAGCCATCTACCGGAGCTGGTCACTCCTCAGCAAACAAAAGGACAGTAGATTCAAGTTTAAGGACACTAGCCAGTAGCAAGAGGGTAACGACGAAAGCTATTTCCGCATCCTATCAGGGCTTACGCAGGAGCAAAACTGGCTCCTAGAAGAAAATCCATGCCAAAGGCAGTGACATAAAACGGCGAAATTCATATTCAAACAGTAATGAAAAGGCAGTAGAGAAGACGAGTGAAAGGAATGGGAAAAGACCTGCAGTTGCCAACAGAAAGACTGCTGCAATAGCTTCGAAAAATGGCTTTGCAGTTCCGAAACAAAGCACAAGTCCGGTAGCCAAACTCCAGAGAGCTCTCACAAAAATAAGAGAGAGTCAAAAGGTTTAAATAGGAAACAAAAGAGGGAATAAGTTTATGTTGTGGACTAGACAGTGAACTGAATTCTCTCAACTTTATTTGTATTCTTTTATGTAGCTTGTTAATTCACTTTTTTGTTTGAAAACCTACATGTAGGGGGAAGATATAATATTAATCAACTTTTGCTATGTAGTGTTTTTGTCTATCAATTCACTTTTGATTTAAGGGAAAATAATATTAATCAACTTTTTTTATGTAATGTCTTTGTCTACCATTGACTTGTTTCGAAATAATCAATTATTTAATGTGTATAGAATTCTAAATAGTTGGTCCTATTCGAGAAATCTGAATTTTGATTGTTACATTGGAATTTAATTTTTATATATAATTAGACAACTCGTGAATTGAAATTTTATAATTACTATTACTTACCAAGTTTATTTTAATGAAAACTATTAATTACAAGTTATGTAAGAACCCGACTCAATATGGTCCTAAACCCGGTTCTTACTAGCATGCTTACAATTTTAAGCTTTTAAAACATTAAAGAAAATAGCTCAAGATAAAACTTATTCAAACATCAATAGAAAACATTCATTTAATAAATTCCTTAAAACAATCCTGGCCAGTATTTCAACAAAATAGTTTAAATAAGTCACAACAGTAACCAGTTAAACCACTCTAAAAATCAATTCAATTCTCCCAGCATGATACTACTGAATGAAAGACTCAAAACATAAAAGACAACAGAGTTTGCCGGCAGCTCCCTCCACTAGTCATCCCGCTGCTGTCCCAAGTTACCTAAAAGATAAGTAAGGGTGAGTATAAACATACTTAGTAAGAATCCCCAACCGGGGTACAATACGATACATCCATCATCTAGCATCCTAGTATACATGCAATCAGTTACCAGTAGAGAAACTTTGCTCATCAAGCTAATCAAGACAAGTCCGGGAACCTCGGAAGTTTCCTGCTTCCAGCCTAATGATTGGTTCTCCTAACCAATCACAAAGACATCCTCGAGGGTCTTTCTCCCTCGGCCAATTGACCAACTTAAAAGCTGATCCCAAATAGGTGTCCTCAAGGGCCTCTTACCCCCGGCCAGGCTAAACCCTAAGACAACGAAAGTGTTCCTGAGTTAGGCTCTAAACAAGAATAAGAATGGTGTCACTGATCTACAGTAGTGCAGAGCCCTCGGCACTCAGCTGTAGCAGCCTATACCACCAACCTGAAGCTAAGAACTGTCTCCAGGCAGGCTTGCACCCCCGACGGGTTCCGCTCTAGCAGGTTTCAAACTAGGCTTGTACCAATGCGGGAGCTAATCCGCACCGGCTGTGTAACGGCCCAGGTTTTCATCCCGGTCTTCCAGGTATGCCCTAGGGGTATTTTAGTAATTTGGTCGGGCAGTTTCTGTCTTTTCCAGCTGTTAAAATTATTAGTTGGTCTTATGTAGGATTTTGATGCTTTGTGGATGTGTTTGGGCATGGTGAGATGCAAAAGTAAAATTGGGAAATAAAAGTGTAGCAGTTGGGGTTCGAACCCGGGTCTCCAAAAAACTTGTTGGGTAGTGTGCCAGATGAGCCATTGGTTACTCTTGTTGCTCTTTCCGCGGCATATCTTGGTTAGCTTTGGGTCTTTGGGGTTTTGGTGCATTTGATTAAATGAAGGGAATTAGGTTTGTTTATTCATTCTTCTCCAAATCCACCCTAGCCGTCCAAGCAGCATGCCCTTCGCAGCCAGCCTGCCCGTCGCCCAGCCGGCCAGCCCCTGCATCGCCCAGCCCATCGCTCCAAAGCGGCCCAGCCAGCAGAAGAAGCGCTTATCGCCAAAGAAATTGACGCTTGACGCCCATCGCCCAGCAGCTGCATCGCCCAGGCGTCCATCGCACCAGCCGAGCAGAAGATCGCGTCGCCGTCCGCGCTAAGCCAGCGCCCGTGCCGCGTCGCTCTGCCCGTCCGCGTGCAGCCAGCGCCCGCGTTGCGTCTCAGCGCCCGGTCGCGACTACGTATCGCTCCGATCATCATCATCGACGCGCGCGCCAGCAGCAGCCGCCCGACACACGTTGCTCGTCTCGTCGTCACGCCGCGGGCGCGTAGCCCCCTACCGCCCAGCCAGCGCCCAATGCCGTGCAGCCCGTCTGTCCGCGCGCCAGCCCGTGCCGTGTGAGTGCTCCTGAGCCGAGTCCTGTTTGATTTATTATTTTAGGCCTATTGATTGTAAAATGTGTTGTTGTTTGCTAAGTACCCGATAGCTACCCGATAGCTAGCTCGGGGTTCGTTTGCAGCATAGGACCTTAGTGTGTCATTACCTTCCGACCAAGGTAAGGATTTCTTATCGGAGTTGTGTGGGCCCTACGATATAATATGTGATTGTTGTGTGTATGCTTGTTTATGTTTATCAGCATGTTTGGTAATAGGTGCTTCGTTCTGAATTTTTGACTAACATGATTCTCGTGTTGTTTCTCATGTTAGTTCCATGCTAGGTTGTTCTGTTCTGGCATGCTCATTATCTGTTCTTGCTTCGTAGTATCATGCTAGGTTCATTGCCTCTATTGAGCACGAATTGGATTGTTTGTGGTATCTGTTATAGTTAGAATTATGATAGGTAGCATCATACGGGCGAGGATGCATAACGTAACTTGCATCCGTGGCAGGGACGTACGAGGCAGTACTCTATCCCTGATCCGTCGTTAGGGTTTAGCTAACCCTAACGGCATCCCTTTGCAATCTTGGGTGAGGGTGGCAGACTGTTAAATGCCCCAACGGTCGGGATGATGACAAGGCATTGCCTTGTCCTCGGCAGTCGGCACGTCCTCAGCGTGTTCGGCCGTAGCCCTTGATTGCCACCTGATAGGGCAAGGACCGTTTCCTGGTGTAAGCCTACCACGACCTGTTCCTTAGCTTCAGGTGCGATGGTACAGGCTGACATAGTTCACGTGTCCAGGTCTCACACTCCTATGTCAGTGACACCGATCCAAAGATTAGTTAGGCATGAGTACTGGACAAGGGCAGCTTGCCACTAGACCTGGCACCCCCCTGGTTTGCAGCAGCATGCGGTGCGGGCACACTGTAATAGCCCAGTTTTTTAGGTGCCTTCGGTTCAAGATTCGGTTGTTCGGTTGGGCCGTTAGAGCTGTTTTAACCCTTAGGGGTATTTTGGTCTTTTGGCTCCCCGGGCAGGATTTGTGGATTTTCAGGATTCCAAGGTAGCTCCTGCCTTTGTCGAGGCTTGATTGTTGTTGGTTGCGAGACCCAAGATGTTTGGGCTAGTCGTTTGGAAGTTCGGTTGTGGTTTGGGTTTTGGCAAAATTATTGTTGTTTGAGTGCTTCCTTTGGGATTCGAGCCCTTCCCTTAGTGTATATTTGGGAGTTTGATTTTAAGTGAGTTTTATTTATTGGAAAAGATTGCTTCGGTCGGGTCTCGAAGGAGGAAGCCGGGGAATGGGATTTTAGGGATTTTAAGGCTTATTTAAAATAGGATAAGGTTGGAAAATAGGAAAATCCCATTTTCCCTTTTTCTCTCTCTCTCTCTCTCTCTCTCTCTCTCTCTCTCTCTCTCTCTCTCTCTCTCTCTCTCTCTCTCCCCCGAGCCTAGCCCCTGCTCCCCAGCCCGAGCCCTGCTCGCCCTAGCAACCCCAGCTCGCCCAGCCCCTGCTCGCCTAGTCCAGCCCGGCGCGCAAGACGGTGCGAGCCGCCCACCCCGAAGTCGCTCGCCTGTCGTGCGCGTCGCTCGTCCGCGCCGAGCCATCTCGCGCGCCGGATCGCTTCGATCCGACCGGCCCCGTGCCAGATCGTGCGTCCCCTATAGCTCGCCGTGCCAGCCCGCGCGTCCCTGTAGTCATCGAGTCGCGTCGCCCCGCACACGTCCCAGTAGCTTGTCGCGTCGCCCAGCCCGCGCGTCGTCCCTGTGCCGAGCCGCATCGCACGCCATTGCCCAAGCGAGCTCATGCCCGCGCCCCAGCGATCGTCCACGTGCAGCTCCGCGCCCCAGCGCCAGTGCCAGCGCCTAGCCTCTGCGCCCATCAGCGCCCAGCAGCAACCTCGCTGTGCAGCCTGCCCGTCCCCGTGTCAGCCGCGTCTCGTGAGTTGCTCCCGAGCCGAGCCCTGTTTATTTTATTATATTTAGGCCTTTGGATTGTGATTATTTTTGTGTTTGTTAGGTTCGCTTTAGGTTGCTCAGGTTCGATCGCAGCTTCGGTTTCTTGAGTGTTGTTGCCTTCCGACCAGGTAAGGATTTCTTACCGGAGTTGTGATATTATCATGATGTGCCTTGTATGCTTATTGACTGTTATGAGCATGATAGTGATAGGGCAGCTATGATTGATCTCTTGCTAGCATGTTTGCCTGATTGTACATGTTAGTGCCATGCTAGGATTGTTCTTCCAGCATGCTTATGATTCCTGTTTTAAGTTCGTAGTATCATGCTAGGTAATTGTCATTGATGTTGATTATTGTTTGCTAGCCAGGAATCATTTTTCTCTGTACTCTTAGCAAGTTTTGTAGGGTTTGTCATCATCCAGAGGCTGAGAGCGGATATAACGTACTTTGTCCCCACCGGTCAGGAGTAGAGCGAGCGAAGCATAACGTACATTGCTTCCCCCCCCCCCCGGCCGCCGATGTGGATTTAGCTACCACATCGGCGTAAGCCTAGTTTGTAGCCTGCTAGAGCGGAACCCTGCCAACGGTGTAAGTGTAAGAACCCGACCCAAAACATGGTCCTAAACCTGGGTTCTCACTCAGCATGCAAGTTAAATATGATAACAAGCGGTTTAGTGCTCATATTTAAAACCTTTAAAAAACATACAAGAAGGGGGAACCCTTAAAACATAACCAACAATTTCATTTAAACAAACCAACAAAGTAAAACAACCTGGCCAGTGTTTATAAAAACATACAATACAATTTAACAACTTTTTAACAATGTTCCCCTAGGACTCCTGTCCATCTACATGCTGAATAAACAATGCAATAATAAATGACAGAGTGCCGGCAGCTCCCATGATCAATCAGCTCCCTCCGCTAGCCCTCCTGGTGTTGTCCCAAGTTACCTGAAAGATAAATAAGGGTGAGTATAAACATACTCCGTAAGAATCCCCAACCGGGGTACAATACGATACATCAGTCATCTAGCACCTCAACATGCAAGCAAACAGCTATCAACACAGATCATAGCTCAACAAGCTCATAATGCAAGATCTGGAGCCATCGGAAGTCTCCTACTTCTGGCCTAATGATTGGTTATCCTAACCAATCCCGGGACATCACCAAGGTATCTTTCACTAGGGGAATTGATCAGCTCAAAAGCTGATCCCAAGGATGTCCTCAAGGGCCTCTTGCCCTTGCTACTAATCTGGACTTACGGGATAGTACCCGAAGTCTGGCTCTAAACTGGAAGGAATGGTGTACTCACGACATTAGCCCGGGGGAGCTCTCCGAACCGGCAACTAACGCGTGTGCGCGCACACCGCATGCTGCTGCAACCGGCGTAAATGTGGGGGCCTAAGGACAAACTACGCGGGCCAGGTATGCATGCCTAAGACTCGGGAAGCGGTGTCACTGATCACAGTAGCGCGAGGCCCTCGGCGCTCATCTGGGCAGCCTGAACCACCGACCTGAAGCTAAGAACCGGCCAAGGTAGGCTTACACCGTTGGCAGGGTTTCGCTCTAGCAGGCTACAAACTAGGCTTATGCCGATGTGGGTAGCTAAATCCACATCGGCGGTCGGGGGGAAGCAATATACGTTATGATGCAGACACTTTACTCCCGACCAGAGCTAAATCCACATCGGCGATCGGGGGGGAAGCAAGATACGTTATGCTGCGCACACTTTACTCTCGACCTGTGGGGACAAAGTACGTTATGTCTGCTTTCAGCCTCTGGATGATGACAAACCCTACAACTCTATCTAAGAGTACAGAGAAAATAAATGATTCCTGGCTAACGAGCAATAACCGACATCAAAGACGCTTACCTAGCATGATACTACAAACTTAAGCAGGAATCATAAGCATGGCGTGGGCGAGCTGGGGCGAGGCAAGGGCGCGGGCTCGACTCAGCTGGGCGACGGCGTGCGGCACGGCTCGGCACAGGGAACGGCGCGCAGGCGCGAGCTCGGCACGGCACGCTACAGGGTTGGGCGGAATTGGGCGACGCGGCATTGTGCGCGGCTCGGCACAGTGCGCAGTTGGGCGACACGGACCTGGGCGAGGTCGGGAGATGCGGGCCTCGGCGACACTATGCGACGCGAGGACAGCTTGGGCGACGCGGCACATGGCAGGGCGAGCTGGGGCTGGGCTCGGCGCGACCTGGGCGTCTAGGGCTCGGGCTGGCGAGCTCGGCGCTGCGGTTGGGCGAGCTAGGGCTGGCTCGGGCTAGGGGGTGAGGGCTCGGGGAGAGAGAGAGAGAGAGAGAGAGAGAGAAAAGGGAAAAATGGGGATTTAGAAAAATAAAAGGGAAAATGGGAAATAAAAAGGAAAAATGGGATTTTATTCCTTATTTAATTATTTTCCATCCTTATCCAATTTTACCCAAACTTATCCATTTTTCCAACCTTAAAAATCCTTAAAATCCCATTTCCCGGCTTCCTCCTTCGAGACCCGACTGAAGCAACCTTCTTCCAATGAATAAACTCACTTAAATCAAACTCCCAAATCAACTCTAAGGGCCCGGGCTCGAATCCCAAAGGAAACACCCAAACAATTATAACTTTGCCCAAAACCCAAATCACAACCGAACTTCCAAACGAATAGCCCAAACATCTCGGGACTCGCAGCCCACAACAAACAAGCCTCGACAAAGGCAGGAGCTGCCTCGAATCCCTGAAAATCCACAAATCCTGCCCAGGGAGCCAAAAGACCAAAATACCCCTAAGGGTCAAAATAGCTCTAACGGCCCAACCGAACAACTGAATCTGAACCGGAAGCACCTCGTGAACCGGAATAGAAAACTGGGCCGTGACAATACTCCCTCCTTTTAAGACTTTCGTCCTCGAAAGTCCTAAGACGAAACAGCTCTAGGAAATCTCCACTGATTCCTATCCAACTGAACTTCTCGGCTAAGACAACACTAGCCCTCTTCGAGAACCAAACCTTCTTGGGTTCTCAAAGGCTCAAAGCCACAATGCTAACCAGTCTGCCACAGACTATCTCAACATCGAGACGAGGAACATAAAAAGCACTGCTGCCAAAGACGGGCAAAGCTGACCGAAAGGCCACTGCTCCGATCCGCTCAAGGATCACAAAAGGCCCTACAAACCTGGGGCTCAATAAACCCTACTAATCCAACACAGAACACCTCTCTACGGTGTTACTCTCAGCAAACTCGCAGACTGGACACAAGCTCCAAAACTCAACGCCATGCACTGGCATAACTTCTCTGAATGCTCACAGCTGTTAACAAACAGCCTCAACTCTACACCATGCTGGCCAAACAACTTAACCTCTCAGGTTCCAAAAACTAAACAGCCTACTCTTACTTCACAAGAGGCCAGCGAACCACAAGGCTTGCCTAAAGCCTTAACGGAAAACAATCGAACCACCAACTGGCGATTGATCCCAAAGGCAAACTTTTCCAACAAGAACGCGCTTACAACACTTAAGCAATCATCTTAAGGAGAAATCGACGCGCCAAAGACAAGGGCAAAAATCCAGGCACAGGCTCCACTCGGCCTAGCCAACAAACAGGAGCATCACAACTATCGAACGCAAACCTTTCCATGCAAACCTACCAGCAACTGGCCTAAGAGAACATTGCCAGGCAAGGAAACAACCAACGTACCTCTCATGGAAAATCTCGGGTTGCAAGGACCAAACCATCACGCAACCACTAGCAACACAACACCTTGAGGATAGCAACTCAAAGGTTTAACCAACCAATGCCACGGCACCTCTGTGCCAACGCACTCAACGGTGGCTCCTCTAATCGCCAACTGCGAAAGCACAACAACTAGGAACAAAACCCGAGAAAGGCTTGCTCTGAAGAAACTCAAACCAAGCTTATAACGAGCAAAGCTCGCCTCCAAGCTACCACTCAACTCTTAAGTCCAACTGGCTACTCAAAGGACTTCCTCCTTTAAGCCTAGGCCTGTCTCATCTTGCGACTAGAAACTCCACACTCGGAACATCGCAAGGAAAACGAACCGACGAGGCTATCGCCAAAGATAATACTCGAGGCTGGCATCCGTGGTGCAACTCAACCACCATAGAAACTAGGGGTTCTTCAAACCCCAAAGAACCAACAACTTTCCAGCAAAAGCTCAACTCTTAAACTGGCTGGCCTCTGCCCCTGCGGGGACAAACAACTTTTCGCTTGCTAACAACACAATGCAGGGACCCTCTCGCTGGGCTAACCACTGCGCTACTCTGATCAACTACACAACTCAGGAGCTACGCTGACTCCTTCTAAAAGGGAACGATTCCCCAGCAAGCGAACTTCTGAAGGGCAGCGAACTTCACACACGCTCGCTGACTAGCTCAAACCTAAGGGCAACAACAAACAACTCTCTTGGAAGCAACACCCAAGGGAAAACCTCAAACGATTGGACCACCAACCCAGAACTAGCAGAACTTACTCAACCATCGAGGGAGGGGTCAACTCCCAAAACTTCATGACTAGGAACAAGTCCTCAGGGCAACGCTCTCTTGCTCGAACCGAGCTAGCTCTTGAAACAATAAGAGAACCAAATCTTGGTCAACACCAAGCTCCAACTAGCTACCACACCGGAACCAATCCGGACTCGATTCCAAACAAACACTAGCTTGCTAGTCTACCAAGTCTCCAAGCAACTCACCCAAGGAACACTGCCTGGGTCTAACTGAGCTCTGGAGAGGCTCTCCACAACCTAGGGATCCTCCGACACACACGGTCGTCAAACGATCTAACAGACAACCGGCTACACGGGCACAACCCTCTCCAGCATCTCAACTACGCTGGCCAACTCCAACTCTTGAAAACCAAGAGGACCGGAAATGCTACAGAATGCGTCATCCTCCTACTCAAGCATCAGCCACAACATAGCTTCTGCCCAAGGTAAGGATCCGAACAGCTCTCTTAGCCATGACGATCAGAAACTGAGCGGCTTTGCTACCACCGCTCTTGTTCAGTTCCAACTGAACTCTGACCAGGGCAAGGACCAACTAGCAAAACTTGCTTAACCAACAACCCGGCTACGAGCACGGTATCCTTACAACCAAAGCTAGGGCACTTGCCAAGAACTAAAGCCTTGACACCTCAAAGACTGAGCATTGGTTCCTCAACACAAACCCCTCGTGGTTCTCCAAACATACACCACGGAACGAGCTACACAATAGTACACCGGGGTGTACAGCTCCAACTTGATTCCTTAAGATCCAATGCCAACAAGGACTCTCACACAGGGCAACGTTTGCCTCCAACAGAGCCACTACTAACAAGGGAGCAACAAGAGTCCAAACCCACTCGGGGTCGACGCACCACGGAAAACCACATTGGCCAACTCACTCTTACAAGAGCGTATCCATACCAAGCTAACATACCTCAAGCCAATGTGCCCACTAAACGTGCTCCGATCAACCATCCAACTCATGGCTCTAACACTGGATCAATCACGCATCTTCGATGCCAACACTACCCATACTAGGGTAACTCAAAGGGTAGCCGAATCATGCTACCATCAAGCTAGCTCACAAGCTCACAACACAGGCGCGAGAACTCGAACGCGCTAGCTCTTAACAGCCTACAACATCCTTTGGTACCCAACTCTCGGTGACCCTGAAAAGCTCCTACTTTCCCTCGAAACCTTATACTTGTAGTCCTCTGACTACCACCGAGCTAGATCTCTTATGCAACCCAAACAGGTGCAACCTCAGGAGAACGGGGTACAAGACTAGCGGGGATGCTATACTCTGGGCGGCCATGGAACCACCTGCACAAAAAGTGCCAACTGGCCTGAATCTAGGCCTCCTCTCAAAGCTTGGTGCCAACAGGCACTACATCCTTTACAACAAAAATCAGCCCTAAACGAGCTTTATGCCCCTCTGAGGGTGGGGAAGGTCACACTCCAAGTGACGGGGCAATGGTACTCAGCACAAGAGTCCAATACTCGAGCAGCCTAATCTCTGGCATCTCGCCTAACAGACAGGCCACGTCCTACTCCTGCATCCCACTCGATGCTCAACAAAAGCTCAGGCCAACTCCTGCATCCCACTCGATGCTCAACAAAAGCTCAGGCCAACTCCTACATCCCACTCGATGCTCAACAAAAGCTCAGGCCAACTCCTACATCCCACTCGATGCTCAACAAAAGCTCAGGCCAACTCCTCGGGTGGCAACAACTTGTTCCACCTTTGGAACATCCAAACAAAAGAGTGCTCCACTCTACTAGCCCGCTGAAATCCACATACGGATCAAGCTCTGACAAGCAAACTCCACACTACACCCTGGCTACAAGGGTACTAAGAGAACTGGCTGTAAAACAACAGCAGGCTTGCAAGGGGGCAAAGATGTCTCTACATCTGCCTCAAGCCACTAACACGGCAACTTGCCAATCAATCGGGCGACTGGTGGAGACTCTGCTAGTCCACCTCTCTCAAGGGACTTCCACCACCAACTTTTGTACCAAACAGCAAGGAACGGCACATCTCGGCCTCTGAACAGCAGGGCATCCCAACACACGGATGCTAAACTCAAACCTGGCCAACCGCTTTACTACTAGAAGTAGGACTTTCTAAAACATCGAGCTCTATAGGCATCCACTTGCCAAACTGGGCGGCTCCATCAACGTCAACAAACTCATCGGCAAAAACCTGCTGATCATGCCCTCCCGGGAACCTTCGGGGCTACAAGAGCTACTGGGGGGGTGTCTGCTGAAAAACTCTGTCAGCTGGGCTATCTGTGCCCGGGACTCCTCACTACGCGCTACAATCTGCGCCTGGGTCTCCGCTCTCTGATAGCTAAAGACCTGCCATCAAATCTCTCATGGCTGGAGCACACTCTGCTCAAGGAGTCACACTCTGAGGCGTGCTAGCCTCTACCCCCTCCACTAGGCAACTCAACTGCCATGGCCAAATCTGGCCTACGGGTCTAAACAACCCTGAACGCGGCCTCAACATCAACACAATCAGTCCAACTCCTCGGTCGGACATGCCAAGCGTCCCTGCTCCTCTGAGTGCGATCAACATACTAGCGATCTGCACAAAACATCTCCACCCTCTCACTAGGGGAAAACCAACAACTGGGCCACAAATGGCCTACGGGAGTCTAATCTCTGCCTCCCTCTGGAACGATGTCCCAGGGGCATCCGAATCTATCTGGATACCTCAACAAGCTGCTATCAAACTGCTCGCACTGCGGAAAGTTGGCACGATGGCGCTCTAAGCCCAAACGAACAACGAGTCAGAACCTGCTCGTCTCCGCTCCACAACTCTACATTAGGCATAAAAGCTAGATGAAAAGTATTGTAAATTCTTAACCCTTAGCTTAATGAACTCAGACAAACTTGACGGCCGTGGAGTGCTGATGATCATGGGAACAACATCCTACAAAGCAGGTTAGTCTACAGAATCTATGACTCTGTGCTCTGATACCAACTTGTAAGAACCCGACCCAAAACATGGTCCTAAACCTGGGTTCTCACTCAGCATGCAAGTTAAATATGATAACAAGCGGTTTAGTGGTCATATTTAAAACCTTTCAAAAACATACAAGAAGGGGGAACCCTTAAAACATAACAACAATTTCATTTAAACAAACCAACAAAGTAAAACAACCTGGCCAGTGTTTATTAAAACATACAATACAATTTAACAACTTTTTAACAATGTTCCCCTAGGACTCCTGTCCATCTACATGCTGAATAAACAATGCAATAATAAATGACAGAGTGCCGGCAGCTCCCATGATCAATCAGCTCCCTCTGCTAGCCCTCCTAGTGTTGTCCCAAGTTACCTGAAAGATAAATAAGGGTGAGTATAAACATACTCAGTAAGAATCCCCAACCGGGGTACAATACGATACATCAGTCATCTAGCACCTCAACATGCAAGCAAAAAGCTATCAACACAGATCATAGCTCAACGAGCTCATAATGCAAGATCTAGAGCCAGCGGAAGTCTCCTACTTCCGGCCTAATGATTGGTTATCCTAACCAATCCCTGGACATCACCGAGGTATCTTTCACTCGGGTAATTGATCAGCTCAAAAGTTGATCCCAAGGATGTCCTCAAGGGCCTCTTGCCCTTGCTACTAATCTGAACTTACGGGAGAGTACCCGAAGTCTGGCTCTAAACTGGAAGGAATGGTGTACTCATGACATTAGCCCGGGGGAGATCTCAGAACCGACAACTAATGCGTGTGCGCGCACACCGCATGTTGCTGCAACCGGCGTAAATGTGGGGGCCTAAGGACAAACTACGCTGGCCAGGTATGCATGCCTAAGACTCGAAAGCGGTGTCACTGATCACAGTAGTGCGAGGCCCTCGGCACTCATCTCTGCAGCCTGTACCACCGACCTGAAGCTAAGAACTGGCCAAGGCAGGCTTACTGTAACGGCCCAATTTTCTATTCCGGTTCTTGAGGTGCTTCCGGTTAAGATTCAGTGGTTCGGTTAGGCCGTTAGAGCTATTTTGACCCTTAGGGGTATTTTGATCTTTTGGCTCCCTAGGTAGGATTTGTGGATTTTCAGTGCTTCGAGGCAGCTCCTGCCTTTGTCGAGGCTTGTTTGTTGTGGCCTGCGAGTCCCGAGATGTTTGGGCTATTCGTTTGGAAGTTCGGTTGTGATTTGGGTTTTGGACAAAGTTATGGTTGTTTGGGTGTTTCTTTTGGGATTCGAGCCCGGGCCCTTAGAGTTGATTTGGGAGGTTGATTTAAGTGCGTTTATTCATTGGAAGAAGGTTGCTTAAGTCGAATCTCGAAGGAGGAAGCCGGGAAATGGGATTTTAAGGATTTTTAAGGTTGGAAAAATGGATAAGTTTGGATAAAATTGGATAAGGATGGAAAATAATTAAATAAGGAATAAAATCCTATTTTTCCTTTTTATTTCCCATTTTCCCTTTTATTTTTCTAAATCCCCATTTTTCCCTTTTCTCTCTCTCTCTCTCTCTCTCTCTCTCTCCCCGATCCCTCACCCCCAGCCCGAGCCAGCCCTAGCTTGCCCAACCCCAGCACCCAGCTCGCCAGCCCGAGCCCTAACCGCCCAGGTCGCACCGAGCCCAGCCCCAGCTCGCCCTGCCCTGGGCCGCGTCGCCCAAGCCGTCCTCGCGTCGCATAGTGTCGCCCAGGCCAGCATCTCCCGACCTCTCCCAGGATCGTGTCGCCCAGCTGCGCACAGTGCCGAGCCGCGCACAGTGCCGCGTCGCCCAGCCCCGCCCTGCCCTGTAGCGTGTCGTGCCGAGCTCGCGCCTGCGCGCCCTTCCCTGTGCCGAGCCGCGCCGCACGTCGTCGCCCAGCTGAGTCGAGCCCCGCCCGCGCGCCCTTGCCTCGCCCCAGCTCGCCCGCGCTTAGCCTCTGTGCCTCTGCGCCTGCTCCCAACGCCCCAGCGCCCAGCCAGCCCAGCCCTGCCGACAGCCTGCCCTGTTGTGTGTTGGTTTGCCCGAGCCTTGTGGCTTCTCGGATGGTATTTCGGGAGTCTTTTCTTCGTTGGGCCCTGATTTGGCTGCTGGTTATTGATTTAATTGGGGTGTTTTACTGAATGTTTAGGTTGTTCGGGTTCGATTAGAGGCTTGAGGATCGCTTGGTTGATTGTGTTTATTATTGTTTTCTGCTTGTTCCAGGTAAGGATTTCTTACCGTGGTTGTGTGGACCCTGCGATATATCATGATTGTGCCTTGTATGCTTGTTTATTGTTATGAGCATGATAGTGATAGGCAGCTATGATTGATCTCTTGCTAGCATGTTTGCCTGATTTTACATGTTAGTGCCATGCTAGGTTTGTTCTTCCAGCATGCTTATGATTCCTGCTTAAGTTTGTAGTATCATGCTAGGTAAGCGTCTTTGATGTCGGTTATTGCTCGCTAGCCAGGAATCATTTATTTGCTTTGTACTCTTAGATAGAGTTGTAGGGTTTGTCATCATCCAGAGGCTGAAAGCGGACATAACGTACTTTGTCCCCACAGGTCGGGACCAAAGTGTGAGCAGCATAACGTATTTTGTTTCCCCCCCGATCGCCGATGTGGATTTAGCTCTGGTCTGGAGTAAAGTGTCTGCAGCATAACGTTTATTGCTTCCCCCCACCGCCGATGTGGATTTAGCTACCCACATCGGCATAAGCCTAGTTTGTAGCCTGCTAGAGCGAAACCCTGCCAACGGTGTAAGCCTACCTTGGCCTGTTCTTAGCTTCAGGTCAGTGGTTCAGGCTGCACAGATGAGCGCCGAGGGCCTCGCGCTACTGTGATCAGTGACACCGCTTCCGAGTCTTAAGCATGCATACCTGGCCCGCGTAGTTTGTCCTTGGGCCCCCACATTTACGTCAGTTGCAGCAGCATGCGGTGTGCACTCACACGTGTTAGTTGCCGGTTCAGAGAGCTCCCCAGGGCTAATATCGTGAGCGAGACTTCGGGTATTCTCCCGATAGTCCAGATTTATTAGCAAGGGTAAGAGGCCCTTGAGGACATCCTTGGAATCAGTTTTTGAGCTGATCAACTGGCCGAGGGAGAAAGACCCTCGGAGATGTCCCGGGATTGGTTAGGATAACCAATCATTAGGCCGGAAGTAGGAGACTTCCGAGGATTCCAGATCTTGCCTTGTAAGCTCGTTGAGCTATGATCTGTGTTGGTAGCTGTTTGCATGTATGCTAGGGTGCTAGATGATTGATTGTATCGTATTGTACCCCGGTTGGGGACTCTTACTGAGTAATTCGTTACTCACCCTTACTTTTTGTGGTTTTTCCACAGGTAACCATGGTGTGAGACAGGATGGCTGGAGGAGGAGTTGTGATCATGGAAACCCGTTGTTGAAACTGTGAGTCTTGTGTTTATGTTTATGTTTTAAATGTCCACTAAATGCATGTAGTTGGGCACGGAGCCCTAGGGTGTTTTCTGAATGTATTTCCGGATTCTAGCACTGTTGTAACTATTGGAAAGCTTTTATTGTTTTAAATAAATCTCTGATCATAGTGAGTTTTGTAAATGTATTTGTCTTGGAACAGGTGCTTGGAAACAGGGACAGGTTTCATGAAATTGTGTTCACTTTTAAATGGATGTTTTATGTTTTAGTTTTTACTTAGAATCCAAAACACCATTTTGCATTTTGATTTTAGATTTGAATGCATGCATTGAGGTAAAGGCCTATTTTAGAACCCCATTCGGGTCGGGTCGTTACACACACGCTCATTATAGCGCCGACCGGAGAGCTCCTCGGGATCTTGAGTTCAGTGCACCTTTCGTATCGACAGTAGACAGGCTGAGGCCGAGACTAGTTTCTCGTATAGGATCGTAAAGCGTTGTAGTTTTTTGGAGTAAGACCCTGAGATGGCATCCGAGGTTTATGTGAAGATTGAAGTAAAGTGCTCTCTTCTATGTTTATATTCATGGCTTGCATACTTTCTGCTAGATGACCAGTTATATCGTATTGTACCCCGGTTGAGGATTCTTACTGAGTAATTCGTTACTCACCCTTATTTTGTGGTTTTCCACAGGTAACCATGGTGCGAGACAAGATGGCTGAAGGAGGAGTTGTGATCATGGAAACCCACTGTTTCGAACTCTGAGTCTTTTATTTATGTTTTATGTTTTAAATGTCCTCTGAATGCATGTAGTTGGGCATGGAGCCCTTAGGTTGTTTTCTGGTTATTTTCCGGATTCTGACACTGATGTAAACCATTTTTGGATTTGAATGTTGAATTAAATCTCTGATCAGAGTACGTTTTAAATTGAATTTAGCTTGGAACAGGTACTTGGAAACAGGGACAGGTTCCAGGACATTTTGTTGTTGTTTTGAATGGATGTTTACTGCTTTTTGTTTTAATCAGAATCTGGCATACAACCTTGCATATTATTTTTCTAAGTTTTAAAGCATGCATTGAGGTAAAGGCCTAGTTTAGGACCCCATTCGGGTCGGGTCTTTACAGGCTGCCGGGGGCGGAGACAAAGTACGATATGCCTCTCACTAATCCCACCTGTGGGGACAAGATAAGTTATGTCCACTCTCAGCCTCTGGAAGACAAGTCTAGCTAACTATCTAATATCACATAATATACATCCCAAGCAGTTGAACATGCTTAACAAGAATACAAGTACAACCTAGCATGATACTACGAATGTAAACAGGGAACTCAGAACATGCTGGAAGGACAAACCTAGCATGGCACTAACATGTAGAAACAGGGCAAACATGCTAGCAGAGATAAACAGTGAAATAGTCCTAACCACTACATCCTCATAACAAACAACATATATATATATATAAGATGCAATCAAAACATATCGTAGGGTTCACACAACCCTGGTAAGAGATCTTTAACTGAAACAAGCAGAAATATAACAATAAAGTGCTCCTTGAGCTACAGTGTCTCACAACCTAAAAGCATAAACATACAAATGAAATCTAACTAGCTATACACTTAACTAAACACTAATTCTAGAAGCAAGGGAACCAAGAGATTACCCCTACTTGCACCTAGTGCTCTCGGCCACAACACTTCCACACTTGATCTTGGCTAGGGCAACACAACAAACACAACCAAGCTAGGTCTCGGCTACTCCTTGCAACAAGGTGTCTCAGCTAGGGCATCAATACAACACAACAACCAAGTTAGATCCCATGTCCATGAAGCAAGCAAACACACTCCCAACTATCATGAAGCTCTCGGCCACACACCCCCATTGGGGCTCTCGACCCAACCAACACACAAGCAACCAAAATCACACACTTACCAACTCACCTAATGAAGATTCGACAAGAACTTCCAAGGAGCAAGGTGGTCTTGCCCAAGGGGAATGCACAATCAAATGGAATCTTGGCTAGGGTTTGGATTTGCACAAGGAAGAGAAGAGCAAGTTAGATCTATCCAAACCACAAGTCAAACACAACAAAAACACCATTGATCTTACCTTGAAGCTCTCGGCAATGGAGGTTGGAGGAGGAAGATGAGTCCTGATTTCCAACAAACCAAAGAAGCAAGCACAATTTCCTCTACCCCAAACAAGCCTCTCGGATCTACAAGAAGAGAAGAAGAAAAACCACAACTGCCTTAGGTGAAGCTTGGTTCGGCCATGGCATGAGGAAGAGAAAAGGGAATGGATTTGAAAAAGCTGCCTTGGAAAAACAATGGAGAAGGAGAGCAATTTGATCTAAGGAGAAGCTTGAAAGCTAGGGCAATGGAGCTTGGAACTTGGAGCTTGGAGCTATGGAGATTTCGGCCAAGGAGAGGGAGAGAGCAAGTGAGGGTCGGCCAAGAGGGAAGTAGAAGAGAATATGACAAAACCCTAGGTATTTTTCCCTTATTTTTTAATTATAAAATACCTCAAAAAATCTTACTTTCAAATCCCACCAAGAGCACTTTTAAAAACTCTTTTATTTTTCTCTACACAAGGCTCAAACTCAACTCCCAAGCCTTCATGGTTTGAATCCTAGCTCCAACACTTTTTTTTTTTTCTCCTTTACCCTGGAAGGCCTCCAAACTTCCATAAATGGAACTCTTGCCCTAGAACTCGAAACCGAAGAATAAACTGAAGTCCACCAACTCAAAGACATTCTTGGAACCGTGTCTTACTACAACACTATCTCGGGAAGGCAAAATGACCAAAATGCCCTTAGAGGACAAAATGACCAAAATGCCCCTAGAATCACAAAAAGCCCTAACACCCCAACCACTCACTAGAGGAACAACCAAACAAACCTGGAGAACCGAAAGGAAAATCTTGGGCTATTACAGTATTCCCTCCTTTAAAAGACTTTCGTCCCCGAAAGTCCTAAGACTGGAACAACTCAGGATAATGCGTCCTCATCTCATCCTCTAACTCCCAAGTAGTTTCCTCTACCCTCTGATTTCTCCACTGAAACT
Source organism: Sicyos edulis (assembly GCA_036507275.1). Taxonomy (NCBI): domain Eukaryota; kingdom Viridiplantae; phylum Streptophyta; class Magnoliopsida; order Cucurbitales; family Cucurbitaceae; genus Sicyos; species Sicyos edulis. The sequence goes on from CM071847.1 coordinate 7,332,225, forward strand.
TCACTAGGTTGATCTCTCGGTTACGCAAAGTCTTGCACTCCCGCGCTAAAATCTGCACTGGCTTCTCCTCGTAGCTCAAATCCTTATTCAACTCTAAAGGCCCAAGGTCCACAACGTGTGTCGGGTCTGCCACATACTGTCTTAACATCGAAACATGAAAAACATTATGAACTGCTAACAAAGACGGGGCCAAGGCCAAATGGTACGCAACTGTACCAATCCGCTCTAGGATCTCAAAAGGTCCTACAAACCTGGGGCTCAACTTTCCTCGCTTGCCAAACCTCAACACACCTCTCATTGGTGCTACCTTCAAGAAAACATGCCGGCCAACCTCAAATTCTAAGTCTCTAAGCCGAACATCGGCGTAACTCTTCGATCTACTCTGAGCTGTCAACATACAAGCCCTGATCTTCTGCACTGCCTCATTTGTCATCTAGAGCAACTAAGGACCCAAAACCTGTCTGTCACCGACCTCTTCCCAAAACACTGGAGATCTGCAACGTTTGCCATACAAAGCCTCAAACGGAGCCATCTGAATAGTCGATTGATAGCTATTATTATATGCGAACTCCATCAGATACAAGTATTGATCCCAACTGCCTGGAAAGTCAAACACATATGCTCTCAGCATGTCCTCAAGGATCTGGTTCACCCTCTCAGTCTGACCATCTGTCTGAGGGTGAAAAGCGGTACTAAAGCTACACTCGATTCCCAAACCCTTCTAGAGCGCTCTCCAGAAGTGAGAAGTGAACCGAGAATCCCTATCCGACACAATCTTCGCTGGTACCCCATGGTACCGAACGATCTGCTCCAAGAATAACTGCGCCCACTGCTCTACTGTGTAATTGATTTTGCCAGGAATGAAGTGAGCACTCTTAGTCAGCCGATCAACAACAACCCAGATCTGAGTAAACCCTCTCGGTGTCCTCGGCAACCCAGAAATGTAATCCATCAAAATCTCATCCCATTTCCACTGCGGAATACTCAATGGCTGCAACAATCCTGCTGGCTTTTGCCTGGGAGCCTTCACTTGCTGACAAGTGAGACACCAGCTAACAAACTCAGTTATATCCCTTTTCATGCCCATCCACCAGAATGTCTGCTTCAGATCCTGATACATCTTGGTACCCCCTGGGTGCCAAGTAAACGGGGAGCTATGGGCCTCGCTAAGCAACTCGGCTCGAAGCCCGGCATCCTCTAAGACCCACAAACGACCTCTATACCTCAAACCTCCATCTGGTGCTATGACAAAATCAAAGCCGCCATCTGCCTGAACCCTCTCTATCAATTACTTCATCTTGGGATCACTCATGGCTATCAATGATCCTCTGCTTAATTGACGACTGAACTGACAACTGGGCTACCCTGGCAGTAACCTCTCCCAACATCACTACAATACCAGCCCGCTCAAACGCTTTATGCAATTCAATCCGGGAACTCAGCAAAGCTGCGGAGTGCGACGTCTTCCTACTCAAGGCATTAGCCACAACATTGGCCTTTCCTAGGTGGTACAAAATCTCACAGTCGTAGTCTTTCACTAACTCGATCCATCTTCTCTGCCTCATATTTAAGTCCTTCTGAGTGAAGAAGTACTTAAGGCTCTGGTGATTTGTAAACAACTCAATCTTTTCACCATACAAATAATGCCTCCAAATTTTCAAAGCAAACATGACTGCAGCCAACTCCATGTCATGAGTTAGGTAATTCTTCTCATAAGGCTTCAACTGACGGGAAGCATACGCAATCACTTTTCCATGCTCCATCAACACACAGCCCAAACCAAACTTGGATGCATCACTGTAAACTACAAATCCACTTTTTCCCTCAAGAACTGCCAATACTGGTGTTGTCGTCAAACTACCCTTCAGTTGGGCAAAACTCTCCTCCAACTGGAATCCTAAACGAAGTCAACACCCTTCCTGGTTAGTCTAGTCAGGGGTGCTGCCTTAGCAGAAAAGTCCTTAACAAAGCGTCGGTAATAACCTGCCAAACCTAGAAAGCTGCGAATCTCAGCGACCGTCGTCAGTCTAGCCCATGAACTAACTGCCTCAATCTTCGCGGGGTCAACAGCTATCCCATCTTTGGAAACAACATGTCCAAGGAAAGCTACTTCCTCAAGCCAGAACTCACATTTGGAAAACTTAGCATACAGCTAGTTTTCACGCAAGGCTGCCAAGACTTGTCTCAAGTGCGAAGCATGGTCCTCTTTCGTCTTGGAGTAAATCAGAATATCATCTATGAACACGATAACAAAACTGTCCAAGAATGCCTTGAACACCCTGTCCATCATGTCCATAAATGCTGCAGGAGTATTAGTCAGTCCAAACGACATGACCACGAACTCGAAATGACCATACCTCGATCTGAAAGCTGTCTTGGGAATGTATGCATCTCGAATCCTCAACTAATGGTATCTTGACCTCAAATCGATCTTAGAAAACACTGAGGGTCCCTGAAGCTGATCAAACAAATCATCAATATGCGGCAGGGGATACTTATTCTTTTCGGTGACTTTATTTAACTCTCGGTAGTCAATACAAAGGCGCATTGATCCATCCTTCTTCTTAACAAACAAAACAGGTGCTCCCCACGGGGACACACTCGGGAGGATGAATCCTCGATCAAGCATCTCTTGCAACTAAACCTTGAGCTCCCTCAACTCAGCTGGCGCCATACGATACGGAGCTTTAGAGATAGGGAGGGTCCCTGGCTAAAGCTCAATGGTAAAGTCCACCTCTCTCTTCAGTGGTAACCCTGGTAACTCCTCAGGGAAAACATCTGCAAACTCCTGCACTACAGGTACCATCTCAACTGACAACGCAGCACTACTCTCACCTGTCAACTTTGCTAGAATGCCCCAAGCTCCTCGAGCTAACAAACATTGGGCCTTCATTGTAGAAATCAAAGGCGGACACACTCCGCCCTGGACACTGTGAAACTTGAAGCTTTTCTTTTGGGGCGGCTTGAACACAACTTCTTTCTGGCGGCAGTCTATCATAGCATGATGCTCAGCCAACCAATCCATACCAAGGATGACATCAAAACCACTCATAGGCAAAACTATGAGCACAGCCTCTAAAAGCTCCTCAGAGATCTGTATCCGGCCACTCTTAACCTTATCACTAGCTATCATTCTCACTCCCGAAGGAGTTGCAACAGACAACTCAAACCTTAAAGGTTCGAGTTCCAAACAAGCTTGTCTAGCAAATGCATCAGAAACAAATGAATGGGTCGAGCCCGAATCAAACAGTACGAATGCATAATGGTTTAAGACAAGCAGCGTACCTGCAACCGCAGCATCAGTACGCTCCGCCTCCTGACGAGTAGTGGCAAACACCCTGCCCTGCTGCTAAACTGGTCTGGCTGCTACTCCAGCCTGAGTGCAAGCTGGAAAAGCTGTGTCAGCTGGGCCATCTGGGCCCTGGACTCCTCTCTCTACGCTGACAGCTGCGCCTGAGTCTCTGCTCTCTGCTCTGCCATCAGGGCCATCATCATGTCCCTCATGGCTACAAACTCAGCTCTTGGGGCTGCTCTTTGAGGCATGGCAGCCTCTACCCCCTCTCCAGGCAAACTAACAACTGGGGCCACTGGCAGCCTACGGGTTTGCTGAACCCTAGGTGTTGTCTCAGCAACACCTCCACTCGCAGTCCAGGACGGTCCTGCATCACTTCGTGTCACCGGCATACAAGCGATCTACACGGAAACCATAAGGGTTAGTCCTCTCTCGAACTCCCACTGCCAACAAAAGGTAATACATGTATACTAGATACAGTATTGTAAAAACCCTTAAACTCAGTTCTTAGACAAACCTGACGGCCGTGGAGTGCTGATGATCATGGGGGCAAACAACCTACAAAGCAGGTTAGTCTACAGAATCTATGACTCTGTGCTCTGATACCAACTGTAAGAACCCGACTCAAAATGGTCCTAAACTCGGTTCTTACTAGCATGCTTACAATTTTAAATTCTTAAAACATTAAAGGAAATAGCTCAAGATAAAACTTATTCCAACCTCAATAGAAAACATTCATTTAATAAGTTCCTTAAAACAAGCCTGGCCAGTGTTTCAACAAAACAGTTTGAACACGTCACAACAGTAAGCAATTAAACCACTCAGAAATTAATACAATTCTCCTAGCATGCTATTACAGAATGAAAGACTCAAACATAAAAGACAATAGAGTTCCCCGGCAGCTCCCTCCACTAGTCATCCCGGTGTTGTCCAAAGTTACCTGAAAGATTAGTAAGGGTGAGTATAAACATACTCAGTAAGAATCCCCAACCGGGGTACAATACGATACATCCATCATCTAGCATCCTAGTATACATGCAATCAGTCACCAGCACAAAAACTTTGCTCATCAAGCTAATCAAGACAAGTCCGGGAACCTCGAAAGTTTCCTACTTTCGGCCTAATGATTGGTTCTCCTAACCAATCCCAAAGACATCTTTGAGGGTCTTTCTCCCTCGGCCAACTGACCAACTCAAAAGCTGATCCCAAATAGATGTCAAACCCCCTCGAGGGTCTTTCTCCCTTGGCCAATTGACCAACTCAAAAGCTGATCCCGAATAGGTGTCCTCGAGGGCCTCTTACCCCCGACTAGGCTAAACCCTAAGACAACGGGAGAGTACCCGAGTTTGGCTCTAAACAAGAATAAGAATGGTGTCACTGATCTACAGTAGTGCAGAGCCCTCGACACTCAGCTATAGCAGCCTGTACCATCAACATGAAGCTAAGAAGTGTCTCTAGGCAGGCTTTCACTCATGACGGGTTCCGCTTTAGCAGGTTACAAACTAGGCTTGTACCAATGCGGGAGCTAATCTGTACCGCCTGCCGGGGGCGGAGACAAATTACGTTATGCCTCTCACTAATCCCGACCTGTGGGGACAAGATACGTTATGTCCACTCTCAGCCTCTGGAAGACAAGTCTAGCTAACTATCTAATATCACATAATATACATCCCTAGCAGTTGAACATGTTTAACAAGAATACAAGTACAACCTAGCATGATACTACGAATGTAAACAGAGAACTCAGAACATACTGGAAGGACAAACCTAGCATGGCACTAACATGTAGAAACAGGGCAAACATGCTAGCAGAGATAAACAATGAAACATTCCTAACCACTACATCCTCATAACAAACAACATATATATATATATACATATATACATATATATATATATATATACATATATACATATATATATATATAAGATGCAATCAAAACATATCGTAGGGTCCACACAACCCTGGTAAGAGATCCTTACTTGAAACAAGCATAAATATAACAATAAAGTGCTCCTTGAGCTACAGTGTCTCACAACCTAAAAGCATAAACATACAAATGAAATCTAACTAGCTATACACTTAACTAAACACTAATTCTAGAAGCAAGGGAACCAAGAGATTACCCCTACTTGCACCTAGTGCTCTCGGCCACAACACTTCCACACTTGATCTTGGTTAGGGCAACACAACAAGCCCAACCAAGCTAGGTCTCGGCTACTCCTTGCAACAAGGTGTCTCAGCTAGGGCATCAATACAACACAACAACCAAGTTAGATCCCATGTCCATGAAGCAAGCAAACACACTCCCAACTATCATGAAGCTCTCGGCCCAACCAACACACAAGCAACCAAAATCACACACTTACTGTAAGAACCCGACCCAAAATGCGGTCCTAAACCTAGGTTCTCACTCAGCATGCAAGTTAAATACTTCATCAAGCGGTTTAGTGCTTCATATTTAAAACCTTTCAAAACATTTAAAAGTGGGGACACTTAAAACATAAACAACAACCTTCATTTAAGCAAACCAACAAAGTAAAACAAGCCTAGCCAGTGTTTATGAAATCATACAATACAATTTAAACAACTGTTAAAAACATCCCCCTAGGACTCCTGTCTGTCTACATGCTGAACAAATTATGCAAACAATAAAAGACAGAGTGTCGACGGCTCCCATGATCAATCAGCTCCCTCCGCTAGCCGTCCCAGTGCTGTCTCAAGTTACCTGGTGGAAAACCACAGAAATAAGGGTGACTATAAACATACTCAGTAAGAATCCCCAACAGGGGTACAATACAATACATCAATCATCTAGCACCCTAGTATACATGCAAACAGTTACCAACACAGATCATAGCTCAACGAGCTTACAAGGCAGAATCTGGAATCCTCGGAAGTCTCCTACTTCCGGCCTAATGATTGGCTCTCATAACCAATCCCGGGACATCTCCGAGGGTCTTTCTCCCTCGGCCAATTGATCAGCTCAAAAACCGATCCCAAAGATGTCCGACACCCTCAAGGGTCTTTCTCCCTCGACCATATGATCAGCTCAAAAGCCAATCCCAATGGGTGTCCTCAAGGGCCTCTTACCCTCGCTAACAAATCTGGACTATCGGGAGAGTACCCGAACTCTGGCTCTAAACTGGAAAGAACGGGTGTACTCACGAACATTAGCCCGGGGGAGCTCTCCGAACCGGAGACTAATGCGCGCAGGCGCGCACACCGCATCTTCTGCGCAACCGGCGTAAATGTGGGGCCTAAGTACAAACTACGCGGGCGTGCACGCATGCCTAAAGACTCGGAACGGTGTCTTTGAACATAGTAGTGCGAGGCCCTCGGCACTCATGCGTGCGGCACTGTACCACCGACTGAAGCTAAGAACCGGCCAAGGCGGAGCTTGCACCGCGTTGGCGTGGTTCCGCTCTAGCGGGCTACAAACTAGGCTTATGCCGATGTGGTAGCTAAATTCACATCGGTCACGGGGAAGCAATGTACGTTATGCTTCGCTCTACTCCCGACCGGTGGGGACAAAGTACGTTATGTTCGCTCTCAGCCTCTGGATGATGACAAACTCTACTATACTAGCTAAAAGTACAAAATAACTGATTCCTGACTAGACATACATATCAACATCAATCACATATAACCTAGCATGATTCTACGAACTTAAAGCAGGAATCTCAAGCATGCTGGAAGAACAATCCTAGCATGGCACTAACATGAACAAAAAGGAAAACATGCTAGCAAGAGTGCAATCACAAGCTGTCCTATCCACTAATCATGTTCATACAAGTAAACATGCATATAAGGCACAATCAAGAAAGCATCGCAGGGTCCACACAACCACGGTAAGAAATCCTTAGCTGGAAACGAGCAGAAATAACTTTCACAATCAAATAATGACCCTCGAGCTTTAAAGCGAAACCGAGCAACCTAAGCATTTTAGTAAAAACAACCTAATTAAATAAACAGCAGCCAACAGCCTAGTGCCCAAAGGAGAAAAGACTCAGGAATTACCGACCGAGAAGACACAAGGTCACGCCCCAACACGCACGGCGGCAGGAAGGTGTCCGTCCGCGCAAGGACAAGCGGTGGCGCGCTGGCGCTGGCGCTGCATGGGTCTTTGGCGCTGGCGCTGGCGCTTAGCGAGGCGAGGGACATGCAGACGCTGGCTATCGCAGCGAGCGAGCGACACGCTGGGTCGGGCGTGCGGGCGAGACGTCGGTCTGCGAAGAAGACATGATGAGGCGCAGCGTCTGGAGTGTGGTGGCAGAAGCGGCGCTGGCGACGCTGCGTCGGGCGGCAGCGAGTGGAGCGGCGCGACGCTTCTGGGCGGCCTGGTGTGGAACGGCGCGGCGCGTCTAGGGGCGCCTAGGCTGGGCGATGCAACGCGTCTGGGCACACCTGGGCTGGGCGATGCAACGCGTCTGGGCGCACTGGTGGGCGATGCGGGCGTGCGTGCGGCATGGTTGGGCGCGGGTGTCTTTGGTGAAGTGCCTGATGCGCGCCGGGTGTAGTGCGGCTAGGGCATGGCTGGGCGGCTAGGGTTGGGTTTTCTTGGTGATGTCGGCTAGGAGAGAGAGAGAGAGAGAGAGAGAGAGAGAGAGAGATTGCAAAACAAGGGGAAAGGGACTTTCTTGATTTTTCTTCCCTTTTCCTAATTTAAATGGGTCTAAAATCCCTTCCCAAAGCTTCCTCTTTCAAAACCCGGCCCAAACAAACTTTTCTTTCTAGAAAAACTCCTTTTCCTACAAACTCCCAAAACCATTTAGGGCAAGGGTTCAAATCCCAAAGGAAGCACTCAAAAACTCATTAATTTTGCCAATAACTAAAATACCTCCAAACTCCCAAACAACTTGCCCAAACCTCTTAGGTCTTGCAACCAACAACCACCAAACTTCGACGAAGGCAGGAAAGGCCCTGAAATCTTGAAAATCTTCAAAACCCTGACCGGGGGCAAAAAGACCAAAATACCCCTAAGGGTTAAAACAGCTCTAACGGCCCATCCGAACATCCGAATAATGACCCGAAATCACCTGGGTAACCGAAATAGAAAACTCGGCCGTTACACTTACCAACTCACCTAATGAAGATTCGACAAGAACTTCCAAGGAGCAAGGTGGTCTCGACCAAGGGGAATGCACAATCAAAGGGAATCTCGGGTAGGGTTTGGATTTGCACAAGGAAGAGAAGAGCAAGTTAGATCTATCAAAACCACAAGTCAAACACAACAAAAACACCATTGATCTTACCTTGAAGCTCTCGGCAATGGAGGTTGGAGGAGGAAGATGAATCCTGATTTCCAACAAACCAAAAAAGCAAGCACAATTTCCTCTACCCCAAACAAGCCTCTCGGATCTACAAGAAGAGAAGAAGAAAAACCACAACTCCCTTAGGTGAAGCTTGGTACGACCATGGAATGAGTAAGAGAAAAGGGAATGGATTTGAACAAGCTTACCTTGGAAAAACAATGGAGAGGGAGAGAAATTTGATCTAAGGAGAAGCTTGAAAGCTAGGGCAATGGAGCTTGGAACTTGGAGCTTGGAGCTATGGAGATTTCGGCCAAGGAGAGGGAGAGAGCAAGTGAGGGTCGGCCAAGAGGGAAGGAGAAGAGAATATGACAAAACCCTAGGTATTTTTACCTTATTTTTTAATTATAAAATACCTCTAAAACTCTCACCTACAAATCCCACCAAGAGCACTTTTAAAAACTCTTTTATTTTTCTCTACACAAGGCTCAAACTCAACTCCCAAGCCTTCATGGTTTGAATCCTAGCTCCAACACTTTTATTTTATTTTATTTTCTCCTTTATCTGGGAAGGCCTCCAAACTTACCATAAATGGAACTCTTGCCCTAGAACTCGAAACCGAAGAATAAACTGAAGTCCACCAACTCAAAAACATTCTCGGAACTCTGTCTTACTGCAACACTATCTCGGGAAGGAAAAATGACCAAAATGCCCCTGGAGGAAAAAATGACCAAAATGCCCCTGGAATCAGAAAAAGCCCTAACAGCCCAACCACTCACTAGAGGAACAACCAAACAAACCTGGAGAACCGGAAGGAAAATCTTGGGCTGTTACAAGTTAAACTCATGACAAGTTGTAATTTTGAAGGTAGTCCAAACATAACTATATCATCTTACTATTTAAAAATTTGTTCACAAATATGAGGCTTTTGCATGTATTTTACAAAATGGTTAAAATATTACATGAGTAGCACAATAATAAAAATATTTGCACACATAGCAAAAATGTAAATTGATAAACTTCCATATTGATAGATTCTATCAACAGAGGCTGATAAAATCAATTACTAATAAATAAAGTAAATTGATAGACTTCTATTAGATTCTATGTAAAGACCCGACCCAAAAGGGGCTCTAAATGGGCCTTTACCCCAATGCATGTAGTGAAAATAAAAGACATTATGAAAAATACATTTCGGATCCCAAGTAAAAACAGAAACATTCAACAACCAAAACATACATTTCTAAAAGCATACTCTGATCAGAGATTTATTTAAACCATTAAAACAATCCAAAAGTACAAATATCTTTGGAATCCATAAAACGTAAGAAAACATCCGGGGCTCAGGCTCTGTCTACATGCATTCAGGGAAATAACAAAAAGTGAAGAGTCATGATAAAATAAAATAGTCGAGAGATGACAAAGCAGATTCCATGATCACAGCTCCTCCTTCACCATCCTGTCTCCCGCCTTGATTACCGTGGAAAGCCACGCAGAATCAAGGGTGAGTAACGAATTACCAAGAAGAATCCCCAACTGGGGTACAATACGATATACAAGATCATCTAGAAGAATGTATGCAAGCTATGAGTACAAACACAGAGCGGAGCACATAGCTAAGTCCACACTTGGACCTCGGATGCCAACTCGTGGTCTTAGTCCGGAAATACCACAACACACTAAACGCGCTTATACGGGAACAAGTCCGGCCTCGGCGCTCATCGTCGTCGCACGAAAGGTGCATCGCTCAAGATCCCGAGGAGCTCTCCGATCGGCTACAGTAATGAGCGTAAGCGCGCACCGCATGCCACCGCAAACTCGGGGTGCGGGTCTAGTGGCAAGCCGCCCGTGTTCGACCACCATGCCTAACTAAATCTCCGGATCGGTGTCACCGACATAGGGGTGTGAGACACGACACGTGAACTATGTCACCTGTACCACGCACTTTGAGGCTAAGGAACCGGTCGTGGTAGGCTTACACCAGAAGCGGTCCTTGCCCTAACAGTGGCAATCAAGGGCTACGGCCGAACACGCCGAGGACGCGTGCCGATCGCCGGACGAGGCAATGCCAAGTCATCATCCCGACCGTTGGGGCATTTAACGATCCGCCACCCTCACCCAAGATTGCGGGGCCACCGTTAGGGTTAGCTAAACCCTAACGGGATCGGGGACGAGTACCATCTCGCACGTCCCCCCGCCGGGCCGCAAGTTACGTTATGCATCCGGCCGGATGATGCTACCTACTTGAACTCTAAACCATAACAATAATAACAATTCATTCAATGCGGTCCAATACGTGCTCCATGAGATACAAGGAACCTAGCATAATACTACGAAGCAAGAACAGATATCGAACATGCGAGAATGGAACAACCTAGCATGGGCTAACATGAGAAACAATACAAGAGTTCATGCGATCAGAATTGAGCAGAGCACCTAGGGCTAAACATGCTAATAATCATACATGGCATACAAAACAACAATCACAAATATACCGCAGTGGCCCACACAACTCCGGTAAGAAATCCTTACCTTGGTCGAGAGGCTTCTACACACAAATCCTAAGTCTGCGGAACAATCCCGAGCTAGCGAGGGAACCTAGCAAACCAACAATAATCAGCATCTAAAATGTCTAAACAACAATAGAACAAAGCAAGCTCGGCTCAAAGGGAACTCACGCGCACGACGACACGAGCTTGGAGCCGCTGGCAAGCTGGCTGGGGCGCTGCCGCTGCTGCATTGCAGACGGCAGGACAGCGCGCGCGCGCGCGGCGAGCGTCTGGCGCGGCGCGCTGGCGCGCGCGCGGCGATCGCGCGACACGCGCGAGCGGCTTCGGCAGGACGCGCGCGCGCGGCGAACGCGTCTGGGCGAAGGACCTCTGGCGTGGCGAGCGATCGGGCGAGGACGAACGACGATCTGGCTCTTTATTCTTTGGCGCGATCCGGCGCGGCGGTCGACCGGTAGCTGGACGCGGCGACGCGCTGCGGGCGATCTGTCTTTCTTTGGACGAACGGCAAGGTGCTAGGCGGATCTGGCGTCGGCAGGTCGTTCGGCAGATCCGGGCGTCATGAGTGGGCTGGTTCGACAGATCTGGGCGTGCGAGCTGGGCTGGTTCGACAGATCTGGGCGTGCGAGCTGGTCGGCGATGATGGCTGCTCCTCTCGGCTGGCTGCAACCAACACAAACACACACACACTCTACATCTTACCTTCGGCCAGCATCAAAAACCAAATGAGGAGATGAAGAGGATGAAGACTTACCCGGAATGATGATGATCGAACCCAAGGAGATGCAAGGGAAGAAGAATTCGGCAAGGCAATGGAGAGGGAGAGCTTGTGCGGCCAAGAGGAGTTTTGGAGAAGAAGATGGAATAACCTAATTCTATTTCATTTAACCAAATGCACCAAAACTCCAAAATCCAAGGTTAACTAAGATGTGATGCAGAAAGAGTAACAAGAGCACCTAATGGCTCAATTGGCACACATCTCTACAAGCTTCCCAGGAGACCCGGGTTCAAACCAGCAGCACAAAGACAAATTCCTTTATTTTTACTTTTGCATCAAACCTTGCTCAAACCAAACCACAAACCCCTCCAAAAACCTACATAAAACCATCCAATAATTTTAGCAACTGGAAAGGACACAAACGACCCTGACGGCCCGACCAAATTACCAATTTACCCCTAGGGCATACCTGGAAGACCGGGAAGAAAAACCTGGGTCGTTACATTCTATCAATAAGGGCTCATATGTAAAGACCCGACCCGAATGGGGTCCTAAACTAGGCCTTTACCTCAATGCATGCTTTAAAAATTTAGAAACAATATGCAGGATTGCATTCCAGATTCTGAAGGAAAACTAAAACATATAAACATCCATTTAAAAGTCAAACATTTAAATCCTGAAACCTGTCCCTGTTTCCAAGCACCTGTTCCAAGCCAAACACATTTCACAAACATGCTCTGATCAGAAGCTCATTTAAATCATTCAAAACTTTAAACGGTTTACAGCAGTGTCAGAATCCAGAAAAACAATCATAAAACACCCTAAGGGCTCCGTGCCCAACTACATGCATTCAGAGGATAATAAAAGCATAAAACATAAACATAAGACTCAGAGTAAAACAGTTGGTAACCGTGATCAGCAGCTTCCCCTTCAGCCATCCTGTCTCGCACCATGGTTACCTGTGGAAAACCACATAATAAGGGTGAGTAACGAATTACCTAGTAAGAATCCCCAACCAGGGTACAATACGATAAAACTGGTCATCTAGCAGAAAGTATGCAAGCCATGAATATAAACACAGAGGAGAGCACACAACTTAAGTCCATACATAAACCTCGGATGCCATCTCAGGGTCTTACTCTGGAAAAATCTACAACGCAATACGATACTATACGAGAAACTAGTCCCGACCTCAGCCTTCCTACTGTCGATACGAAAGGTGGACTGAACTCAAGATCCCGGGGAGCTCTCCAGTCGGCGCTGTAATGAGTGTGAGCGTGCACCACATGCTGCTGCAAACCAAGGGGGTGTTGGGTCTAGGGCAAGCTGCCCTAGTCCAGTACGCATGCCTAACAAATCTCTGGATCGGTGTCACTGAACATAGTGGTGTGAGACCAGGACACTATGACTATGTCAGCCTGTACCACCGCACCTGAGGCTAAGGAACCAGTCGTGGTAGGCTTACACCAGGAACCGGGCCTTGCCCTATCAGGTGGCAATCAAGGGCTACGACCGACACGCTGAGGACGTGACGACTGCCGGGGACAAGGCAATGCCTCGTCATTCCACTGACCGTTGGGGCACTTAACAGTCTGCCACCCTCACCCAAGATTGCGCTGGGCTGTCTTTAGGGTTAGCTAAACCCTAACGACGGATCAGGGACGGAGTACTGCCTCGCACATCCCTGCCACGGATGCAAGTTACGTTATGCATCCTCGCCCGGATGATGCTACCTATCAGAACTCTAAGCTATAACAGATAACAGCAAGCATTCCAATACGTGCTCAATAGAAATAATGAACCTAGCATGATACTACGAAGCAAGAACAAATAACGAGCATGCCAGATCAGAACAACCTAGCATGGAACTAACATGAAGAACAACACAAGAATCATGCCAGTCGGAATTCAGAATAGAGCACCTATCCACTAACATGCTGATAAACATAAACAAACATACAAACAACAATCACAGAATATATCGCAGGGCCCACACAACTCCGATAAGAAATCCTTACCTTGGTCGGAAGGCAACTACACGCAAAGATCCTATGCTGCGATTGACCCCGAGCTAGCTAACGGAAACCTAACAAGCAACAACAATTATCACAATCTATAGGCCTAAATATCATAAAACAAACAGGGCTCGGCTCGGGAGCAACTCACACGGCATGGCTGGCACGCGGACGGGCGCTGGTCGCTGCTGGTTGGCCGGGCGCTGGCAGGGGGCTCGCGCGCGACGGGCGCTGGGGCACGGTGCGAGTGCGATCTGAGCGGGCGCTGGGACGGAGCGTGGACTGGGCGCACGGGCTGCAGACGCAGACGAGCTCGCGCTGGGACGGCGCGCGGACGGGCGACGCGATCCGGCTGCTGGGCTGCGACGCAGTGCAGGCTGGCGATGGGCGTCTAGGCGCGATGCAGGGGCTGAGCGGTGGCGTCTGGGCTGCTCGGCTGCTGGTACGACGGGCAGGGGCTGCTGCTGGTTCTCACGGCTAGCTGCAACAAAACATCAAAACTCACCTCTTCTTCTTCTCAGCCAGCAAGAACAGCACCCAAAACGAAGAAGCAAGAGATCGAGACACTTTCCCGGAACGACGAACGATGGAGCTTCACAAGGGGGGTGCACGACAAGGAGCTAGAGAGAGCTTGGGGCGGCTAGGGAGTTTGGAAGAACAAAAAGAAGGAAAACCTATTTTCCCTTCATTTAATCAAACACACCAAAAATCCCAAAGAGCCATAGCTAATAAGGACATACCGCGGAATGAGCATCAATAACGACTAGTGGCACAACTGACAACACCACTCATTAGGCCACCTAGGCAACTCGGGTTCGAAACCCAACAATAGCACCTTTAATTCTCTAACTTACTTTTGCATCTCACCATGCCCAAACACATCCACGAAGCATCAAAACCCTACATAAGACCATCCAATAATTTTAACAACTGAAAAAGACAGAAACGGCCCTGACGGCCCGACCAAAATTACTAAAATACCCCTAGGGCATACCTGGAAGACCGGGATGAAAACCTGGGCCGTTACATCATAGAATCAATAAGCCGTTACATCATAGTCTTCGATCGAAAATGTATATAGAGATTTTTTTTTAAATGATGCAGAATTTGCTATAAACGAATTATTTTTCAAAAGTTGTTATAATTGTAAATTGGGATAAAAAAGTTGTTATACACCCCAAATTCCCTTAAAATTATTGATTACGCAAAAAGTACACCAAACAAACAATCAATTTTGCACCAAATATTCAAAGATTGCACTTAGACCAATGACAATTGTCATTAATCAAAATTTTGAAAATAATTTAAAATTTCAATTTATATTGTTTCTCTTAGTTCAACAACAATAGTTACGTTTATGATGAAAATCTACTGTTCTTTATTATCACTTTAGCAAAATATTCAACTCGATGGTCCATTACTGACATATGGCATCACTTATACACTTTTCAACTTTACGTAAATCTACTAGATTACTATTTTTATATTAAATATTCAAAATTATGTCGAACGGTTGGCATCCAAAATGTTGATTTTTTTAGTTCAAAGATGTGAGGATATAAATTATTCAAAATTTTAAATATTTGATATTTAACTTGCTCATAAAGTTGTTTCATTCGTATATTTGAACATTCCTAACTTTCCCTCATTTCTTTCAAATGATGTGTTGAAATCTAAAATGTTCATTAATAACATCTATTTCCGACACATTTAAATAAAATGAACCTTGACATCAATTTTGTGTTCCTGATTTTTTTTAAGTACATATCCGGAGAGAGGGACAAATACAGATTCTAAGAATCGAATTTGTGATGTTTGTGTTGAACTGGTTTACAAACAAACAATGAAATTATTGTGCACTATTTGATAAACAATTATAATTGAGAAATTTATTACATTAAAATAAATTTGTATGAAAAGAGTAATCATCATTAATCGAGGAAAAAGTTAAAATTTAATTCACCATAGATATCAATAAAAGAATCAACTTTTTATAAAAAAAAATTTACACTTGAATATTGTATAATCTAACTCCACCAATGATAATGTACAAAGTTAAATCTCTACCTCTCAATGTTGTGCTAAAAATACATATTAGGGCAATGTTCTATCTATTCATAGTTCACCTAGCTAGAATTTTGTGTTTTCCTTTCTGAATTAGACCTTATAGGCTTGAGCCAAATCTATGTGAGTGTACAATATAGGAAGGTCGATTGGGTCATGAATGAGTTTTTTTTTATTATCAAGAAAATTTGTAAAAAGTTAATATTTAAGGTTATCATTATAAATTGAACCAATCATCTTATAACTTCATAATTATTGGAATAACCATTACATTATTTCATGATAGTTGTGACTTAGCTCTTTGTACATTTTTTTTTGGAAAAGGATACGATTCATTCCAAAAGCATGCAAAGCTCTTTGTACATAAAACTTTCATTGAAACTTAATTGGGCTCTAGGTGCAGTTGCTCTTAACCCTTTCGAATCTAGGGTTGTCTCTATTTTTGTAAAAAAGAAAATTTAATAATACTTGGAGTAAAAAAGTCAAATCTATAATATATATATTTTTTTTTTATTTTTTATTTTTTTTTTATTATTGTTATTTTTTATTTTTTTTTTTAGAAGTATAATCTTACATTATATGAACGAAAGGAAGTATAAAACATAGAATGAATTTATGGTTTTGTTATCTCCAGTCATAGGAAAATGGTCATAAGCCAAAAATGGAATAAATTTAAGAATAGATCCAAAATGGTAGCCCTAAGTTGAAGCTATATATATACCCTCCCCAGCTGTTTCGAGGATTCCATATTTTTCCGTTCCGAAGCTTCATTCTTCGTCTTCATTCTTGGTTTTTGTTTAAAGAACCCTAGAAAGTACGGAACCAATTTGGATTTGGATTTGGATTTGGATTTGGATTTGGATTCTCTGTTGAATGTGAATCTTTGTATCAATGGCGGAACCTAGATTTCGCATAGGCTATGCTTTGGCTCCCAAGAAGCAGCACAGCTTCATCCAAGATTCCTTGGTCACCCTGGCCGCCTCTCGAGGGATTGATCTTGTTCGAATCGACACCGACCGCCCAATTCTGCTCCAAGGCCCCTTCGATTGCATTCTCCACAAGTTCTACGGCCAGGATTGGCGGAAGCAGCTCCTCGAATTCCGAGCTAAGAACCCTAACGCCTTCATTTTGGATTCCCCGGACTCGATTGAGCGGCTCCACAACCGGATTTCCATGCTTCAGGTGGTTTCTGAGGTTAAGATCGACAATCCCGATGAATCCTTTGGGATCCCCAAGCAGATTGTGATTTACGACAAGGAGACTCTGTTCGATCCTCAGGCTTGGGAGGCTTTGAAGTTCCCTGTCATCGCCAAGCCCTTGGTGGCCGATGGCAGCGCCAAATCTCACAAAATGGCGCTCGTCTTCAACCATGATTGTTTGAACAAGCTTAAGCCTCCCATTGTCCTGCAGGAGTTCGTGAATCATGGAGGGGTTATCTTTAAGGTTTACGTTGTTGGCCAGTATGTGAAATGTGTCAAGAGGAAGTCTCTGCCCGATGAACCCCAGGCCAAATTAGGAAATGTACAAGGACTGCTCTCCTTTTCGCAGGTCTCCAACATGACCCCTCGCCAGAGAATGGATGATAAGTACTACAAGATGATGCAGCTTGATGATACCCAGATGCCGCCCTTGAGTTTCCTCACTGACATTGCTAGAGGGCTGCGCAGCTCCATGAATTTGAATCTTTTTAACTTCGACGTGATACGGGACTCTAAAATCGGGACTCGGTATCTTATCATCGACATTAACTACTTCCCTGGATATGCAAAAATGCCCGGTTATGAGAAGGTCTTGACAGATTTTTTCTGTGATTTAGCGCACAAGAATGAGGCACTGAAGAATAATTCCGACAAGAAAAAGGAAGAGCCTGTCAAGGATGAGGATGGTGGAGATCAATCAGTTGACAGTGAAAGGAAAAAAAGCCCTGTTCAAGATTGACCATCATATTGGAAGCCCTTCATTTTTCAAACCTGATGTGCTCTGGAGTTTCTTGAGAAGTAAGTTTTGCATATTTCTTTAGATTTCCATTGGTTGGTACAGAAATGAAAAAGATAAAATTGCCTTTCTTTCAATTTGTCTTTAACCTCATGACGAAATTGTTGTGTCTGGTGTTATCGTGTATATTCCATCTTCTAACTTTACCACTGGATATTGCTCTTCAAATACGCTACTGATGTTATTTGGAGATCTATTTGTATCTTGAGGTTTAAGCTTTTACTTTCTTGGGATGCTTCTAGCTCATGGATTTTAATCTTTTAGTGAATTCAATAAATAATTTCTTTTTTCTCCCACAAGTTTCTAGTATCATTTTCTTTGTGTTGATAGGAAAATAAAGTTACCCTTCCAAACTAATTGTTTTAACTTGAGTCTGCTTTAAGATGATAACTTTGTTCTGAATCCAAGAACTTGCCAGTTAAGATCTGCCAAGGAAATGAAGAAAGAATCACAAATGGCTTGTTTAATCCTGTTTTTGAGATGCTGTACATTCTGAAAATGGTGATTGAGAAATGGAATTTGATCCTGGGTCTAGTTTCTTGAGAAGTTGAGAAATCAAGGCAAGGGCAATTTACCTGAATAATCCGGAGTGTAAATAAATCATGTCTTTGCTTCGGATTCATTTCTCTAAATTGGGTTATTTTCCAAACTGGTTTTTCGATTTAGAGCTATGATTTACTTGTGTGTTCTTTGATTATGCTGAAAACAGACAATGGATTTATATATGTTGCATATCATTTCTTAAGATAGTTCTTTGCTTAGATGTTGTTGAAACTATGGTGATAGAGCCACCTCCCCCATTAATTTCATATCATATGCTTTACATATGGGAAGGTCATTGATCTTTTGAATGATGGATGGATATTTGTTGACAATGATAGGAGCTGTTTGTTTATGTGCTTTTTAATTAAGACATTGGATTAAGAGTAGTATTGTTGTGGGGGGGACATTCCTTTGATTTTTGGTATTTACAGAAAAACCTGACAGAAGGAGACATGAAGAACAGGTGGGCATGGTGGAGATGGGCTTCAGTGGGCACAGCACAGCCAACACTTGCACTCAATTTCTAGAAACATATATTATGGGCAGCAACAGTAAAAACTGTGCCAACAAATCAATTTTGCCTTTTTTTTGTTTTTGAATTACTGTTGTTAACAATAAATTTCATTAAGGGGGTTATAAACTTTTCATTTCTTTTCGTTGTTAGGTTTGTTAGAGTTTGTTCGATCTAATCCTGCATTTTAATGGAAAAGTTCCAAAAAATTTCTAAAAAGTTCACATGTAGCATAACCCTTCTATTGGAAAATTAATTTAAAGAAGAAGAAAGAAAGTTCGATTTTAAAATAGAGAGAAAAAAGTGCAGAAGAGAATTTGTTGAATTCACAGTGTCGATTTGATTTTTTACCCCAGCAATTTATAGCCAAGATATAACTTAAAAATAAATCCCATAATTAAAATATGGGATTCACTATCACACTATTGCACCGATCTAATTAATGGTTGAAGACCAGATGACAATTGAATTTAAAACAGAATAAATAAATAAATAAAATAATAAATTAAAATCAGAATTAATTAAAATATAATCAACCTCTTTCCCTAATTTTGATTGGGAATGATCTTCACGTCGAGTAGGTTCCTTAATTTGATAAAGGCATCGATCTTCAACGGCTTAGTAAGAATATCTGCAATTTGATCTTTTGACTTGTAATATTTCAATTCGATCATATTCTTCCCAACTTGGTTTCGTAAAAAGTGATATCGAATATCAATACGTTTTCTTCTTTCATGAAAGACTGGATTCTTTGCCAAATTAATTGCAGAGATATTGTCAACATAAATCTTCGTTGGAACTTCAAGGTTGCTAATTTGACTCATGATATTGTGGAGCCAAACTGATTGACATGCACTTGCTGCTGCAGCTACATACTCAGCTTCACATGTGGATAATGCAACAATTAACTGTTTCTTTGATGACCACAAGCAAACACAACTTCACATGTGGATAATGCAACAATTGACAGTTTCTTTGATGACCACAAGCAAACAGTCTTTTCGAGGATAAAACAATGACCACTTGTGCTCTTCCTCTCATCTGAATCTCCACCCCAATCACAATCCGAGTATCCAACGATCTCAATCTCTTTGGATGAAGAGTAGAATAGACCAAAAGTTGTAGTACCCTTTAATGTAGCGCATAATTCTTTTTACTGCTTGTAAATGAATCTGTCGAGGTGAATCCATGTATCGACTAACCAATCCCACAGCATAACAAATATCAGGTCTAGTGCACGTGAGATATCTTAAGCTTCCAACAATCTGCTTAAAGCTTCCATAGTAGTTGCAATTGAAGATGCAATTTTTGGTTGAACTGCAGGTGTTTCTTCATTGACTCAACCTTCTACATCTGCATCCTCCTTCAAAACATAAATGTAACGTTTTGTTGAGTCTATATCACCTGTTGTATTCCAATCCCATACCTCGTGTAAGAAACCAAACCCAAATAGTGGTCCTAAACCTGGTTCTTACTTAGCATGCTTAAAATTTAAAATCATTTAAATCAACATTGGAACTGCTTAACAAGAAAAAGTATTAAATAAAACTTGTCGAAAACATCCATTCAACAGTTACCATAAAATAAGTCCTGGCTAGTATTTAAAAAAATCAACATTCAAACAACTTCTCAGGGCAACAGTTTCTGTAAAGACCCAACCCGAAAATGGAACTAAATCTAGGTCTTTACTCAGCATGCAAATTTAAAACATAAAAGGACCCAGTCAGGGTCGGATTAAAAACTTTTCAAACACATGAGCGGGAAAACAATCAAAACAAAGTAAACATTCATTAGGCAAAAACGAACCATTCAAATTAAAACAGTGACTGATCAGTACTTTCCTTAAAAACATAAAATAGTTCAAATCATAGTTTTCCCTACGGATCTAAGTCCAACTACATGCTGAAATCCAAAAACAGTAAAATAAGACACGACAGAGTGTCAGCAGCATCCATGATCTCCCAGCTCTCTCCGCTAGCCACCTCGGTCGTTTGTCCCAAGTTACACCGTGTGGAAGAAACCACGATAAGGGTGAGTATAAACATACTCAGTAAGAACCCCCGACCGGGGTACGATACGATGCAATCTATCATCTAGCAGCCTAGTACACATGCCACAAATATCAACACGGATCTTAGCTCAATGAGCTCACAAGGCAAATCCGGAATCCACGGAAGTCTCCTACTTCCGGCCTAATGATTGGCTCTCAAACCAATCCCGGGACATCTCCAAGGGTCTTTCTCCCTTGGCCAATTGATCAGCTCAAAAACCGATCCCAAGATGTCCGACACCCTCGAGGGTCTTTCTCCCTCGACCAATTGATTAACTCTAAAGTCAATCCCAATGGGTGTCCTCAAGGGTCTCTTACCCTCGCTATAAATCTGGACTATCGGGAGAGTACCCGAAGTCTGGCTCTAAACAAGAAGGAGGCGGTGTACTCACGAACATTAGCCCGGGAGCTCTCGAACCGGCTACTAACGCGTGTGCGCGCACACACCGCATGCTCTTCTCGCAACCGGCGTAAATGCGGGGCCTAAGGGCAAACTACGCGGGCAGCACGCATGCCTAAGACTCGGAAACGGTGTCACCGATCACAGAGTGCGAGGCCCTCGGCACTCATCTGTGCGGCTGTACCACCGACACACAAGCTAAGAACCGGCCAAGGTAGGCTTGCACGTTGGCGTGGTTCCGCTCTAGCGGGCTACAAACTAGGCTTATGCCAATGAGGTAGCTAATCCTCACTGGCTGCCGGGGGAAGCAAGGTACGTTATGCTTCGCTCTACTCCCGACCGGTGGGGACAAGGTACGTTATGTCCGCTCTCAGCCTCTAGATGAAGACAAACCCTATCATACTAGCTTAGACTACCAAGTACGTGATTCCTGGCTAACATCCACAAAGACATCTCGTCATACATAGCCTAGCATGATACTACGAGCTTAAAGCAGAATCTCAAGCATCTTTGGAAGAACAAACCTAGCATGGCACTAACATGAACAAAAAGGCAAAACATGCTAGCAAGAATTCAATCACTAGCTATCCTATCCGCTAACATGCTCATAAAGGTAAACAAGCATACAAGGCACAATTAAGAAAGCATAGCAGGTCCACACAACCACGGTAGGAAGTCCTTACACGGAAACAAGTGGAGAATAGCTATCACAACCAAAAAGACCCTCGAGCTTAATACGAACTCGAGCAACCTAGGCATAAATAAAGCATCCTAAGTAAATACATACAGCAGCCGTAAGTATAGAAAACACAAAGGGATTGGTTCGGGAATTACCACCGAGAAGACACGGGCCTCGCGCAGCAAGGAGGGTGGCTTGGGCGCTTTGAGTGCAGTGTGGTGGCGCGCTGGCTGGCTGGGGGCTAGGGCGACGCACGTGGCGGGCCTTGCGCAGGCGTGCGCGCGCCGCGTCGGCGGCGATGGGGGTGCGACGGTGGGGCTTCGGTCAGCGTCAGTGATGGGTTGGGCGAAGGCGAAGCGGCGGCGTGGTCGTGGTGCAGTGCGAAATTTGGGGCGTGGGCGGTGTCGTGGCGGCAGGTGGTGCGTCGGCTAGAAATTTTGGGTGGCTCGGGGTGGCTCGATGGTGTGGCTAGGGCTGCTCGGCTAGGGTTTTAGGAGAGAGAGAGAGAGAGAGAGAGAGAGAGAGAGAGAGAGCCAACAAAGGGAAAAAGGGGTTTCTTGATTTTCCTTCTCTTCTTTATTTTAAATAGGGTTAGGAAACTTAAAATTCCCTTCCCAAGGGGGATTTTTCTCTTGCGGGTCCCGGCTAAAGAAATTATTTTCTCTTTTTAGTTCAATTTCTTATTTAAAACTCCAATTCCACCATCTAGGGCAAGGGTTCAAATCCCAAAGGATCCAATTAATTCCCAATTAATTTTGCTTATTAACCGGGAAGGAAAACGGGGCCGTTACAGTTTCCCAGCATGCTAACAAAGAATTAAGACTCAATAAAATAACAAAGACAGAGTAAACGCCAGCAGCTCCCATGATCATTCAGCTTCCTCCGCTAGCCGTCCCGATGCTGTCCCAAGTTACTTGGTGGAAAACCACAGAAAATAAGGGTAAGTACGAAGTACTCAGTAATAATCCCCAACCGGGGTACAATACGATACATCAATCATCTAGTATCCTAGTATACATGCAATTAGCTACCAACACAGATCTTTGCTCAACGAGCTAACAGGCAAGTTCGGAATCCTCGGAAGTCTCCTACTTCCAGCCTAATGATTGGCTCTCCTAACCAATCCCAAAAGACATCCTTGAGGGTCTTTCTCCCTCGGACAAATGACCAACTCAAAAGCTGATTCCTATGACAAACGAGAGAGTACCTAAAGTCTGGCTCTAAACTGGAACGGAAGTAGTGACTCACGAACATTAGCTCGGGGGAGCTCTCCGAATCGGCGACTAACACGTGCGCACGCTGTAACGACCCGACCCTAAAGGGTTCTAACTAGGCCGTTACCTCAATGCATGCATTACAAATCTACATAAAATTTGCAAGAGGGTGTTCGGATTCTAAGTAAAAACTAAAACATAAAACATCCATTTAAAAAGTTAACAAAATTTCCTGAAACCTGTCCCTGTTTCCAAGCACCCGTTCCAAGACAAATACATTTACAAAACTTACTCTGATCAGAGATTTATTTAAAACATACAAGCTTACAACAATGCTAGAATCCGGAAATACATTCAGAAAACACCCTAGGGCTCCGTGCCCAACTACATGCATTCAGAGAACATTTAAATCATAAACATAAAACTCAGAGTTGAACAACGGGTTTCCATGATCACAGCTCCTCCTCCAGCCATCCTGTCTCGCACCATGGCTACCTGTGGAAAAACCACATAATAAGGGTGAGTAACGAATTACTCAGTAAGAATCCCCAACCGGGGTACAATACGATATAATCAGTCATCTAGTACCAAAGCATGCAAGCAAACAGCTACCAACACAGATCATGGCTCAACGAGCTCATAAAACAAGATCTGGAGCCATCGGAAGTCTCTTTCTTCCTGCCTAACTGGGATTGGATACAATGACCAATCCTGGACATCACCGAGGTATCTGTCACTCGGGGGGAATACACTGATCCCTAGAATGTCCTCAAGGGCCTCCTTGCCCTTGCCACTAATCTGGACTTACGGAGAGTACCGAAGTCGAGGCTCTAACGGAAGGAATGGTGTACTCACGACATTAGCTTGGGAGCTCTCTCCGGCCGGCAACTAACGCATGTGCGCGCACACCGCATGCTCCTCTGAAACCGGCGTAAATGTGGGGGCCTAAGGGCAAACTACGCGGGCCAGGTGCACATGCCTATGACTCGGAAGCGGTATCACTGATCACAGTAGCGCGAGGCCCTCGGCGCTCATCTGTGCAGCCTGATCCACCGACCTGAAGCTAAGAACCGGCCAAGGCAGGCTTACACCGTTGGCTAAGGTGGTTTCGCTCTAGCAGCTACAAACTAGGCATACGCCAAAGAGGTAGCTAAGTCTCATTGGCACGGGAGGGGGAGAAAAAGCAAGGTATGTTATGCTTTGCTCAATATCCACCACCGGGGACAAAGTACGTTATGTCCGCTCTCAACCCCTCAAGCAATGCTTCGCTTTACTCCGGCCCGGTGGGGACAAGATACGTTATGTCCGCTCTCGGCCTCTGGATGATGACAAACCCTACAACTCTATCTAAGAGTACAGAGCAAAAAGCAATGATTCCTGGCTAGCAAACAATGACCGACATCAATCACATTTACCTAGCATGATACTACGAGCTTAAGCAGGAATCATAAGCATCTTTGTGAGAACAAACCTAGCATGGCACTAACATGTAAAATCAAGCAAACATGCTAGCAGAAATCAATCAAAGCTGATCTATTACTATCATGCTCATAACAGTCAGCAAACAAGCAAGGCATAATCATGAAAATATCGCAGGGCCCACACAACTCGGTAAGAAATCCTTACACGGCCGGAAGGCAACAACACACAATAAAAATAATCTGCGATCGAACCCGAGCAACCTATAGCGAGCCAAACAAACACATCAATAATCATAAAATAGCCCTAAATACAATAAAATAAGCAGGCTCGGCTGGGAGCAACTCACGAGGCGCGGCCGACACGTGAAAGCAGCATTTGCAGGCGGGCGAGCGACAAAGGGGCCGGGCCGGGCGCTCTAGGGCCGCAGGGGGCTCGCTGGGCTGCGAGCGGACGGGCGCGTGGGCAACACAAGGGCGCGCGGGCGCGGGCGCTTGCTCGGCTGGGCGACGGTGAGCGGCGCGGCTCGGCAAGCTACAAGGCGAGGGCGCGCGACACGGGCGCGGGGACGCGCGATCTGGTGCTGGGACGCGCGACTCGAGCTGGGTGACGCGACGCGGCACTGTGCGCGGCTCGGCACTGTGCGCAGCTGGGCGACACGGACAAGGGCAGGGCGAGCTCGGGTTGGCGACGCGATGGCCTGGGCGAGGGCGCGCGAGGGCTGGGCGACGCTCGGGCGAGCTGGACGACACTGTGCGAGGCAGGGGCTCGGGCTGGGCGAGGCTGCCACAGCGCGGGCGAGCTGGGGCTAGGCTAGCTCGGACGAGCAAGGGCTCGGGCTGGCTGGGCTTGGGCGAGCCAAGGGGCTGCTCGGGCTAGGAGGGGGGCTAGGTCGGGGAGAGAGAGAAAATGAGTTTTGGGGAAAAAAATAAAAGAAAATGGGAAATATAAAGGAAAATGGGAAAAAAGGGAAAAATGGGATTTTAATCCTAAAATCCAACCTTATCCACTTTTAAAACCTTAAAATCCCATTTCCCGACTTCCTCCTCCGAGACCCGACCGAAGCAATCTTTTCCAATCAACAAATCTCACTTAAATCCAACTCCCAAACCAACAATAAGGGCTCGGGCTCGAATCCCAAAGGAAACACCCAACAACCAAAACTTTGCCAAAGCCCAAACCACAACCAAGCATCCAACCGACTAGCCCAAACACCTCGGGACTCGCAGCCACCAACAAACAAGCCTCGACAAAGGCAAGAGCTACCTCGAAGCCCTGAAAATCACAAATCCTGCCCGAAGAGCCAAAAGACCAAAATACCCCCAAGGGTCCAAACGGCTCTAAAACCCAACCAAACAACCGAATCTTGACCCGAAGGCACCTCGAAAACTGGAATAGGAAACTGGGCTGTTACACACGCACACCGCATGCTGCTGCAAACAACGTAAATGTGGGGGCCTAGGGGCAAACTACGCGGTACAGGTACGCAAGCCCTAAAGACTCAGAAGCGATGTCATTAATCTACAGTAGTGCGAGGCCCTCGACACTCAGTTATAACATCCTATACCACCGACGCTTGAAGCTAAGAACCGGCCAAGGTAGGCTTACACCGTTGGCAGGGTTCAGCTCTATAGTAGGCTACAAACTAGGCTTATGCCTATGCGGGAGCTAATCTACACCGGCTGCCGGGGGCAGAACCAAAGTACGTTATGCTTCTCACTGATCCCGACATGTGGGGACAAAGTACGTTATGTCTGCTCTCAGCCTCTGGATGATGACAACCTGACAAGTTCTATCTAAGATTTAGAGTAATTGATTCCTAACAGTTCAAACATGCTCAACAAGTACATACATATAACCTAGCATGATACTACAAACATAAAGCAGGAATCACAGAACATATTGGAAGGACAAACCTAGCATGGCACTAACATGTAGAAACAAAGGTTAACATGCTAGCAGAGATCAATGGACAAAGCAGTCCTATCCACTAACATTCTCATAACAATCAACATGCATACAAGGTACGATCAAGATTAATCGTAGAGTCCACACAACCCTGGTAAGAAATCCTTACCTGGAAAACAAGCAGTAAAACAATAACAGTGTAATGTGCTCCTTGAGCTGTAGAGTCTCACAACCTATCAATATCATAACATAAACATATTAAACCTAGCTAGCTAACAACCAGACTAGAAACCAGAAGCTAAGGGTTTGAGAAACTACCGAACCAATAGGGACAAGTGCTCTCGGCCAAGCACTAGGGAGGAGACCAAATGAAGCTCTCGACTGCAACACTTGTGCAAGGTGGCTTCGGCTAGGCAATTCTCCACTCCTGGCAAAGCAAGCTCTCGGCTAGGGCATCACAACAAACAACCATCACACGAATTAGTTTCTCTGCAACACATCCAACTCACACAACCATCCTCGACCAAGGAGTGTGCAACATGCACCCATCAAGCTACCATGTAGCTCTCGGCCAAGGCTACTCAACACCTCAAACCTTCACAATTTAACAACACAAACTTACCCTTTGATGAACTCGGCAAGGATCAAGCTCGACAACCCAAGGATGTTCTCGGCCAGCAAGGGTTTGCAACAACCAGGAACTCGGCTAGGGTTTCCAGCACCAAGGCTTGCGGTTAGGGGAGGAATCGGCAGCAAGGTCCAAAGATTGTTGCGGCACCAAGGGGTTCAACAAGGTTGTGCTTGCGGCTTTGGAGCTTGGCGGGCACAATGATGCTCACGACAAGGGTTTTGCTTGGTGATGGTTCTTGGCACAAAAACTCTCGGCTAGGGTGTGTCCTTTACGGTAAGACAAGAATAAGAGCAAGGCTTGAGTTACAACAATCGCAAGGTGGAGATGGTTATGTTTTCAGCAACCACAAGCCAAGATTAAGATCAAGACTTGGGGAAGGGTGTTCTCGGCAACCACAAGAAGGAGGAGTAGGAAGTTTTCTCGGCTAGGGCTTTCTTGGTGCTAGGCTTGGATGAAGAAGAAGGAGAGAAAATCGGCAAACAAGCTTGGAGGAGATGAAACGACAAGAATGGTGGGAAGGAGAAGAAGAATTCGGCAACTTGAAGGTGAAGAGAAGGTCCTCGTGCGGCTAGGTTTGACAAAAGAAAAACGATTTCCCTCTTTAAAACTCCCTTTTTTTTATCTATTAAAATCCTGGTCATCCTCCCTTCGAGTCCCAGCAATAACTCAATTTCCTCTTAATTTAATCCTTTTAAAACAAGCCTCCAAACTCCCTTGCAGGTCACAAGTTCGAGTCCCAACAACACACTTTTAAATTCTTAAATTCACATTTAACCGAACGACCTCCAAACTTCACGCGAAGTCAGCTTAAACCTTGGGACCTGAAATCGAAGCATAACTAATCTCAGAGAATGAAAAAAATAGCCCTGAAACCCTGGTAAATCACAAATCTGGCCCTGAGGGAAAAATAACCAAAATGCCCCTAAGGGCTAAAACTGCCCTAACGGTCCAACCGAACAACCGAAAAACTAATTGAACATACCTGGAGAACCGAAATAGAATCCTGGGCCATTACACCTCGTCTTCTGCAAATGTAACATCACGACTTACTATCACCTTCTTTGTCATTGGATTGTACAATTTGTACCCTCCTTGCTTATATCCAATGAAAATTGTCTTCGTTGCCCTATCATCCAACTTGGATCTTATTTCCTTAGGGACACGAGCATAAGAAACTTATCCAAATATCTTCAAATATTGGACATTGGGTTTGAATCCACTCCATGCCTCAATAGGAGTTGTGTTGGGAAGACTTCTTGTAGGTGATTGGTTCAACAAATATACTGCACATGAAACAGCTTCAGCCAAAAAATAATTTGGCATACGTTTCACTTTAAGCATGCTCCCTTCCATATCCATAATTGATCTATTCTTTCTCTCAGCTTCTCTGTTGTGTTAAGAAGTGTAGGAAACAGTAATGTTGTGTTGCAATCCAAGCTCCTCACAATGAATTTTAAAATCATTTGACTTGTACTCACCTCCTCCATCACTACGCATCATCTTGATTAATTTTCCACTTTGTCTTTCCATAAATTCTTTAGATATTTTAAAGCAGTAAGATACTTTATCTTTGCTCTTCAATAAATAAACCCAAGATTTCCTTGAAAACTCATCAATAAATGTTAGAAAACACCTGATCCCTCCAATTGATGATATGTTCATTGGGCCACAAACATCTGTATGAATCAGCTCCAAAGGAAATTTTGCACGCCAAGGCTGCTTAACAAAAACTGTCCTGTGATTCTTTCCAAAAATACAAGCTTCACACAATTGATCAATGAATATTGGGTAAACCTTTCACTAAATTATGTTTGGAAAGATTTTCCAAGCTCTGAAAATTTAAATGTCCAAAACGTAAATGCCATAACCATGATTCATCATTCACCATTGCATTCAAGCACTTGAAATCACCCATATTAAAATCTACTAGAAATATACGATTTTTTGATAAGAAGGTTTCAAGAATCATATTACCTTATTTATAAAAAATTGAGAATTTATTTCCAGAGACGTACATCACATAACCCTTTTCAGCCAACTGTCCCATACTCAACAAATTACTTTTCATATCAGGTACGTAGAAAACATTTGAAATGTACCTGTGATCACCATTCTTCAATGTTATAAGAATTCGCCATTTTCGGGTCACCAGAACGAACCTTCCATCACCAAATTTCACTCTTGTGCGAAACGATTCATCAAAATCTGCAAACAGCTCCTTATGACCACACATGTGATTTGTGCAACCAGTGTCCAAATACCAAGTTTGGTAGTTTGGAGTTTCATTTGATGTGGCTACCATTAATAATGTATGATCTTCTTCGTCATAATCCTCTTCTTGAACACAATTGGCAATTTGATTATCATCTTTTGATTTGCACTCATTTTCATAATGGCCAAGCTTGTGGAAATTATAATATTCCACATTTGATTTATTATATTTACCTCTATATCCACCGCGACCATGTCCTTTTTGCCAATATGAATGGTTATTGAAACCAGTATTATTTTGGTCACTATCTCCATGATTCTGGCCACCACGACCTTTGTTGGAATAGCTACGACCAATTCCACGACCTCTACCTTGTGAACTTGAGCTATTAATTGAGACTTGTGCTTGTAAACCTGTTCAATTGGCTTTTCAATTTTACTGTCATTCATCCGCTACACATGCGCCTTTAGGGAACCAGACAATAACCTCAGTTTTGACAGGTCATTGGCCTCTTCATTTGCAGCAACAACATGTTCAAATCTAGGAGTTAAAGATCTCAAAATCTTCTCCACCTTTGTCTGCTCGTAATGTGTTTCACCATTGGTCTTCATTTGGTTTGTCAGGGCAAGAATCCTATTGATATACTCATCAATAGTTTCTGTAGTCTCCATCTGCAACAACTCATATTGGCGTCTTAGAGTTTGAAGACGCACTCTCTTGATCTTGTCATCACCTTTATAAGAGGTTGACAAAATGATCTAGGCTTCACTTGAGGTCGTTGCTCCTTCGATCTGTTCAAATGTCTCATCATTCATCCCTTGGTGGATGAAATACAACACCTTTTTGTCCTTCTTCTGTTCGCGATGCGCTACTCGTTGCACATCAGTTGCATTTTCAGCTAATGCAGAAACTTCATTTTCCACGATATCCCATAACTCATGGTAATCGAACAGAACTTTCATTTGTACATACCACCAATTATAATTTTTCCCATACAGAATATGGACTGATAATTGGGTAGAATTATTCATGATAACAGAAAAACTTAGCTCTGATACCACTTTGTAGGAAAATTAATTTGATACAAGAAGAAAGAAAGTTGTATTTGGAAACAGAGAGAAAAAAGCGCAGAGGAGAATTTGTTGAATTCACAGTGTCCATTTGATTTTTTACTCCAGCAATTTATACCCAAGATACAACCTAAAAATAAATCACATATTCCACTACCTAAAATCTGGGATTCACTATCACACTATTGCACGATCTAATTAATAGCCGAAGACCAGAAGACACGATTAATAGCTACTGAATTTAAAACAGAATAAATAAATAAATAAAAAATTTAAATCATAATTAATTAAAATATAATCAACACCTTCAACCCAAATAAAATTTCTTATAACTTTATTTCATTTCTACTGGAAAAGTTCCTTTTTCTTTTCTAAAATTTCTAATAACTTTATTTCATTTGTTCTTTAGTCACTCATAACCCTTCAATCCAAATAAATTTTTTTCAACACAATTATTCAGCTTCTCAATCTAAACAAAGTTTCGTCGATTTTTTCATTTCCTTATTTACTCTCGTTATTCTTTTAAATCCAATACATTGGGAATAAACACATTTGAATCCATTGAGTTGTCCATTGATCCCAGCTTTGGTTTGAATGTACGTTTACTTTTGTTCCTTTAAATTGCAATATAGTTCCGTTCTTTCCTCTATAATTTTAAGAGCACAACAAAGTTGAAAGTATAAGCACAAAAATGTTCATATTTTCAATTTTCAAAGAATTCATATCTATGATAATTTATTAATGAAATATAAAAGAGGTAACAAATATTATTAATATGAAAATAATAATATTAAAGACAAAAGTCTATACAAACGTAATGGAATTATTATTAGAACTCAAATCTCGATAACGTACTAAATAAACAATTATTAGTTCTCGAAATGTTTATTTATTAATTTAAATAATTTATATATTTGATATTTTTCAAAAAAAAAAAAAAAAACTACCAAGACTACATTTCATCATATTTTGACATGGCTATAAAATTAAAATTTGGTGACATTTATGTTAACATGCCTGTTGAATAATTGGTAGAAGTAGAAAAATACACCATCTCTGTTCAAACATTAAAAAAAAAAGAAAAAGAAAAAGAAAGGATATAGTGGCGTGTAGATTTCAATATAAATATGAGTAAAGTAAACATCGAAATGTGAATGATTTTGTGGATGGAAAATATTTCTAATACTACCATAGAGGCTGACATTCTATGTAGAAACTACACTAGAAAATAATAAAATAGATAGCATGCCATATTAACAGAAAGACTGATTGTTTATATGAAGTAGAAAATGATTTCTACTAAAATATGTTTTGAATTCACCGACTCTCTTACACTTTTATATGTACCATGTGGCTTTATGATACAAAAGCAATAGTTAGTTGTCTTCATCTTGGAATTGCAAATGTTGAAAAAGTTGAGATAGACATCAAATGCCAAGAATGTCGATAAAAAAGCAAGTTTTGGTTAATTATAAGATGCACCAATCTAGTATCATACTTGCTCCAGCCTTACAAACCAAATGACATGTATCAAGTTGCAATCATCGAAGGGCAACTTCTCACTCAATTAAGCCTTGGCGAATGTTGTCGACTTTCTTATTGTTT
Organism: Sicyos edulis; assembly: GCA_036507275.1. Taxonomy (NCBI): domain Eukaryota; kingdom Viridiplantae; phylum Streptophyta; class Magnoliopsida; order Cucurbitales; family Cucurbitaceae; genus Sicyos; species Sicyos edulis. The sequence continues at coordinate 7,364,311 of CM071847.1, forward strand.
AAAATGAGAGGAAAATTACTCTATATTTTATTCGATGACCTTAGAAAAATTACAAAAGGTCTCTTATGCAGAGAAAAACTTGGTATACAAATAAGAGAATAAGTACAAATATGGTTTAAATCTTCTATAATAATAATATGCATAACTTATATGGTAATATTGTAAATATGAGGATAATCAACACTCCCCCTCAAGCTAGTTTGAAGATATCTTCCATGGTTAGCTTGTCTATCATTATGTCAAACTTTAACTTTGGGAGACCTTTTGTAAAGACGTCAGCCACTTGCTCGGTAGTTGGCATGTAAGGAATACACATAGTTCCAGTTTCAATTTTCTCCTTTATGAAGTGTTTATTGACTTCAATATGTTTTGTCCTATCATGAATGACTAGATTATGTGGGCAATGGAAATTGCTGCCTTGTTGTCATAGTAAATACGCATAAGTGTTTTTTTAAAGTATTTCAACTCTTCCAACAACCTTTTTATCCATATTCCTTCAAATATACCATGGGCTAGCGCTCTGAATTCCGCCTCAGCGCTACTTTTTGCCACTATATATATTTTTTGCTTCGCCATGTTACTATATCTGTAATACTGCCTGTCCAGTCAGTGTAACAGCCCGAGTTTTTGACATGGTTTTTCAGGTACGATGTCCAGGTAATTTGGTTGGTTTGTTGGGCCGTTACTACAGTTTTTGTAAAGACCCGATCCGAAAAATGGTTCTAAACCTAGGTCTTTACTCGGCATGCAAGTGAAAAGCATAAATGATACAAAACAATAGTTGAATTTAAAAACTTTTCAAACATAAAGGTTGGACAACATTTAAAACAAAACTAAATATTTCTTAAGCAAATCCATGCAACTTAAAAACAGTGAATGATCAGTACCTTTCTTAAAAACATAAAAGATAGTTCGAGCAATAATAAATAATTTTTCCCTATGGACTCATGTCCAACTACATGCTTAATTCAAAAGTAAATAAGGACACGACAGAGTGTCAGCAGCATCCATGATCTCCCAACTCACTCTGCTAGCCGTCCCGGTGCTGCCTAAGTTACCTGGTGGAAAACCACAGTAAGGGTGAGTATAAACATACTCAGTAAGAATCCCCGACTGGGGTACGATACGATGCAATCAATCATCTAGCAACCTAGTACACATGTAAACAGATATCAACACAGATCTTAGCTCAACGAGCTTACAAGGCAAAATCTGGAGTCCTTGGAAGTCTCCTACTTCCGGCCTAATGATTGGTTCTCATAACCAACCCCGGGACATCTCCGAGGGTCTTTCTCCCTCGGCCAATTGATCACCTCAAAAACCAATCCCAAAAGATGTCCGACACCCTCGAGGGTCTTTCTCCCTCAACCATATGATCAGCTCAGAAACCAATCGCAATGAGTGTTCTTAAGGGCCTCTTGCCCTCGCTAACAAATCTGGACTGTCGGGAGAGTATCCGAAGTCTGGCTCTAAACTAGAAGAAACTGGTGTACTCACGAACATTAGCCCGGGGGAGCTCCTCGAACCGGCGACTAACGCGTGTGCGCGCACACTGCATGCTGCTGCAACCGGCGTAAATGTGGGGGCCAAGATACAAACTACGCGGGCCAGGTACGCATGCCTAAAGACTCAGAAGCGGTGTCACTGAACACAGTAGTGCGAGACCCTCGACACTCATCTGTGCACCCTGTACCACCGACCTGAAGCTAAGAACCGGCCAAGGTAGGCTTACACCGTTGGCAGGGTTCCGCTCTAGCAGTCTACAAGCAAGGTACGTTATGCTTCGCTCTAACTCCCGACCGGTGGGGACAACATACGTTATGTCCACTCTCAACCTCTAGATGATGACAAACCCTACAATTCTAACTACGAGTACAAAATAACTGATTCCTGGCTAAACATACATATCAACATCAATCACACATAACCTAGCATGATTCTACGAACTTAAAGTAGGAATCATAAGCATGCTCGAAGAATAACCCTAGCATGGCACTAACATGTACAAACGGGAAAATATGCTAGCAGGAATTTCAAACACAAGCTGTCCTATCCACTAACATGCTCATAAAAGTAAACAGGCATACAAGGCACAATCAAGAAAACATCGCAGGGTTCACACAACCTCGGTAAGGAATCCTTACCTGGAAACAAGCAGAAGATAACTACCACAACCAACAAGTGACCCTCGAGCTTCTCAGTGAACCCGAGCAACCTAAGCAAACAATAAATTTATCCTAATTAAACAAACAGTAGCCAACATCTTATGGTCCAAAAGAGTAGAGGCTCGGGAATTACCAACCGAGAAGGCACTAGGTCTCGGCCCAACTCCCTCGGCAAAACAAGCTCTCGGCGGCAAGGGGGCTGGCAGGCGTGCGGCTGGGGCGAGCAGGTTGGGCGCTGTTGGGAGCGCTGGTGTGGCAGGGGACTGGCGCGCGGACGGCTTGTGCTGGTGCTGCGCGCAGGCGTGCAGACGCGGACGAGCTGTCCGGCGAGCTCGCACTGGGATGGGGCTCGGGCCAAGCGGCTGGGCTGCTGGCGATGTCGCGATGCGGCGACGGACCTGCTGCTGGCGTGCGACGGGCTAGGCGAGGAAGGGGCTGCTCGTCGCGGTGCGCGGGCGATATAAGGTCGCTTTCGGTGGCGCTGGGCGATGCAAGGTCGCCGCTTTCGGTCTTGGTGTTGGCGATGCAAGGCTGCTCGACTGGGGTTCTTGGACTCGGTTCTTGTTCTTGATGAAGTCGACAAGATGAGAGGGAGGGAATTAGGGAGGCGTGCGGCAAGAGCAAGGGGGTTGATGATTTCTTGATTTTCCTTTCCTTTTCCTAATTTAAATAGGCTTTGGTGACCTAAAATCCCTTCCCAGGGCTTTCCTCCTTCGAGTCCCAACTGACGCGTCTTAATTCATAATTAACTCAAGCTTCCAAACTCCCGTTTAGGTCAGGGGCTCGAATCCTCTTGGAAACATTTTTTAAAGAAACCTTATTTTACAATTAACCGGAAGCTTCCAGAAACTCCCAAACATTTCCAACAACTCTTGGTAACCTGCACCAACAATCTAACCATCTTAGCAAAGCCAGAAATAATCTCGGGTTCTCTAAAATCCCAAGAGGGCATCCCTAAGAGCATAATGACCAAAATGCCCTTCAGGGTTTAAAAACCCTAACGGCCCAACCAAACGACCAATTACTGAATTGAACATACCTGAGGAACCGGAACGAAAGTCTGGGCCGTTACAGTTTTAGCCTTGGGCCAGTTTGGTAATTTAAGGAGTTGTGGGTTGTTTCTGTATTTTCAGGTCAAATGAAGCTAGTTTGGTGATTTAGAGAAAAGGATTTTAAATAATTAAAAGAAAAGAATAAAATAAATAAAGGAAATAAAGGTTTTTATCGATCGTTTAAGGAGAAAGAAGAGAATGTTCCAGAGAGTTTTCATCATTCAGTCCATGGGCTAGGTGAGTTTGGGATCAATCCCTTTATTTTCCTCTATCGTCTCTTTTGCCGCACATTATCCCTTGTCAATTTCTGCCCATTTATCCCAATCGATTTCTGCCCAAATTATCCCAAATCGATTTCTGCCGAATGTTCATCTTCGACTTTTGCCGAACATTACTCTACCGTTCGGGTTTTTGGGTAATACGTGTTCCTTGTGTTTCTTTTGTTTTTATGGCAAAGTATTTATTATTTTTCAATTAATTTAGTAGAATTATCTATGTAGTTGTTTTTTGGTGATTGGTATTTGTAACGGCCCAGATTTCCGTTCTGGTTCCCCAGGTGCTTTCGGTTAGTTATTCGGTTGTTCGGTTGGGCCGTTAGAGCTATTTTTGTGACGAACCCGACCCAAAACATGGTCCTAAACCGGGGTTCTCACTCAGCATGCAAGTTAAATATGATAACAAGCGGTTTAGTGCTCATATTTAAAAACCTTTCAAAACATATGAGAAGGGGGAACCCTTAAAACATAAACAACAGTTTTCATTTAAGCAATCCAACGAAGTAAAACAACCTAGCCAGTATTTATAAAAATATACAATACAATTTAAACCACGTTTTAAACAATGTTCCCCTAGGACTCCTGTCCATCTACGGACTTGGGCGAGGGCGAGCTGGGCGACGAGGGGGCCTGGGCGAAGGCGCTGGGGTCGGGCGACTCGACCTGGGCGGTGGGGGTGGCTCGAGCGCTGGCTGGCTGGCTAGGCTAGCCCAGCTGGCTCTGGTCCAGGCGGCGGTGGTGGGCGAGCTAGGGGGCTGGCTCGGGCGTGGGAGGGGCTGCTCGGGTTGGAGGAGAGAGAAAAGGAAAAGAAAAGGGAAAAAATGGAAAAGAAAAGGAAAAAAAGGAAAAATGGGGGAAAAATGGGAAAAATGGGGATTTTATCCTCATTTCCAAACTTATCCAATTTTATCCAAATAAATCCAATTTTCCAATTTCTAAAAAAATCCTTAAAACAAATCCTTAAATCCCATTTCCCGGCTTCCTCCTTCGAGACCCGACTGAAGCAACCATTTCCAATCAACAAATCTCACTTAAAACAACCTCCCAAATCAACACTGAGGGCCCGGCTCGAATCCCGAAGGAAACACCCAAACAACCATCACTTTGCCCAAAACCCAAATCACAACCGAACTCCCAAACGAAAAGCCCAAACATCTCGGGACTCGCAGCCATCAACAAAAAAGCCTCAACAAAGGCAGGAGCTGCCTCGAAGCCCTAAAAAACCACAAATCCTGCCCGGGGAGCAAAAAGACCAAAATACCCCTAAGGGTCAAAACGGCTCTAACGGCCCAACCAAACCACTGAATCTGAACCGGAAGCACCTCGAGAACCGGGATAGAAAACTGGGCCGTTACAATTTTAACCCTTAAGGGCATTTTGGTCATTTTGCTCCCAGGACCGGGTTTGTGGATTTTTAGGATTCTTGGGCTATTCTTGTCTTTTGTTGAGACTTGTCTGTTGTTGGTTGCAAGACCCAAGAGGTTGTGTTGGTTGTTTGGAAGCTTGGAGGTTTTTCGGGTATTTATAAAATTAAAGGTATTTAAGTGCTTCCATTGGGATTTGAACCCTTGACCTGAAGGGGGGTTGGCGCCTTGGATTAAATGAGTTTAATTAAGAAGGAAAAAGATTGCTTCAGCTGGGACTCGAAGGGGGAAAGCCCAGAGAAAGGAATCACCTAACCTAATTTGCGTTTTAAAGAGAAATAGTTTTCTTTTCTCCCCCAAGAAGTTGCCGCACGTTCTCCAAGATCCCTCATCTCCTTCTTTCCATTTTCCAAGAACCCGAGATCAAGAACCGAGAGGTAAGGTTTCCTTCTTCCTTCTTCAGCTTCCCTTCGCGCTTGACCAAGCCCTAACCAATGGTTGTGTGTGTGTGTGTGTGCGTGTCTAGTCCGGCCAAGAGCAGCCCCTTGCTGACGCACGTCCAGCAGCAGCACTTGCGTCGCCCATCGCTGTCGCCAGCCTCAACCCCACACCAAGCCCATCCACATCGCCGAGCAGCAGCCATCGCTAGAGCCTCTGACGCTCGCGCCCCGTCGCTGTAGCTGAGGTTTCCTGCATCGCCTCACGGAGCCACAACAACGGTCTGTTCATCCCCGCCATAGCCCTTCACGCCCACGAGCTCGCCCCTGCCGTTTGTTCACTTGCGCCTGCGCGCACTCGCCGTTCTTGCCGAGGTTTCCCCGCACGTCACTTCGCCATAGCCCCTCACCTCACCTTTTCGTCCGACCGCATATGTCCAGCCGCAGCACAGCAGCCCTCGTGATGCCGCACCGGTGCCCAGCAGCCGCACGCCCTCGCTGTTCGCTTCACCCGCAGCGGTGCCCCTTTGCCAGCACGCCAGCCTGCTACCGCTTACAGCCTTGCCGAGTGCTTGGGCAGAGACCTAGTGCCTTCTCGATTGGTAATTCCTGAGCTTTGATTCTTAACCCTTAGATGTTTTAACTGCTAGTTTTTAATTGGGTTGACTATATTGATTGCCTAGGTTGTTCGGGTTGACTTTGCAGCTCGAGGGTCGTTTGTTATTGTTGTGATTCTTTACTACATTTTCCAGGTAAGGATTTCTGACGGTCGTTGTGTGAACCCTGCGATATTATCATGATGTGCCTTGTATGCTTGTTGACTGTTATAAGCATGTTAGCTATAGGACAGCTTGTGCTTGACTTCTTGCTAGCATGTTTGCCCTGTTTGTACATGTGTAAAGACCCGACCCGAATGGGGTCCTAAAATAGGCCTTTACCTCAATGCATGCTTTAAAAATTATAAAATAATATGCAAGGTTGAATGCCAGATTCTAATTAAAACAAAATATGATAAAACATCCATTCAAAACAAAAACAAAACGTCATGGAACCTGTCCCTGTTTCCAAGTACCTGTTCCAAGCTAAATACAATTTAAAACGTACTCTGATCAGAGATTTATTTCACATTCAAATCCAAAAATGGTTTACATCAGTGTCAGAATCCGGGCAACAACCAGAAAACAACCTAAGGGCTCCATGCCCAACTACATGCATTCAGAGGACATTTAAAACATGAAAACATAAATAAAAGACTCAGAGTTCGAAACAACGGGTTTCCATGATCACAACTCCTCCTTCAGCCATCCTGTCTCGCACCATGGTTAGCTATGGAAAACCACAAAATAAGGGTGAGTAACGAATTACTCAGTAAGAATCCCCAACCGGGGTACAATACGATATACATGGTCATCTAGCAGAATGGAATGCAAGCTATGAATATAAACACAGAAGAGAGCACATAGCTTAAATCCACACATAAACTTCGGATGCCAACTCAGGGTCTTACTCCGGAATAATCCACCTCATGATACGATCCTATACGAGAAATAAGTCTCGGCCTTAGCCTGTCTACTGTCGATACGAAAAGTGCACTGGCTTAAGATCCCGAGGAGCTCTCCGGTCGGCGCTGTAATGAGCGTATGCGCGCACCGCATGCTACTGAAAACCATGGGGGGTGCCGGGTCTAGTGGCAAGCTGCCCAGGTCCAGTCACCATGCCTAACTAAATCTCCGGATCGGTGTCACCGACATAGGGTGTGAGACTTGGACACGTGAACTATGTCACCTAAACCACCGCTTTTTGAGGCTAAGGAACCGGTCGTGGTAGGCTTACACCAGGAAGCGGTCCTTGCCTAACAGGTGGCAATCAAGGGCTACGGCCGAACACGCTGAGGACGTGCCGACTGCCGGGGACAAGGAAATGCCATGTCATCATCCCGACCATTGGGGCATTTAACAGTCTGCCACCCTCACCCAAGATTGCAGGGCCTCCCGTTAGGGTTAGCTAAACCCTAACGGGGGATCAGGGACGGAGTACCGCCTCGTACGTCCCTGCCGTGGATGCAAGTTACCTTATGCATCCTGGCCCGGATGATGCTACCTACCATATCTCAAACCTATAAACAGATACAACAAACAATCCAATACGTGCTCAACAGATACAACGAACCTAGCATGATACTACGAAGCAAGAACAGATAACGAGCATGCTAGAACGGAACAACCTAGCATGGACTAACATGAGAAACAACATAAGAAATCATGCCAGTCGAAAATTCAGAACAGAGCACCTATCACTAAACATGTTGATAAACACAACAAGCATACAAACAACAATCACATATAATATCGCAGGGCCGACACAACTCCGGTAAGAAATCCTTACCTTGGTCGGGAGGAAACTATACACAAAATCGTAAGCTGCGATCGATCCCGAGCTAGCTAACGAGAACCTAACAAACACAATTTTAATCACAATCCAAAGGCCTAAATATAATAAAAATAAACAGGGCTTGGCTCGGGAGCAACTCACGCGGCGCGGCTGACACGCGGACGGGTAGGCTGCACGGCGAGGCTGCTGCTGGGCACTGATGGGCGGCAGGGCTGCATGCTGGCACGGCATTGGGCGCGGCTGAGGGAGAGACAAGGCGCTCGGGCACAGACGCGGACGCGCGGACGCGCGGGCGAGCGACGCGGAGCGGCTGGGCGAGCGACACGAAGCGGCTGGGCACGCGGCGATCTGGGCGGGATGGAGCTAGCGATCTGGGCGCGATGGAGCTGGCGATCTGGGCTCGATAGAGCTGGCGATCTGGGCCTGCTGGTGCGTGAGACGATGGCTGCTGACTGGGCAACGATGGGGCTGCTGGCTGGTGGGCTTCTCTCGGCTAGCTGCAACCAAACACACACACACACACACACACACTTCTATTCACTCGGCCAACTTGCATATCAATCGGAGAAGGAGAAGAAGAAGAAGAGGACGAAGAACCTTACCGGAACGACGATCGGACCTCGAGGCTGCAAAGGAGCAAGGATTCGACTTGGGAGCTAGGGAGAATGCTTGGGTGGCCAAGAAGCTTTTGGAGAAGAAGACAAAACCCTACATTTCTTTTCTTTTAATCAAATGCACCAAAACTCCAAAGATCCAAGGCTAACCAAGATATGTCGCTGAAAGAGTAATAAGAACTCCCACTAGCTCAACTGGCAAGGACACATAACTATCCTCCCAGACCACCTGGGTTTGAAACCCAACTGCTACACTTTAATTCTCAATTTTTCTTTTGCATCTCACCATGCCCAAATACATCCACAAAGCATCAAAATCCTACTTAAGACCATCCAATAATTTTAGCAACTGAAAAAGACATAAACGACCCCGACGGCCCGACCAAATTACCAAAATACCCCGAGAGCATACCTGGAAGACCGGAATGAAAACCTGGGCCGTTACAACATGTTAGTGCCATGCTAGGTTTGTTCTTCCAGCATGTTTATGATTCCTGCTTAAGTTCATAGTATCATGGTAGGTTTTGTGTTTTGATGTTGAGCATGTATGTTTAGCCACGAATCAATTACTCTGTACTCTTAGTTAGTATAGTATGGGTTTTCATCATCCAGAGGCTGAGAGCGGACATAACGTACTTTGTCCCCACCGATCGGGATCCAGTGCGAAGCATAACATACTTTGCTTTCGCCCCGACAGCCGATGCGGATTTGCTCCCGCATTGGAATAAGCCTAGTTTGTAGCCTGCTATAGCGGAACCCTGCCAACGGTGTAAGCCTACCTTGGCCTGTTCTTAGCTTCAGTTCGGTAGTACAAGCTATTACAGATGAGTGTCGAGGGTCTCGCACTACTGTATTCAGTGACGTCGTTTCTGTGCCTTAGGCATGCATACCTGACCCGTGTAGTTTGTCCCTAGGCCCCCACATTTTCGCCGGTTACAGCAGCATGCGGTGTGCGTGCACACGCGTTAGTCGTCGGTTCGGAGCGCTCCCCCGGGCTAATGTTCGTGAGCACACGATTTCCATTCCAGTTTAGAGCCAGACTACAGGTACTACTGTAACAGCCCAAGTTTTCCTTCCTGCTCTCCAAGTATGTTTGGTAGCTTTCTAGCTTTGTTTGGGCTGTTAGGGCTCCTTGAGCCTTCAGGGGCATTTTGGTCATTTTACCCTCTAGGGGTATTTTCGTCATTTTGTCCTCCGAGTTGTTCTCACAGTTACTCAGGGTTTCTGGAATGTTTGTGTTGGTTTTGGACTTCAGTTTTCCTCTGGTTTTGATTTCCAGGGCAAGAGTTCCACTTTAGGAAAGTTTGGTGGTCTCCCGAGTAAAAGAAGTAAATTAAAATAATTTGTGTTTGAGCTAGGATTTGATCCTTGGTGTGTGGTTGTCGAAATTTGAAGCTTGTAGAGAGGAAAATAATTCGTTTTAAAAAGTGTTGTTGGTGGGGCTCGAAGGGGGGATTTTTGGGGGATTTTAATTAATTAAAAATAGGAGAAAATGCTAGGGTTTCATCTCATTCTCCTCATTTCTCCCTTGGCCGAACCACCCCTCTCCCTCTCTTCCTCTTCTTGGCCGAGCCCTCCCATTTCCTCCATAGCTCTCCAAGTTCCAAGCTCCTTTACCCTTGCTTTCAAGTTTCTTCTTGGATCAAATTACTCTCCTTCTCCATTGTTTCAAGGTAAGCATTTTTCAAATCCAACTTTTCTATTCTTCTTGCCATGGCCGAGACATGCTATAACCAAGAGGAGTTGTATTTTTCTTCTCTTCCTTGTAGATCCGAGAAGCTCCTTGCCTTGGGAAGTGCTAGTTTTGCTTTGCTCTTGCTTGTGGAGATCCGAATCCAACCTTCCCCTCCAACCTCCATTGTCGAGAGCCTCAAGGTAGGATTGGTTGTGTTTGACCTATGGTTTGAATAAATCTAACTTGCTTTCCTCTTCCTTGTGCAAAAACCAAACCCTAGCCGAATTGCCCCTTGTTTGTGCTTGCTTGGCCGAAACCTCTTAGGTGCTTTGGGGAGCCTTGCTGAATCCTCCCTAGTGAATAGCTGAGTTGGTTGTTGTTGCCTTGTGTTTGGTGTTGTTTGGCCGAGAGCACCCTTAGGAGGATCAAGGGGGTGTTGTGTTTTGTAGCAAACAAATCTAACTTGTTTTGGTTCTTGTGTGGTTGCCCTAGCAGAGAGTGAAGTGGAAGAAGGTGGATGTTCTCTTGGGTGTGGATTGACCTAGCTTGGCCGAGACTACCCTTGGAGGTTGAGGCCTTGCTCGGTTTCCGGTAAAGCCCTAATCATTGTTTGTTTGGTTGCCTAGTTGTTGTAGTTTGGTTTGTGACTTGATGGTTCTGTTGTTAGGTTATCTGGGTGGTGTGCTTCAGCTTGTGATTCATTTCGGGATTTGAGATTCTACTGTTGACAGGTAAGGGATCCTTGCCAGGGTTGTGTGGGCCCAGAGCACCTAATTGATAACTCCCAGTTGTGTGTTGTATAAACTGTTAGTGGATAGGCTTCTATGCAGGTTGTCTCGATTTATATAAACTGTTAGTGGATAGGTTTTCTGCAGGTTGTCTGGATTTATATAAATTGTTAGTGGATAGGTTTTCTGCAGGTTGTCTGGATTTATATAAACTGTTAGTGGATAGGTTTTCTACAGGTTGTCTGGATTTATATAAACTATTAGCGGATAGGCTTTTGCAGGTTCCCTGGAGGAAGTATATGCTTGTAGATGCTTAGCCCTGTTTATCCTCTCTTGTGTGTAAAATGGAATTGTATGCGGTATATGTTCTGTGGTGATGTATGCTTTAGCATGATTGTAGCTAGGTTCTTATTGGATTTTGTTAGGGTTGGCATGTGAAATATATCCTGTTTATGTGCTTCTCTACCTATTGACTGTTTATCTGTCCGCTTTACATTCTTATATCCTGAACATAGTAACTATTATACCATGACAGTAATAGTGTGTTAGAGTCATTAGGGAGTCCCGAGTGTCAGTCGGGTTGTGTGCTGGCTCGGTTTGCCTAGGACTTCCCAGTTTGTTGCAGTCCAGGACTAGCCCAGTGTGAGCTATCCCTTGTTGGCCCAGGGAGTGCTGACCAGTTGCTAGGATTGGCCTAGTGTGTTGCTGATCTCGGGATAGCCCGGTGTGTTACTACCCATGTTGCTCCAGGACTAGCCCAGTGTGTGTTGTCCCTATTAGCCCAGGGTGTTGCTAATCAGGTAGAGCAGAACTTCCCAGTGTGTTGCGAGCCTGGGTCGCCCAAAGTGTGTTGGCAAACAGACTAGCCAAAGTGTGTTGATGTCCTTAGTTAGCCCAGGGTGTGCTAATCTTGTTTACTATGTTGTCTTAGCTTGAGAATTACTTGAATTGTACTCCTGTTAGTTAGCCCAGTGTGTGCTAACCTTGTCTGGCTGTGAGCTTAGACCATGTTGATGAATATCCTGCTGTACTGTTTAAGACTGCCATGTTATGTTCTATTATTTGTATGCTAGGGTGTTAGGTAATTTGTTGTGCATATTGTACCCCGGTTGGGGGATCCTTACTGAGTGCAATTTGTACTCACCCTTTTTGTGGTTTTCTCCACCAAGTAACTTGGCACAACATCGAGGTGGCTAGAGGAAGGAGCTGATGGATCATGGGCAGGCCGTTGCATAGTCTGAGTCTTTATACTGCATCTTGAAAGTGTTTTGGGAACTTTGTACTATTGAACTTGGAATTATGTTTTTGTTATTTGTAATGTTTTGTAATCTCTAGCTAGAGAGTGTTTATTGTTTTCCTTTGATGAATTTCCAAGCAGATTTTATGTTTCCAATGTTTTAATAAAGTGTTCTTTTCCAGCCCTTGAATGATTTTCACTGAATTTTACATATTGAGTAAGGGCCTTTAGGGCTGTTTAGTGTCGGGTCCTTACACTCCCGTTAGTCAAATTATAGCTAGCCGAGGGTAAGAGGCCCTCAAGGACACCTAATTGGGATTGGTTTTTGAGCTGATCATTTGGCCGAGGGAGAAAGACCCTCGAGGGTGCTGACATCTATTTGGGATTGGTTTTTGAGCTGATCATTTGGCCGAGGGAGAAAGACCCTCGAAGATGTCTTGGGATTGGTTAGGAGAACCAATCATTAGGCAGGAAGTAGGAGACTTCCGAGGATTCTGGATCTGCCCCTCAACTCGTTGAGAAATATTCTGTGTTCTTAACTGTTTGCATGTATACTGGGTTGCTAGATGACTAATGTATCGTATTGTACCCCGGTTGCGGGATTCTTACTGAGTATGTTTCTACTCACCCTTATTTCTGTGGTTTTTCCACCAGGTAACTTGGGACAGCACCGGGACGGCTAGCGGAGGGAGTTGTTTGATCATGGGAGCTGCCGGCACACTGTCGTGTCTTTCTTTACTGCATTTATTATTCAACATGTAGTTGGACATGGATTAGGGGTACTTGCTCATTTGATGTTTTAACTCTTTTGAGTGTTTATTTTTATAAAATTCTAGCCAAGACATGTTTAGTTTTTATTGCTTATGTTTTATGAAAACTGTTGGATATGTTTGAATGTTCCCCGCTTTTTTATGTTTGAAAAGTTTTAATTTGAGCACTGAAACGTTTGTAAACATGTTTTACTTGCATGCGGAGTGAGAACCTAGGTTTAGGACCTTATTTCGGGTCGGGTTCTTACAGTATTTGCAGCAATTACTACTGTTCTGTATTATTGTTCAGATAAGGATTTCTTACCTCTGTTGTGTAGACCCGCACCCATCATTATCGATTATATCTGATGCTTTATGTGTTTTTTCTTCTGAGCATGTTTAGGTAGATATCCTGTTGAGATAATGACCTGTCTTTGTATGCTAGCATGTATCCGTTCCATGTTCATTGTATTAGTATCCTACTAGGGATGATTTCTATCTGTTGACATGTCTTGTTATCTGTTAAAGAACTGAGCATGTATAATTCTTAGCATTATATATCTTGTTAGGTTGTCGTCATCTAGAGGCTCTAAGAGGATGTGAAGAAACATGCCGCCCCCGGTATAGCCTAGTTTCAAGGCCTGCTAGAGTGGGATTCTGATCATGGTGTAAGCCTGCCATGTGAGTTTCATTAACTTCAGGTGTTGGGTGTTCCACAGTAGGGTGTCAATGGCCTCCTACCAACTGTGGATCAGTAGACACCAATTCCGAGTCTTGTTAGGCATGTGGACCTGAACCAGTGTAGTATGCATAGGCCTGCATTTACTTGGTTCCAGTAGCATGCTGTAATGGCCCAAATTTTCGTTCTGGTTCCCCAGGTTCTTCCGATTCGTTATTCGGTTGTTCGGTTGGGTTGTTAGAGTTATTTTAACCCTTAAGGGAATTTTGGTCATTATGCTTCCAGGCCGAGGTTGTGGATATTCAGGATTCCAGGGCTATTCCTGTCTTTTGTTGAGGCTTGTCTGTCGTTGGTTGCAAGACCCAAGAGGTTGTGTTGGTTGTTTGGAAGCTTGGAGGTTTTTCGGGTATTTATAAAATTAAAGGTATTTAAGTGCTTCCATTGGGATTTGAACCCTTGACCTGAAGGGGGGTTGGAGGCTTGGATTAAATGAGTTTAATTAAGAGAAAAGATTGCTTCCGCTGGGACACGAAGGGGGAAAGCCCAGGGAAGGGAAAACGCCAAACCTAATTTGTGTTTTAAAAAGGGAGAAATCGTTTCTTTTCTCTCCCAAGAAGTTGCCGCACGTTCTCCAAGATCCTTCATCTTCTTCTTGCCATTTTTCCAATTACCTGAGATCAAGAATCAAGAGGTGTAAAGACCCGACCGTTAAGAGGTCCTAACCTAGGCCTTTACCTCAATGCATGCTTTTAAATTTAAATATAATATGCAAGATTGTTATCCAGATTCTGAATGAAAATAAAAACTTGTAAACATTCATTTTAACAAACAAGCATAAAACGTCCTGAAACCTGTCCCTGTTTCCAAGCACCTGTTCCAAGCTAAAAGTAGTTTAAAACATACTCTGATCAGAGATTTATTTCAAAAACACTCAGTTCCAAACAGTTTACAAACCATGCCAGAATCCAGAAACAATTAGAAAACATCCTAAGGGCTCCGTGCCCAACTACATGCATTCAGAGGACAAAACATAAATATAACATAAACTCAGAGTTGAAAAGACAGCAGGTTTCCATGATCAGCAGCTCCTTCTTCAGCCATCCTGTCTCGCGCCCTGATTACCTATGGAAAACCACAAAATAAGGTTGAGTAACGAATTACTCAGTAAGAATCCCCAACCCTACAATACGATACAACTGGTCATCTAGCAGAAAGTATGCAAGCTATAAATACAACACAGAAGAGAGCACATCACTTTAATCCATACATAAATACCACGGATGCCATCTTACGGTCTTACTCTAGAAAACTACAACGAATCTCGATACTCTACGAGAAACTAGTCTCGGCCGCAGCTTTCCTACTATTGTCGATACGAAAGGTGCACTGAACTCAAGATCCCAAGGAGCTCTCCGATCGGTATTTGTAATGAGCGTAGCGCGCGCACCGCATCTTCGCCGCAAACCAGGGAGGTGCTGGGTCTAGGGCATGCTGCCCTGGTCCAGTACGCATGCCTAAAAGAATCTTTGGATCGGTGTCACTGAACATAGTGGTGTGGGACGAGGACACTATGACTATGTCAGCCTGTACCACCGCACTTGAGGCTAAGGAACCGTCCATGGTAGGCTTACACCAGGAACCGGCCCTTGCCCTATCAAGTGGCAATCAAGGGCTACTGCAGACACGCTGAGGTCGTGTCGACTGTCGGGGACAAGGCAATGCCTCGTCATCCCCTCGACCGTTGGGGCATTTAATAGTCTGCCACCCTCACCCAAGATTGCACTGTGCTGCCGTTAAGGTTAGCTAAACCCTAACGACGGATCAGGGACAGAGTACTGCCTTGCACGTCCCTGCCATGGATGCAAGTTACGTTATGCATCCTCGCCCGGATGATGCTACCTATCAGAACTCTAAGCTATAAACAGCTAACAGCAAACATACTAACACATGCTCAACAAAATCAATGAACCTAGCATGGTACTACGAAGCAAGAACATATAACGAACATGCCAGAACAGAACAACCTAGCATGGAACTAACATGAGTAATAAAACGAGAATCATGACAGTCGGAATTCAGAACAGAGCACCTATCCACTAACATGCTGATAAACATAAACAGACATACAATCAACAATCACAGAAATATCGCAGGGCCCACACAACTCTGGTAAGAAATCCTCACCTGAATCTGAAGGCAACAACACACAAAAGACCTTAAGCTGCAACCAAACCTGAGCTAGCTATAGGGAACTTAACAAACAAACAACAAACATCACAATCTATAGGCCTTAGGTAAAATACAACCAGAACTCGGCTCGGTCGGAAGCAACTCACACGGCTAGAGGCTGGCGCTCGGAAGGACAAGCTACACGGCACACGGCTGGGCGATGTGCGGCTGGGCGTGAGCGGTAGGGCGCAGGCGTGCAAACGTGCGTACGGCTGCTTGGGCGATAGGGCTGCTGCTGCTAGCGCGCGGGGTGGCTCGGCATGAGCTACGGCAATGGGGCGACGCGGCAGAGCTAGCGATCGACACTGGGGCGCTGCACGGCTGGAGTGCGAACTGCGGGCAGGGGCTGTGGCTCACGACGGAGGTGCTCAACTGGGGCTGCGACTCGATGGGGCTGCTTGGCTTGGGCGGGGACGGCGCTGCTGCAGGCTGGGCGAGGTCGTGCGGGTGTAAGGTGCGATCGGCGATCGGCTGCAAAGGGGATGCTCTCGGCTGCACTACACCACGACAACACAACCAAAAAGACAACAACAAACCCTTTAGCCAATGAATCGGCAACATCAACAAGAAGGAGAATCGAGGCACAATGAAACACTTACCCGGGACTATCTGTCGAAGCTCTTGGGAGGAAAACGCACGGCAAGAGGGAGTTTGGAGGAATGGGTTTGCGGCAAGGTGATTTGGGAAGGAGAAAAGGGAATAAACCAATTTTTTTTAATCAAACTCACTTAAGTCCCAAAAACCAAGACAACCTGCGGAATGAGTATCAACAACTAACTGAAGCTCATTTGGCAAGGCCCCCTGCTAACTTCCCAGCCACCCTGGTTCAAACCCCAATGGATGCATCTATTTTCTGCCAAACACCCTTATTTTATTTTTGCAACTCTCAACACCCAAACTCAACTAGAATGTAACCAAACCCCAATTTTGAACATCCAAGAATATAAAGAGCTGAGAAGACAGAAACAACCCTAATGACCTGACCAAATTACCAAAATACCCTTAGGACATACCTGGAAGGTTGGGATGAAAACCTGGGCCGTTACAAGAGGTAAGGTTTCTGTAACGACCCGACCCAAAATATGGTCCTAAACCTAGGTCCTCACTCAGCATGCAAGTTAAATATTTCAACAAGCGATTTAGTGCTCATATTTAAAACTTTTCAAAACATTTGAGAACGGGGAACACTTAAAACATAACCAACAATTTTCATTAAGCAAATTCAACAAAGTAAAAACAAGCCTTGCCAGTATTTATAAAAAACACTCAAAACACTTTAAACAACTTTAACAACATTCCCCTCGGACTCCTGTCCATCTACATGCTGAACAAATAATGCAAATAATAAATGACAGAGTGCCGGCAGTTCCCATGATCAATCTGCTCCCTCCGCTAGCCATCCCGGTGTTGTCCCAAGTTACCTGGTGGAAAAACCACAGAAATAAGGGTGAGTATAAACATACTCGGTAAGAATCCCCAACCGGGGTACAATACGATACATCAGTCATCTAGCAACCTAGTATACATGCAAACAAAACGAGCTCAGAAACAACAAGTTGGCTCAGGCTAACCGCCGATCTAGAAATTGCCTATTCAAGGACTTACAACCACAACCTACACTAGGTTCTACACCTTGATGCCCATCGGGGTCTCACACAACCTAGGACGCGATGATGCCCATCGGGGTCTTACACATAAGGATGCCCATCGGGGGCTTACACCTGCTAAACTAGGTGATGCCCATCAGGAACTTACAAACAAGGATGCCCATCGGGGTCTTACTCCACAAATCAATGATGCCCATCGTGGTCTTACACATACGGATGCCCATCGAGGTCTTACACCTCAAGCTATCAATAATGCTGCCCAACGGGGTCTTGCACATCTAGGATGCCCATCGGGGTCTTACTCCAGCTAACAATGACGCCCATCGGGGTCTTACACATACGGATGCCCATCGGGGTCTTACACCTCAATTCAATGATGCCCATCGGGGTCCTACACATACGGATGCCCATCGGGGACTTACACCTCTAGCCATCAATGCTGCCCAACGGGGTCTTACACATCTAGGATGCCCATCGGGGTCTTACTCCATATAGGATCACGGAGATGCCCATCGGGGTCTTACACTCCCTAGCAACCTTATGACGCCCATCGGGGACTTACACATAAGCCAACAGTGTAGTGCCCATCGGGGACTTACATACACTAGCAACGCATTGGTGCCCATCGGGGACTTACCTAAGTGGAACCTAAACTAACAACCCCTAACGGTCTCCTAAGTACAGGGACACGAACTAGCCTAACAATCAGACAATCAACATTACCTGTCTAACCCTAGCAAGAAACCAACAGAATACAAATAGGAAACATGGATATGCCAGGGTAAGGAAAGTCCCTAGCATGATACTACGAACTCAAGCAGGAATCAAAAGCATGCTGAAAGAACAAACCTAGCATGGCACTAACATGAACAACAAGCAAACATGCTAGCAAGATTTCAAACACAAGTTGTCCTATAGCTAACATGCTCATAACAGTAACCAAGCATTCAAGGCAAAATCCTGAAAGCATCGCAGGGTCCACACAACCACAGTAAGAAATCCTTACCTGGAAGCAAGCAGAGAATATCAATCACACCCAACAAGTGACCCTCGAGCTTCTAAGTGAACCCGAGCAACCTAAGCAATCAATAAAATCATCCTAATTAAGCAAACAACAACTAACATCTTAAGGTCCAAAAGAGTGGAGGCTCGGGAATTACCAATTGAGAAGGCACTAGGTCTCGGCCCAACTCTCTCTTGGCAAAATAGGCTCTTGGCAGCAAGGGGCAGGCAGGTCGAACGGAAGAGGCGAGCAAGCTGGGTGCGCTGGCGGGGCAGAGGACAGGCGCTGGCACGGTGACACGAGAGCGCGCGGACGAGCGCGCTGGCACGGCACGGCGACACGGACTGGGCGGGCAGGCGCGACGCGAGCAGGCTGGCGGGGCATTTGGGCGCGGCGTGGGCCGTCTTTGGGCGTCTGGCCGCTTCGCGGGTCGCGGCGACAGTGTGGCTGGCAAAGACCGTGTGTGCCAGCGGGGTGGTGCACGGGCGAGCGGCCGGGTCCGATGCGCTGGTCTTGGCTCTCGGTTCTTGATTCTTGGAGGACGGCAAGGTGAGAGGGAATGAGTGATGAAGGGTGGGCGGCAAAACATGGGAAGGAATTTTCTTGGTTTTCCTTCCTTTTCTGTAACAGCCCAGATTCCTATTCCAGTTTTCGAGGTGCCTTCGGGTCAAGATTCGGTTGTTCGGTTGGGTCATTAGAGCAGTTTTGACCCTTGGGGGTATTTTGGTCTTTTGGCTCCCGGGGTAGGATTTGTGGATTTTCAGGGCTTCGAGGTAGCTCCTGCCTTTGTCGAGGCTTCTTTGTTGTGGGTTGTGAGTCCCGTGGTGTCTAGGCTAGTCGGTTGGAAGCTCGGTTGTGGTTTGGGCTTTGGCAAAGTGATGGTTGGTTGTGTGCTTCCTTTGGGATTCGAGGCCGGGCCCTTAGTGGTACTTTGGGAGTTGGATTTAAGTGAGTTTTATTTATTGGAAAAGGTCGCTTCAGTCGGGTCTCGAAGGAGGAAGCCGGGAAATGGGATTTTAAGGTTTTAATTTTGATAAGAATGGAAATTAGGATTAAAATCCCTATTTTCCTTTTATTTTCCCATTTTCCCTTTTCTCTTCAAAATCCTTTTTCTCTCTCTCTCTCTCTCCCCGAGCCCCCCACCTAGCCCGAGCCAGCCCCTCCAGCTCGCCCAACCCACCTAGCCCGAGCCAAGCCCCAGCCCGAGCCCTGCTCGCCCAGGTCGCCAGCCCGAGCTTCTAGCCCGCGCAGATGCAGCGTCGCCGAGCCCAAAGACACCGCGTCGCCACGGTGTCGCCGCCCCACGCCGCCAGATCCGCGCCACGCTGCGCGTGCCGTGTCGCGCGCCCTCATCTTTGTAGCTCATCGTGCCAGCCCGTGCGCCCTGTAGCTTGCCGAGTCGCTGATCCCAGCGCGCGCGTCCTGTACCCCATGGCGTCGTGTCGCTCTCACCTGCGCGCTGTCCCTGTGCCAAGCTGCACCGCGCGCCGTCGCCCAGCCGAGCTAGCGCCCGCGCGCCCCTGTGTCACTCCACGCCCATCTGCGCGCAACCCAACGCGCCCAGCCAGCCCCTTTTGCTGCCTCGCCCGTGCATCCGGCTCGTTACCGTGTCAGCCGCGCCTCGTGAGTTGCTCTCGAGCCGAGCATTGTTTATTTTATTGTATTTAGGCCTATTTGTATGATTATTGATGTGTTTGTTTGGCTCGCTATAAGTTGCTCGGGTTCGATCGCAGTTAATTTTATTGTGTGTTTTTGCCTTCCGACCAGGTAAGGATTTCTTACCGGAGTTGTGTGGGCCCTGCTATATTTTCATGATATGCCTTGTATGTTTGCTGACTGTTATGAGCATGATAATAATAGAGCAGCTTTGATTGATTTCTTGCTAGCATGTTTGCCTAATTTTACATGTTAGTGCCATGCTAGGTTTGTTCTGCCAGCATGCTTATGATTCCTGCTTAAGCTCGTAGTATCATGCTAGGTAAATGTGATTGATGTCGGTCATTGTTTGCTAGCCAGGAATCATTGATTTTACTCTGTACTCTTAGATAGAGTTGTAGGGTTTGTCATCATCCAGAGGCTGCGAGCGGACATAACGTACTTTGTCCCCATTGGTCGGGAGTAAAATGTGCGCAGCATAAAGTATCTTGCTTTCCCCCCCCCCAGATCGCCGGTTGTGGATTTAGCTACCCACTTCGGCATATGCCTAGTTTGTAGCTCGCTAGAGCGGAACCACCGCCATCGGTGTAAGCTCGCTCGGCGGTTCTTAGCTTCAGGTCGGTGGATCATGCTGCACAGATGAGCGTCGAGGGCCTCGCGCTACTGTGATCAGTGACACCGCTTCCGAGTCTTAGGCATGCGTACCTGGCCCGAGTAGTTTGTCCGTGGGCCCCCACATTTACGCCGGTTGCAGCAGCATGCGGTGTGCGCGCACAAGCGTTAGTCGCCGGTTTGGAGAGCTCCCTCGGGCTAATGTCGTGAGTACACCATTCCTTCCGTTAGAGCCAGACTTTGGGTAATCTCCCGTAAGTCCAGATTAGCAAGGGCAAGGAGGCCCTTGAGGACATCTTTGGGATAAGTTTTTGAGCTGAACAATCCCCCGAGTGAAAGATACCTCGGTGATTCCAGATCTTTCCTTGTAAGCTTGTTGAGCTATGATCTATGTTGGTAGCTGTTTGCTTGCGTGCTTGGTACTAGATGACTGATTATATCGTATTGTACCCCGGTTGGGGATTCTTACTGAGTAATTCGTTACTCACCCTTATTTTTGTGGTTTTTCCATAGGTAGCCATGGTGCGAGACATGATGGCTGGAGGAGGAGCTGTGATCATGGAAACCTGTTGTTCAACTCTGAGTCTTATGTTTATGTTGATGTTTTAAATGTCCTCTGAATGCATGTAGTTGGGCACGGAGCCCTAGGGTATTTTCTGAATGTATTTCCGGATTCTAGCACTATTGTAAAGCTTGTATGTTTTAAATAAATCTCTGATCAGAGTAAGTTTTGTAAATGTATTTGTCTTGGAACAGGTGCTTGGAAACAGGGACAGGTTTCAGGAAATTATGTTAACTTTTAAATGGATGTTTTATGTTTTATTTTTTACTTAGAATCCGAACACCATTTTGCAAATTTTCTGTAAATTTGTATGCATGCATTGAGGTAACGGCCTATTTTAGAACCCTTTCGGGTCGGGTCGTTACATTTTCCTAACTTAAATAGGCCTTGGTGACCTAAATCCCTTCCCAAGGCTTCCTCCTTCGAGTCCCGGCTGAAGCAATCTTTTCTCTTAATTAAAACTCATTTAAATCAAGCTTCCAAATCACCATTAGGTAAAGGGTTCAAATCCCAATGGAAGCACTTTTAATTAACATTAATTTTGTTAATAACCACAACACCTTCAAACTTCCAAACAACTAGCACCAACTTCTTGAGTCTTGCAACCAACAACAATCAAGCCTCGATAAAGGGCAGGAATGACCCTGGAATCCTGAAAATCCACAAACCCTGACCAGGGAGCAAAAAGACCAAAATACCCCTAAGGGTTAAAATAGCTTTAACGGCCCAACCGAACAACCGAATATTGAACCGAAAACACCTGGGAAACCAGAATAGAAAACTGGGCCGTTACAATACTCCCCCCTTTTAAGACTTTCGTCCCCAAAAGTCCTAAGACGAAAACAGCTCTAGGAGATCTCCACTGATCTTTAACCAATCGGACTCCCGGGTAAGACAACACTAGTCCTTCTTCGAAATCCAAACCCTCTTGGGTTCCCAAAGGCTCAAGCCATAATGGCATCGAGTCCGCCACAAACTATCTCACCCAAGACTGGACATACACTGAACTCCGTGGAAAGAGATGCGTAGTGCTAGCCGGTAAGCCATATCCTCAAACTCGCACCAACTCACAAACGGTCTTACAACCCTAGGGCTCTCTTATCCCTGCTGACCCAACTCAGAACGCCTCTCTACGACGCTACTCTCAGCAAACTTGTGGACTGGTCACAAGCTCTAAAAATCTAATCCATGCACCGGCGTAACTCCTCAAAGAACTCACAGCTGTTAACGAGCAACCTCAACCCTACGCCATGCTGGCCAAACAACTGAACCTCTCGTCTTCCAGAAACCAGTCAGCCTCCTCTCTAGTCACAGAAGACCAGCGAACTCCAATGTTATCGAACAACCAACTGGCGTCTGATCCCAAAGGCAAACTTCTCCAACTAGCACGCGCTAACAACACTTAAGCAACCATCTTAAAGAGAAACCAGCGTTTTAAGGTCAAGGCACAAACTCCACTAGGCCAAACCAACAAACTGGGCCCCTCAACGGCCGACCGCAAACATTCCAACGCAATCCTACCAGCAACTTGTCCAAGAAAACATCGACAGCCAAGGAAGCAACCAACAATCCTCTCATGGCAATCTCGAGAAGTAAGGAAGAAAACAACACGGGGTGTAAAGACCCGACCCAAAAGGGGCTCTAAATGGGCCTTTACCCCAATGCATGTAGTGAAAATAAAAGATATTAAGAAAAATACATTTCGGATCCCAAGTAAAAGCAGAAACATTCAACAACCAAAACATACATTTCTAAAAGCATACTCTGATCAGAGATTTATTTAAACCATTAAAACAATCCACAAGTACAAATATGCTGGAATCCATAAAACGTAAGAAAACATCCCGGGCTCTGTGTGCCCGTCTACATGCATTCGGGGAAATAACAAAAGTCAAGAGTCATGATAAATAAAATAGAATAATCGAGAGATGACAAAGAGGATTCCATGATCACGGCTCCTCCATCACCATCCTGCCTCTCCGCCTTGATTACTGTGGAAAACCACAGAATAAGGGTGAGTAACGAATTACCCAAGAAGAATCCCCAACAGGGGTACAATACGATATACATGATCATCTAGAAGAATGTATGCAAGCTATGAGTACAAACACAGAGCGGAGCACATAGCTAAGTCCACACTTGGACCTCGGACGCCATCTCGTGGTCTTAGTCAGGAAAAATACCACAACACACTATACGCGCTATACGGGAACAAGTCCGGCCTCGGCTGTCTCATCGTCGATCACGAAAGGTGCACTAGCTCAAGATCCCGAGGAGCTCTCGATCGGCGTTGTAATGAGCGTAAGCGTGCACCGCATGCCACCGCAAACTCGGAAGTGCCGGGTCTAGTGGCAAGCCGCCCGTGTTCGAGCCACCATGCCTAACTAAATCTCTCGGATCGGTGTCACCGACATAGGGGTGTGAGACACGGACACGTGAACTATGTCACTGTACCACCGCACTTTGAGGCTAAGGAACCCGGTCGTGGTAGGCTTACACCAGAAGCGGTCCTTGCCCTAACAGTGGCAATCAAGGGCTACTACGAACACGGCGAGGACGTGCCGATCGCCGGGACGAGGCAATGCCAAGTCATCATCCCGACCGTTGGGGCATTTAACGACCGCCACCCTCACCCAAGATTGCCGGGGCCTACCGGTTGGGATAGCTAATCCCTCACGGGGTCCAAGGGCGGAGAATCTGTCTCGAACGTCCTTGCCATAGATGCAAGATACTTTATGCATCGGGTCCGGATGATTCTATCTACCTCAATTCTAAACCTTAACAATAATAACGATTCAATCAATGCGGTCCAATACGTGCTCATCGGATACAAAGAACCTAGCATGATACTACGAAGCAAGAACAGATATCGAACATGCTATAATAGAACAACCTAGCATGGGCTAACATGAGAAACAATACAAGAGTTCATGCGATCCAGAATTGAGCAGAGCACCTAGAGATAAACATGCTAGTAATCATACATGAGCATACAAAACAACAATCACAAATATACCGCAGGTCCACACAACCCCGGTAAGAAATCCTTACCTTGGTGGAAGACTTCTACACACAAATCCTAAGTGCGGAACAATCCCGAGCTAGCGGCGGGAACCTAGCAAACCAACAATAATCGCATCTAAAATATCTAAACAACAATAGAAAAGCAAGCTCGGCTCGGGAACTCACGCGGGCGCGACGACACGAGCTTGGGGTGGCAGCTGGCGAGCCGGCACGGCAAGGACGCTGTGTTTGCCGCACACGGCACGACAGACGGACGGCATTGGCCGCATGCTGCCGCGGCACGCAGACGGTAGGGGGACGCACGCGCGCTGGCGAAGGCTCGGGCGAAGGCGCGCTGGCGCGGCGCCGGCGCGGCGATCGCGGACACGGCGAGCGGCTCGGCAGGACGCGCGCGCGGCGAACGTCTGGCGAAGGCGCGCGGGCAGCGATTCGGCAAGCGGACACGGCGAGGGCGTGCGCGGGCGACGCGGACGCGGCGAGGGCGCTGGCCGACGCGCTGGCGCTGGCGAGACTCTCTGGCGTCGAGCGATCGGGCGTCTGTCTTCTTTGGGCGAACGGCAAGGCCGCTTTGGGACAGATCTGGGCGCGGCGAGCGATCGTATGGACGACGCGGCGGCGCAGGACAAGGGTGTCTTCTTGGCTCGGCTACACTCTACCGGGCCGCAATCAACACAACACACACAACACACCTCTTTTCACTTGGCCAAACACACACCAAACGGATGAGAAGAAGAAGAAGAAGATCAATACCTACCCGGAATGATGATGATCGAACCCAAGGAGATGCAAGGATGAAGAATCGGCAAGGCTATGGAGGTGGAGAGCTTGGGGCCAAGAGGTGTTTTGGAGAAGAAGATGGAATAACCTAATACTATTTCATTTAACCAAATGCACCAAAACTCCAAAATCCAAGGTTAACTAAGAAGTGATGCGAGAAAGAGCAACAAGAGCACCTAATGGCTCAATTGGCACACCTCTCTACAAGCTTCCTAGGAGACCCGGGTTCAAACCCTACTGCAAAGACAATTTCCTTTATTTTTACTTTTGCATCAAACCTTGCTCAAACCAAACCTCAAACCCCTCCAAAACCTACAAAAACCATCCAATAATTTTAGTAATGGAAAGACACAAACGACCTCGACGGCCCGACCAAATTACCAAATTACCCCTAGGGCATACCGGAAGACCGGGAAGAAAAACACGGTCGTTACAATATTCCCTCCTTTTTATGACTTTCGTCCTCGAAAGTCCTTAAGACAAAAACACTCGAGGGTAATGCAACCTCATCTCGTCTTCCCGCTCCCAAGTGGCTTCCTCGTAACCCCGACTCTTCCATGAACCTTTACTAAACGAATCTCGCGATTACGCAACGTCTTGGTCTCAAAGGCAAGGATCCTCACCGGCTTTTCCTCAAGTTCAAATCCTCATTCGGTGCAAAGGCTCAAAGTCCACAATGTGCGACGGGTCAGGCACATACCGCCTCAACATCGATACATGAAAAACACTATGCACCGCCGATAGTGACGGAGGTAGGGCTAACCGGTAAGCAACTCGCCAATCCTCTCTAGGATCTCAAACGGACCAACAAATCGGGACTCAACTTCCCACGCTTACCAAACCTCAGAACACCTCGCATCGGAGCAACCTTAAGGAACACATGCCGACCAACCTCAAACTCCAAATCTCGACGCGAACATCGGCAGTAATCTCTCGCGCTCGCTCGAGCGGTCAACATACGAGCTCTAATCTTACGCCTTTGCACCATTGGTCAACTGCAGTAACTCGGGACCCAAAACTCGTCTATCACCAACCTCTTCCCGAACACGGGGGACCGATAACGCTTACCATACAATGCCTCGAATGGAGCCATCCGAATCGTCGATCGTAATCGTTGTTATAGGCAAACTCCATCAAGTACTGACATCTGGTCCCAAGCTGCGGGAAATCCAACACACAAGCCCTCAACATATCCTCGAGAATCGATTCACTCTCTCTCATCGACCATCCGTCCGAGGGTGAAAAGCTGTCTTTGAATCGCACTCTGTGCCCAAACCCTTTCTCGAGCGCTCTCGAAACGAGAAGTGAACCGCGAGTCACGATCGGACACAATCCTCACCGGTACACAATGATAACGGATGATCTCGCTCCAAAAACATACCGCGCCCATTGTTCCACGGTATAAGTGTCTCGTCAGGGAATGAAGTGTGCGCTCTTGGTCAAAACGGTCGACTATCACCCAAATCGAGAGAACTTCCTCGGATTCCTTGGCAAACCGGATATAAAGTCCATAGAGATCTCTTCCCATTTCCATCTGGGTACACTCGGTGGTTGCAACAAACCGGTGGCCTCTGCACAGGTGCCTTCACTTGCCGACAAGTGAGACACCTACCGACAAACTCTGCCACATCTCTCTTCATCCCCATCCACCGTAAATTGCGCTTAAGGTCTCGATACATCTTGGTACCCAGGGGTGCCAAGCAAAGGGGGCAGTGGGCCTCGAGAGCAACTCGGCTCGCAAACCTGCAATGTCCGGAACACACAACCGGCCTCTACAAGTCAACCCACATGCGGTGAATACACAAAGTCAAAGTCACCGTCACAAGATCGACTCTGTCAACCAATCTCTTAAGTGCGGGTCACCCAACCGGCCGTCTATAATCCATTTGCCCGATCGACGGTGAGCAATCCAATCGAGCTACTCGGCGGTAACCTCTCCCAACAACATCGCAACCTCGGCCGCTCGAACTCTCTCGCAAACTGGGGCTGAACTCAACAACGCCGCAGAGTGCGACGCGTCTTTCGCTCAAAGCATCGGCCACTACATTGGCTTTACCGGATGGTACAAAATCTCGCATGATCATAATCCTTTGCCGGCTCTAACCATCTCCTCTCGCCTCATATTCAACTCCTTCGAGTAAGCAGATACTTGAGGCTCTAGTGATCGGTAAACATCTCGAATCCGCTCACCGCATGTAATGCCTCCAAATCTTGATTGCAAACACCACTGCGCCGCCAACTCCATATCATGAGTCGGGTAGTTCTGCTCATACGGCTTGGTGACGGGAAGCATAGGCAATGACCTTCCCGTCTTTGCATCAACACACAACCTAATCCAAACTTGGAAGCATCTTTGAGACCACGAAACCACTGTCCCCTCCGGATCGCCAACAGTCTTTGAAGTCAAAGCGCTTGAGCACGCAAAGCTCTCATCACACTCTTTGTCCCAAACAAACTCGACACCCTTCCTCGTCGACGAGTGAGGGGCGAGGCTAAAGCAGAAGAAGTCCTGACGAACCCGACGGTAGTAACTCGCCAAACCGTAAAGTCGCGAATCTCGGCAAGAATCGAAGTCGGCTTGGCCCATGAACTCACGGCCTCAATCTTCGCGGGGTCCACGGCTATACCATCTCTCGAAACTACGTGGCCTAGGAAGGCCACCGCTCCAACAGAAATCACATTTGGAAAACTTCGCATAAAGTGGTTTTCCCTCAAAGCCGCCAATACTCGCCTCAAATGCTCTGCATGGTCTTCTTTAGACCTCGAATAAATCGGAATATCGTCAATGAACACGATGATGAAGGTTGTCCAAAAATGATTTGAACACCCTATCCATCATGTCCATGAACGCGGTGGGGCATTGGTCAATCCAAACGACATGACCACAAACTCATAGTGACCATATCTGGACACGAAAGTTGTCTTAGGAATGTCGGCATCCCCGATCCGCAGAATCGATGGTAACCGGATCTCGGATCTATCTTGGAGAACACTAAAGCTCCCTGGTTGATCGAACAAATCATCGATACGGGGCAGCGGATACTTATTCTTCATTGTCACCTTATTAAGCTCGCGGTAATCAATACATAAGCGCATAGAACCATTCTTCTTTTTCACAAACAGAATCGGTGCTCCCACGGGGACACACTTGGACGGATGAACCCTCGGTCTAACATCTCCACCTGAATCGAATCTTCGCCTTTAACTCACTGGCGCCATGCGTCACGGAGCCTTCGAGATAGGGAGGGTCCTCGGCTCGAGCTCAATAATGAAGTCAACCTCTCTTTGGGGGCAACCCCGTGAACTCCTCAGAAACACATCCGCGAACTCCTGCACGACCGGCACTGATCAGCAGACAATGAGAGGCGGCTCTTCCTGCACAACTTGGCTAGATAGCCCCAAGCTCCATGAGCTAGCAAACGACGAGCTTTCACACAGTTGACACCATCGGCGGGCAAACTCCACCTGGACTCCACGAAACTTAAAGCTAGGCCGACTGGCGGTCCGAACACTACTTCTTTCCGGTGGCGGTCAATCAACGCGTGGTTAGCGACTAACCACTCCATACCAAGAATCACATCAAAACCGCTCATAGGCGTAACTATGAGCGTAGCCACAAGCAACTCTCCGGATATCTCGATCCGGCCATCCTTAATCTTATCTCTAGCCAACATATTAACTCCGAAGGAGTTGCAACAGATAACTCAAAACCTAGAGGCTCTAGCCTCAACTTAGCATGCTCAACCAAACAACACACAGATACAAAAGAATGCGTGGAACGAGAATCAAACAAGACAAATGCGCAGTGATCTAAAACAAGAAGCGCACTCGCGGCGGCATCCGCACGCTCGGCCTCCGACGGGTCGTAGCAAACACTCGACCGCCTGGCTGCTGCTGGCCGAGCCGCCATAGTGGTGATCACAAAACGGGCCATGTGACCTCTCTACCACAACGGAAGCACAATCTAGGTTTAGGCCGACAGCTCGGCGTGGACTTTCCCACAAGTAGCACAAGCGGAAAGCGCTCGGGTCCTCCTCGCTGTTGTCGGGCTGGAAACGGATCGAGCTCTCCGCCGATCTCTGCTTCGAAGCGCCCTTGGCGGCGCTGGCGCGCCCCGAAAGTCAAACTTTCTCTTTCGCCCCATACCGCTGGGCGGGACAGACGCGAACAGAGCGGCAACAACCCGCTCAGCAGGATACTTCCCATTATAGATCGTGGCTAAGCGGGATGACCCTAGCATAAGTGTCGTGGGGCACGAGCCCCGACATCTCGGGAAACACCTCGCCTCAATCCGAGATATGAACTTCCGAATCTTCACTGCGGGGTGGCAATCAAGCGAGGAGCAAAATATCCATACTCACGAGAACTTGCGCTCATATTCCTCAATGGAATCGTAACCCCGCCGAGTTCGGAAGAGCACCACCATCTTCTCCCGAGCCTCATCACCGATGAACTTTACCTTGAACTCGGCCTTGAAGAACTCCCAAGTAGCGGGTGGAGACCCGGTGGTCTCTCGCTCAAGGTGGACTCCCACCACCATCTCATTGTGCCTCCTAGCACATGAGCCGCACATCTCGGCCTCGAATATCGGGGCACACCATGATCGGGAAGGTGTACTCCAAATGGGCAATCCACTGGCCGCCGCTAACGCATCACCGGTGGCATCAAACTTCAAAGCTTCCACTTCACAAAATCCTTCACCACCTACCCAATTCCTCGGCACCCTCGCCATATCCGCCTCTGGGGCTACTTGCTCTCGTGGAGCTGGAGGTGCTATCGAGCTCACTTTGAACCAATCGAGTCACCGCTCGATCTGGGCTCGGGACTCTTCCCGCATACGCCAACAAGGCACGGGGTCTCGCCCTCTGGTCACTCAACATGCTGACCATAAAAGCCCTCATAGACTCAAGAACTCGCTGCTCGAGGAGCGCGATCTCACGGCGCTTCGATCGCCTCAACGCCCGCTCTAGGCGTAACAGGAGGAGCCGCTTTGGTGGAATGCCATCGTTGTCGCTTGGGACGATGTCCCTGCATGATCGATCCGATCCCGATACCTCGACGCCGCTCGAACCTCCTCCGAGACGGGTGGATCGCATGTTGGCGATCTACATCCAAACCAACAACGAATCAAAACTCGCTCTGTCACCATTCCACAACACCAAACAAGGCATACACTAGATGATAGGTATTGTAAATTCTTAACCCTTTTCCTTTCTAAAACAATAAATCTAGGCGTACTGATGATGGCGCTGAGTGCCGATGATCATGGAAAACGACCTACAACAAAAGGTCGGTCTACAGAATCTATGACTCGAGCTCGATACCAATCAGTAAAGACCAGGACCCAAAAGGGGCTCTAAATGGGCCTTTACCCCAATGCATGTAGTGAAAATAAAAGATATTAAGAAAAATACATTTCGGATCCCAAGTAAAAACAGAAACATTCAACAACCAAAACATACATTTCTAAAAGCATACTACGATCAGAGATTTATTTAAACCATTAAAACAATCCACAAGTACAAATATCTGGAATCCATAAAACGTAAGAAAACATCCCGGGGCTCTGTGCCCGTCTACATGCATTCATTGGGGAAATAACAAAAGTCAAGAGTCATGATAAATAAAATAGAATAATCAGAGATGACAAAGCAGATTCCATGATCACGGCTCCTCCATCACCATCCTGTCTCCGCCTTGATTACCGTGGAAAACCACAGAATAAGGGTGAGTAACGAATTACCCAAAGTAAGAATCCCCAACCGGGTACAATACGATATACATGATCATCTAGAAGAATGTATGCAAGCTATGAGTACAAACACAGAGCGGAGCACATAGCTAAGTCCACACTTGGACCTCGGATGCCATCTCGTGGTCTTAGTCCGGAAAAATACCACAACACACTATATACGCGCTATACGGGAACAAGTCCGGCCTCGGCGCTGTCTCTCATCGTCACGAAAGGTGCACTAGCTCAAGATCCCGAGGAGCTCTCGATCGGCTGTTGTAATGAGCGTAAGCGCGCACCGCATGCTACCGCAAACTCGGGGTGCCGGGTCTAGTGGCAAGCGCGCCCGTGTTCGCCACCATGCCTAACTAAATCTCCGGATCGGTGTCACCGACATAGGGTGTGAGACACGGACACGTGAACTATGTCACTGTACCACCGCTTTGAGGCTAAGGAACCGGCCGTGGTAGGCTTACACCAGAAGCGGTCCTTGCCCTAACAGTGGCAATCAAGGGCTACGGCCGAACACGCCGAGGACGCGTGCCGATCGCCGAGGACGAGGCAATGCCAAGTTATCATCCCGACCGTTGGGGCATTTAACGACCGCCACCCTCACCCAAGATTGCGTGGCCTACCGGTTGGGATAGCTAATCCCTCACGGGGTCCAAGGACGGAGAAGCGTCTCGAACGTCCTTGCCATAGATGCAAGATACTTTATGCATCGGGCCGGATGATTCTATCTACCTCAATTCTAAACCTTAACAATAATAACGATTCAATCAATGCGGTCCAATACGTGCTCATCGGATACAAAGAACCTAGCATGATACTACGAAGCAAGAACAGATATCGAACATGCTAGAATAGAACAACCTAGCATGGGCTAACATGAGAAACAATACAAGAGTTCATGCCATCAGAATTGTAAGCAGAGCACCTAGAGATAAACATGCTAGTAATCATACGGGCATACAAAACAACAATCACAAATATACCGCAGGTGTCCACACAACCCCGTAAGAAATCCTTACCTTGGCGGAAGACTTCTACACACAAATCCTAAGTCTGCGGAACAATCCCGAGCTAGCGGCGGGAACCTAGCAAACCAACAATAATCGGCATCTAAAATATCTAAACAACAATAGAAAAACAAGCTCGGCTCAAAGGGAACTCACGCGCGCGACGACACGAGCTTGGGGTCGCTGGCGAAGCCGGCACGGCAATGACGCTGCTTGGTGTGCGCGCGGCACGCAGACGGACGCTGCGCTGGCTGCGCGCGCCGCGCACACGCACGGCAGGAGGCGCGCGCTTGGCGAGCGGCTGGGCGGCGGCGCGCGGCGCGGGCGCGGCGATGCGAACACGGCGAGCGCAAGGGCCGGCGAGGCGCGCGCGCGGCGTAACGTCTGGCGCGGCGGCGCGCGGCGAGCAGCGATTCGGCAAGCGGACACGGCGAGGGCGTGCGATATGGCGACGCGGACGCGCGCGCGTAGGCGCGATGGCGGCGCGCGGCGCGGGCCGACGCGCTGGCGCTGGCGAGGACCTCTCTGGCGTGGCGAGCGATCGGGCGATCTGTCTTCTTTGGGCGGGCGAACGGCAAGGCTCCTGGGACAGATTCGGGCGTCGCGAGCGATCGGTGGACGCGGCGACGGCAGGGCGCGTCTGTCTTCTTTGGCTCGGCTACACTACCGGCCGCAATCATCAACACACACACAACACACCTCTTTTCACTTGGCCAAACGCACACCAAACGGATGAGAAGAAGAAGAAGAAGATCAATACCTACCCGGAATGATGATGATCGAACCCAAGGAGATGCAAGGATGAAGAATCGGCAAGGCTATGGAGGTGGAGAGCTTGGGCGGCCAAGAGGTGTTTTGGAGAAGAAGATGGAATAACCTAATACTATTTCATTTAACCAAATGCACCAAAACTCCAAAATCCAAGGTTAACTAAGAAGTGATGCAGAAAGAGCAACAAGAGCACCTAATGGCTCAATTGGCACACCTCTCTACAAGCTTCCCAGAGACCCGGGTTCAAACCCCTACTGCAAACACAATTTCCTTTATTTTTACTTTTGCATCAAACCTTGCTCAAACCAAACCTCAAACCCCTCCAAAAACCTACAAAAACCATCCAATAATTTTAGTAACTGGAAAAGACACAAACGACCCTGACGGCCCGACCAAATTACCAAATTACCCCTAGGGCATACCTGGAAGACCGGGAAGAAAAACCTGGGTCGTTACACGGGGCTACCTGCAACTGAACAGCTTGAGGATAACAACTCAAAGGTCTAACCAACCAATGCCACGACACCACCATGCCAACCCACTCAGCTTTGGCTCAACTAAATGCCAACTACAAACGCGCAACAACTAGGAGCAAAGCCTGAGAAAGGCTTGCTCTGCATAACTCAACTCAAGCTTACAACGGGCGAAGCTCGCCTCCAAGGACATGCCACTCTCAAGTCCAACTGGCTAAACAAAAGACTTCCTCCTTTTAGCTTAGGCCTAACTCATCTTCCAACCAGAGACTCCACACCAGGGACATCTCAAGGAATACGAATAACGACAACCACGATGCTGGCGAATTGCAAGCAACATGAACCTGACAAGGCTACCTCAAAATTTAAGGCTCGAGGCTGGCACCCACGGTGCAACTCAACGACCATAGAAACTAGGGGTTCCTCAAACTCCAATGATCCAACAACTTCTAACAGCAACTCAACCACTTAAACTGGCTGACCACCGTCCTCACGGGGTCGAACAACTAGTTGCTTACTATCAACACCACGCAGGAATTCCTCTAGCTGGGCTGATCGCTGATGCACCCTGATCAACTCCACAACTCAGGAGCTATGCTGCTCCTCCTAAATGGGGACGATTCCCCAACAAGCGGACATCCGAAGGACAACGAACTTCACACACGCTCGCTGTCTTGCTCAACCCAAGGGCAACAATCCAACTCTCTCATAAATAACAGCAGAGAGATTCCACAATCGATTGAACCACCAACTTAGAACTAGCAGTACTTATCCAAACACCGAAGGAGGTGCCAACTTTCGAACTTTCCAAACAAGAACAAGTCCTCAGGGCCACGCCCGCTTGCTCCAACCAAGCTAGCTCTTACAACAACATGGGAACCAAACCTTGGCCAACGCCAAGCACCAACTGATAACAATTTCGAAACCAACGCGGAGGTACCAAAAAAACAACACTAGCTTGTCAACCGACTACAAGCTTCCAGCAACTCAAACGAGGAACACTGCCTGGGTCTGACTGAGCTCTGGTGAGGCTCTCCACAACCTAGGGTTCCTCTTATCACCCTCCGACACACACTGTTGTCAAACGGTCTATCAGACAACTGGCTAAACGGGCACAACTCTCTCCAGCATCTCAACTATGCTGGCTCGCTCCATCTCTTCGAAAAACAAGAAGACTAGGAATACTACAGAATGTGTCAACCTTCAACTCAAGCATCGACCACATTGTAGCTTTGTAACAGCCCAGTTTCCTATTCCAGTTTTCGAGGTGCCTTCAGGTCAAGATTCAGTTGTTTGGTTGGGTTTTAGAGCCGTTTGGACCCTTGGGGGTATTTTGGTCTTTTGGCTCCCCGGGCAGGATTTGTGGTTTTCAGGGCTTCGAGGTAGCTCCTGCCTTTGTCGAGGCTTGTTTGTTGGTGGGTGCGAGTCCCGAGGTGTTTGGGCTAGTCGGTTGGATGCTCGGTTGTGGTTTGGGCTTTGGCAAAGTGATGGTTGGTTGTGTGCTTCCTTTGGGATTCGAGCCCGAGCCCTTAGTGTTGCTTTGGGAGTTGGATTTAAGTGAGTTTTATTTATTGGAATAGATTGCTTCGGTCGGGTCTCGAAGGAGGAAGCCGGGAAATGGGATTTTAAGGTTTTGATTTTGGATAAAAGTGGATAAGGATGGATAAAATGAGATAAAAATCCCATTTTTCCCTTTTTTCCCATTTTCTTTTATTTCCTTTTCAAAATCCATTTTTTTTTTCTCTCTCTCTCTCCCCGAGCCCCCTAGCCGAGCAGCCCCTTTGGTCGCCCAGCTGCGCACTGTGCCGTGTAGCGCGCCCTCGCCCGGGTCCGTGTCGCCCTCGCTCGCCAGGTCGCGTCGCCAGCCCGAGCTCGCCCAGCCCGGCCGCACAGTGTCGCTCGTCTCGTCCGCGCCCGTGTCGCCCAGTGCCGAGCCGTCGCGTTGTGTCGCTCGCGCCCGCGCACCATCCATGTGTCGAGCGCGCGCGCAAGGCGCCAGCTATCGGCCGAAGCTAGCGCCCGCGCCCGTGCGCTCTGTAGCCCCGCGCGCGCTGTCGCAGCCGCAATGGCCAGCGCCCGTGCAGCGTGCCCAATGAGCCCTCTGCGCCCAGCGCGCCAACCACCCTCTTTGGTTTGCCTAGCCCGTCAAATTGGCTCTTTCGCGTGTCAGCCGCGCCTCGTGAGTTGCTCCCGAGCCGAGCCCTGTTTATTTTATTGTATTTAGGGCTATTTTATGATTATTGATGTGTTTGTTTGGCTCGATATAGGTTGCTCGGGTTCGATCGCAGTTAATTTTATTGTGTGTTTTTGCCTTCCGACCAGGTAAGGATTTCTTATCGGAGTTGTGTGGGCCCTGCGATATTTTCATGATATGCCTTGTATGTTTGCTTACTGTTATGAGCATGATAGTAATAGATCAGCTTTGATTGAATTCTTGCTAGCATGTTTGCCTGATTTTACATGTTAGTGCCATGCTAGGTTTGTTCTGCCAGCATGCTTATGATTCCTGCTTAAGCTCGTAGTATCATGCTAGGTAAATGTGATTGATGTCGGTCATTGTTTGCTAGCCAGGAATCATTGCTTTTTGCTCTGTACTCTTAGATAGAGTTGTAGGGTTTGTCATCATCCAGAGGCTGAGCGGACATAACGTACTTTGTCCCCACTGATCGGGAGTAAAGTGTGCGCAGCATAACGTATCTTCCTTCCCCCCCCCCCCGGTCGCCAAGGTGGATTTAGCTCAGGTCGGGAGTAAAGTGTGCGCAGCATAACGTATCTTGCTTCCCCTCCGACCCACCGGTTGTGGAATTAGCTACCCACTTCGGCATAGCCTAGTTTGTAGCCTGCTAGAGCGGAACCCTGGCATCGGTGTAAGCCTGCCCTGGCCGGTTCTTAGCTTCAGGTCGGTGGATCATGCTGCATAGATGAGAGCCGAGGGCCTCGCGCTACTGTGATCAGTGACACCACTTTCGAGTTATAGGCATGCGTACCTGGCCCGTGTAGTTTGCCCTTAGGCCCCCGCATTTATGCCGGTTGTAGAGAGCATGCGGTGTGCGCGCACACGCATTAGTTGCCGGTTCGGAGAGCTCCCCTGGGCTAATGTCGTGAGTACACCATTCCTTCCGCTAGAGCCTGACTTCGGGTACTCTCCCGTAAGTCCAGATTAGTGCAAGGGCAAGGAGGCCCTGAGGACATTCTAGGGATCAGTGTATTCCCCCCGAGTGACAGATACCTCGGTGATGTCCAGATTGGTCGATGTATCCAATCCCTAGGCGGAAGAAAGAGACTTCGATGACTCTCGGATCTTGTTTTATGAGCTCGTTGAGCCATGATATGTGTTGGTAGCTGTTTGCTTGCATGCTTTGGTACTAGATGACTGATTATATCGTATTGTACCCCGGTTGGGGATTCTTACTGAGTAATTCGTTACTCACCCTTATTTTTGTGGTTTTTCCACAGGTAACCATGGTGCGAGTCAGGATGGCTGGGAAGGAGTTGTGATCATGGAAACCCGTTGTTCAACTCTGAGTCTTATGTTTATGTTGATGTTTTAAATGTTCTCTGAATGCATGTAGTTGGGCACGGAGCCCTAGGGTGTTTTCTGAATGTATTTCTGGATTCTAGCATTAAGTAAAGTTTGTAAATGTATTTGTCTTGGAACAGGTGCTTTGAAACAGGGACAGGTTCCAGGAATTGATGTTGACTTTTAAATGGATGTTTTATGTTTTAGTTTTTACTTAGAATCTAAACACCATCTTGCAAATTTTCAGTAGATTTGTATGCATGCATTGAGGTAACGACCTATTTTAGAACCCTTTTGGGTTGGGTCGTTACAGGTTCTACCCAGGGTAGGGATCCGAACAACACTCTTAGCAATGACCGTCAGAAACTACGCGGCTTTGCTACCACCGCCCTTGTTAAGTTCCAACTGAACTCCAACCATCGATCAACAAGAAATTCCTCTACCTAGGTCAAGGGCCAACTAGCATAACTTGCCTAAGCAACAACCCAGCTACAAGCACGGTATCCTTACAACCAAAGTTAGGGCACTTGCCAAGAGTTAAAGCCCTAACACCTCAAAGACTGAGCACTAGTTTCTCAACACGAACCTTTCGTGGTTCCCAAAACATACACCACGGAACGAGCTACACAAAAGTACACTGGCGTGTGCAGCTCCAACTTGAATCCTTAAGATCCAACAAGAACTCTCACACAAGGCAACCTTTGCCTCCAAATAGAGCCACAACTAGAAAGGGAGCAACAAGTGTTCAAACCCACTCGGGGTCAACTCACCACGAAATGCCACATTGGCCAACTCACTCTACAAGAGCGTATCCTCACCAAGCTAACAAACCTCATACCAATGTGTCAACCCAAATGTGCTCCGCACAATCCATCCAACTCATGGCTCCAACTCTGGACCAACCACGCATCGAACGACCTTTGTACCCAACTCTTGGTGACCCCGAAACTCCTGCTTTCCCTCGAACGACCTCACACTTGTAGTCATCCGACTACCACCGAGCTAGATCTCTTATGCAACCCAAATAGGTGCAACCTCAGGAAATGAGTACAAGGATAGTGGGGATGCTAAACTCCGTGTGGGCCATAGAACTACCTGCACATCTGGTGCGAACTGGCCTGAACCTAGGCCTCCTTACCACGCTTAGTGCCAACAAGCTCTACATCTTTTCAGCTCAAACAACTATGAACGAGCTCTACGTCCCCACTAAGGGTAGGGAAGGTAACACTCCAGGTGACGAGGACAAT
The DNA here is from genome assembly GCA_036507275.1 of Sicyos edulis. Taxonomy (NCBI): domain Eukaryota; kingdom Viridiplantae; phylum Streptophyta; class Magnoliopsida; order Cucurbitales; family Cucurbitaceae; genus Sicyos; species Sicyos edulis. The sequence continues at coordinate 7,401,908 of CM071847.1, forward strand.
GGCACTCAAAACAAGAAGCCCAACACTCGAACAGTCTAATCTCTGGCATCTCCTCTAACAGGCATGCCACAGCCTACTCCTGCATCCCACTCGATGCTCAACAAATTCTCAGGCCATCCCTCAGGTGGCAACAACTAGTTCCACATTTGGAACATGCTAACAAAAAGAGTGCTCCACTCTACTAGCCAACTGAAAGCCACGAACGGGTTAAGTCCCGACAAGAAAACTTCACTCTGCACCCTGACTACGGGGTACTAACCGAGCTGGCTGCAAAACAGTAGCGGGCTTGCAAGGGTCAAGATGTCTCTACATCTTCCTCAAAAGCTACTAACACGGCCACTTGCCAATCGACTGGGTGACTGGTGGAGACTCTGCTGGTCCACCTCTCTCAAGGGACTTCCACCACCAAACTGTTGTATCAAACAACACCAGAACGGCACGCCTTGGCCTCTGAACATCAGGTCATCCCAACACTCGGATGATAAACTCCATCCTGGCCAACCACCCCGCTTCTGCTTGCCAACCTCGGCGGCTCCATCAACGCCAACTAACTCATCAGCATAAACCTGCTGATCATGCCCTCCTGGGAACCTCCGGGGCTACTGGAGCTACTGGGGGTGTCTCCTAAATAAACTCTGTCAGCTGGGCTATCTATGCCCGGGACTCCTCACTACGCGCTACAAATCGCGCAGGTCTCCGCTCTCGATAGCTAAAAGACACGCCATCAATTCTCTCATGGCTGGAGCACACTCTGCTCAAGGAGTCTCACTCTGAGGCATGCTAGCCTCTACCCTCTTCTCTTGGCAACTCAACTGCCATGGCCAAGGTGGCCTACGGGTCTAGACAATCCTGGACGTGGTCTCATCATCAACATGCGCAGTCCAACTCCTCGAATGAAAATACCAAACGTCCCTGCTCCTCTATGTGTAATCAGCATAAGCGATCTACACTAAACACAAAGCTAGTCCACAATGGGACTCTCACTGCCAAACAGGGTAACACATGTATACTAGATGCAATATTGTAAAATAAACCCTTCGCTTAATGAACTTAGACAAACCTGACGGCCGTGGAGTGCTGATGATCATGGGGACAACAACCTACAAAGCAGGTTAGTCTACAAAATCTATGACTCTGTGCTCTGATACCAACTGTAAGGACCCGACCCAAAATACGGTCCTAAACCTAGGTCCTCACTCAGCATGCAAGTTAAATATTTCAACAAGCAGTTTAGTGCTCATATTTAAAACTTTTCAAAACATTTGAGAATGGGGAACACTCAAAACATAACCAACAATTTTCATTAAGCAAATCCAACAAAGTAAAAACAAGCCTGACCAGTATTTATCAAAAACACTCAAAACAGTTTAAACAACTTTAACAACATTCCCCTAGGACTCCTGTCCATCTACATGCTAAACAAATAATGCAAATAATAAATGACAGAGTGTCGGCAGTTCCGATGATCAATCAGCTCCCTCCGCTAGCCATCCCGGTGTTGTCCCAAGTTACCTGGTGGAAAAACCACATAAATAAGGGTGAGTATAAACATACTCAGTAAGAATCCCCAACCGGGGTACAATACGATACATCAGTCATCTAGCAACCTAGTATACATGCAAACAAAACGAGCTCAGAAACAACAAGTTGGCTCATGCTAACCGCCGATCTAGAAATTGCCTATTCAAGGACTTACAACCACAACCTACACTAGGTTCTACACCTTGATGCCCATCGGGGTCTCACACAACCTAGGACGCGATGATGCCCTTCGGGGTCTTACACATAAGGATGCCCATCGGGGTCTTACACCTGCTAAACTCGGTGATGCCCATCGGGGACTTACACACAAGGATGCCCATCGGGGTCTTACTCCACAAATCAATGATTCCCATCGGGGTCTTACACATACGGATGCCCATCGGGGTCTTACACCTCAAGCTATCAATGCTGCCCAACGGGGTCTTACACATCTAGGATGCCCATCGGGGTCTTTTTCCAGCTAACAATGATGCCCATCAGGGTCTTACACATATGGATGCCCATCGGGGTCTTACACCTCAATTCAATGATGCCCATCGGGGACTTACACCTCTAGCCGTCAATGCTGCCCAACGGGGTCTTACACATATAGGATGGCCATCGGGGTCTTACTCCAGCTAGGATCAGGGAGATGCCCATCGAGGTCTTACACTCCCTAGCAACCTTATGACGCCCATCGGGGACTTACACATAAGCCAACAGTATAGTGCCCATCGGGGACTTACATACACTAGCAACGCATTGGTGCCCATCGGGGACTTACCCAAGCGGAACCTAAACTAACAACCCCTAACGGTCTCCTAAGTACAGGGACACGAACTAGCCTAACAATCAGACAATCAACATTACCTGTCTAACCCTAGCAAGAAACCAACAGAATACAAGCAGGAAACATGGATATGCCAGGGTAAGGAAAGTCCCTAGCATGATACTACGAACTCAAGCAGGAATCGAAAGCATGCTGGAAGAACAAACCGAGCATGGCACTAACATGAGCAACAAGCAAACATGCTAGCAAGATTTCAAACACAAGTTGTTCTATAGCTAACATGCTCATAACAGTAACCAAGCATACAAGGCACAATCCTGAAAGCATCGCAGGGTCCACACAACCACGGTAAGAAATCCTTACCTGGAAGCAAGCAGAGAATATCAATCACACCCAACAAGTGACCCTCGAGCTTCTAAGTGAACCCGAGCAACCTAAGCAAGCAATAAAATCATCCTAATTAAGCAAACAACAACTAACATCTTAAAGTCCAAAAGAGTGGAGGCTCGGGAATTACAAACCGAGAAGGCACTAGGTTTCGGCCCAACTCTCTCTTGGCAAAACAGGCTCTCGGCTTCAAGGGGCTGGCAAGTCAGGCGGTAGAGGCGAGTAGGGTGGGCGCTGCCGATTGCCAGTGGCGCAAGCAGCGAGCAGCAGGACGGGCTCGCACGGCGACATGCGTATGGCGCGCGCGGCAAAGACGGCGAGCCGGGCACGACACGGCAACAAGGACTAGGCGAGTGGGTGCGACGCGAATAGGCTGGCGGGAGTCTGGGTGCTATCTTTGGGGGTGTCTTTGGGCGTCTTGGCCGCTCACCGGCCGTGGCGATGTGCGTGGATCGAGGCTATCTTGGCAAATTTGCAGGCGCGCGCTTGTGGCCGAGGCCGTGCAGGCGAGCGGTTGGGTCCGATGCGCTGGTCTTGGCTCTCGGTTCTTGATTCTTGGAGGACGACAAGGTGAGAGGGAAGGAGTGATGGAGGGTGGGCGGGAAAATATGGGAAGGAATTTTCTTGGTTTGCCTTCCTTTTCCTAACTTAAATGGACCTTGGTGACCTAAATCCCTTCCCAAGGCTTCCTCCTTCGAGTCCCGGCTGATGCAATCTTTTCTCTTAATTAAAACTCATTTAAATCGAGCTTCCAAATCACCATTAGGTCAAGGGTTCAAATCCTAATGGAAGCACTTTTAATTAACATTAATTTTGTTAATAACCACAACATCTTCAAACTACCAAACAACTAGCACCAACTTCTTGAATCTTGCAACCAACAACAATCAAGCCTCGATAAAGGGCAGGAATGACCCTGGAATCCTGAAAATCCACAAACCCTGACCGGGGAGCAAAAAGACCAAAATACCCCTAAGGGTTAAAATAGCTTTAACGGCCCAACCGAACAACTGAATATTGAACCGAAAACACCTGGGAAACCGGAATAGAAAACTGGGCCGTTACAGTTTCTGTAAGGACCCGACCAGGAATACGGTCCTAAACCAAGGTCCTCACTCAGCATGCAAGTTAAATATTTCAACAAGCGGATAGTGCTCATATTTAAAACTTTTCAAAACATTTGGAAATGGGGAACACTTAAAACATAACCAACGATTTTTATTGAGCAAATCGAACAAGGTAAAACAAGCCTGGCCAGTATTTATAAAAGAACATTCAAAACAGTTTAAACAACTTTAACATCATTCCCCTAGGACTCCTGTCCATCTACATGTTGAATAAATAATTGTAACAATAAACGGCAGAGAGTCAAGTAGCTTTCCATGATCAATCGGCTCCTCCGCTAGCCGCCCCCCTGTCTTTGCCCCAAGTTACCTGGTGGAAAAACCACATAAATAAGGGTGAGTATAAACATACTAAGTAAGAATCCCCAACCGAGGTACAATACGATACATCAGTCATCTAGCAACCTAGTGTACATGCAAACAATACGAGCTCAGAAGCGACCAGTTGGGTCAGGCTATCTGCCGGTCTAGAAATTGCCTATTCAAGGACTTACTACCACAACCTACACTAGGTTCTACAACTTGATGCCCATCGGGGTCTTACACAACCTAGGACGCGATGATGCCCATCGGGGTCTTACACATAAGGATGCCCATCGGGGGCTTACACCTGCTAAACTCAGTGGTGCCCATCGGGGACTTACACACAAGGATGCCCATCGGGGTCTTACTCCACAATTCAATGATGCCCATCAGGGTCTTACACATACGGATGCCCATCGGGGTCTTACACCTCAAGCTATCAATGCTGCCCAACGGGGTCTTACACATCTAGGATGCCATCGGGGTCTTACTCCAGCTAGCAATGATGCCCATCGGGATCTTACACATACGAATGCCCATCGGGGTCTTGCACATACGGATGCCCATCGGGGTCTTACACATACGGATGCTCATCGGGGACTTACACCTCTAGCCATCAATGCTGCCCAATGGGGTCTTACACATCTAGGATGCCCATCGGGGTCTTACTCCAGCTAGCAATGATGCACATCGGGGTCTTACACATACGAATGCCCATCAGGGTCTTACACATACGGATGCCCATTGGGGTCTTACACCTCAAATCAATGATGCCCATCGGGGTCTTACACATAAGGATGCCCATCGGGGTCTTACACCTGCTAAACTCGGTGATGCCCATCGGGGACTTACACACAAGGATGCCCATCGGGGTCTTACTCCACAAATCAATGATTCCCATCGGGGTCTTACACATACGGATGCCCATCGGGGTCTTACACCTCAAGCTATCAATGCTGCCCAACGGGGTCTTACACATCTAGGATGCCCATCGGGGTCTTTTTCCAGCTAACAATGATGCCCATCAGGGTCTTACACATATGGATGCCCATCGGGGTCTTACACCTCAATTCAATGATGCCCATCGGGGACTTACACCTCTAGCCATCAATGCTGCCCAACGGGGTCTTACACATCTAGGATGCCCATCGGGGTCTTACTCCAGCTAGGATCACGGAGACGCCCATCAGGGTCTTACACTCCCTAGCAACCTTATGACGCCCATCAGGGACTTACACTCAAGCCAACAGTGTAGTGCCCATCGGGGACTTACATACACTAGCAACGCGTTGGTGCCCATCGGGGACTTACCCAAGCGAAACCTAAACTAACAACCCCTAACGGTCTCCTAAGTACAAAGACGCAAACTAGCCTAACAATCAGACAATCAACATTACTTGTCTAATGTAACGACCCAGGTTTTTCTTCCCGGTCTTCCAGGTATGCCCTAGGGGTAATTTGGTAATTTGGTCGGGGGCCGTCAGGGTCGTTTGTGTCTTTCGATTACTATAATTATTGGATGGTTTTTGTAGGTTTTTGGAGGGGTTTGTGGTTTGGTTTGAGCAAGGTTCGTTGCAAAAGTAAAAATAAAGGAATTTGTCTTTGCTGTAGGGGTTTGAACCGGGTCTCTGGGAAGCTTGTAGAGAGGTGTGCCAATTGAGCCATTAGGTGCTCTTGTTGCTCTTTCTGCATCACATCTTAGTTAACCTTGGATTTTGGAGTTTTGGTGCATTTGGTTAAATGAAATAGAATTAGGTTATTCCATCTTCTTCTCCAAAACACCTCTTGGCCGCCCAAGCTCTCCATCTCCATAGCCTTGCCGATTCTTCATCCTTGCATCTCCTTGGGTTCGATCATCATCATTAGGGTAGGTATTGATCTTCTTCTTCTTCTTCTCATCCGTTTGGTGTGCGTTTGGCCAAGTGAAAAGAGGTGTGTTGTGTGTGTTGTGTTGATTGCGGCACCGAGTGTAGCCGAGAAGCGGCGACCTTGTCGTTCGCCAAGAAGACAGATCGCCCGCCGTCGCGACGTCCGCCCGATCGCTCAGACGCCCAGATCTGTCCCAGCGGCCTTTGGTCGCTCGCGCCAGCCATAGATCGCCCGATCGTCGCCAGACGCCAGAGGTCTCGCCAACGCCGCGCGTCGGCCGCGCGCGTCGCCGCCTATCGCGCGCCCTCGCCAGGTGTCGCTTGCCGACCGCTCGCCGCGCGCCTTCGCCCAGACGTTCGCGCGCGCGTCGTCCGCGCGAGCCGCTCGCCGTGTTCAGATCGCGACGCCGGCGCCGCGCGCCGCGCTTCGCCCATGACGCGTTCGCGCGCGCGTCCTCCGCTGAAGCTGCTCGCCGTGTCGCATCGCGCGCGCCGGCGCCGCGCGCCGCGCCGAGAGCGCGCCGCGCGCGCGCCTCGTCCTGCCGTGCCGTGCCACAGCGGCCAGCAGCAGCGTCCGTCCGTGCCGTGCGCGTGCTGGCCAGTAGCAGCGTCCTTGGCCCTGCTGCGGCTTCGGTCGGCCAGCGACCCCAAGCTCGTGTCGTCGCGCGCGCGTGAGTTCCCCTTTGAGCCGAGCTTGTTGTTCTATTGTTGTTTAGATATTTTAGATGCTGATTATTGTTGGTTTGCTAGGTTCCCGCCGCTAGCTCGGGATTGTTCCATGACTTAGGATTTGTGTGTAGAAGTCTTCCACCAAGGTAAGGATTTCTTCTACAGGGGTTGTGTGGACCTCTATGGTATATTTGTGATTGTTGTTTTGTATGCCGTGTATGATTACTAGCATGTTTATCTCTAGGTGTTACATTCAATTCTGATCGCATGAACTCTTGTATTGTTTCTCATGTTAGCCCATGCTAGGTTGTTCTATTCTAGCATGTTCGATATATCATTCTTGCTTCGTAGTATCATGCTAGGTTCTTTGTATCCGATGAGCACGTATTGGGTGCATTGATTGAATCGTTATTATTGTTAAGGTTTAGAATTGAGGTAGATAGAATCATCCAGGGCCCGATGCATAAAGTATCTTGCATCTATGGCAAGGACGTTCGAGACGATTCTCCGATCCTTGGACCCCGTGAGGGATTAGCTATCCCAACCGGTAGGCCCCGCAATCTTGGGTGAGGGTGGCGATCGTTAAATGCCCCAACGGTCGGGATGATGACTTGGCATTGCCTCGCGTCCCGGCGGCCGCGCGTCCTCGGCGTGTTCGGCCGTAGCCCTTGATTGCCACTGTTAGGGCAAGGACCGCTTCACGGTGTAAGCCTACCACGACCGGTTCCTTAGCCTCAGTGCGTTGGTACTGGTGACATAGTTCACGTGTCCGAGTCTCACACCCCTATGTCGGTGACACCGATCCGAGAGATTTAGTTAGGCATGGTGGATCGAACACAGGCGCTTGCCACTAGACCCAGGCACCCCCGAGTTTGCAAGAGCATGCGGTGCGCGCTTACGCTCATTACAGGGCGATGGAGAGCTCCTCGGGATCTTGAGCTAGTGCACCTTTCGACGTATCGGCGATGAGGCGCCGAGGCCGGGACTTGTTCCGTATGATAGCGTTTAGTGTGTTGTGGTATTTCCGGACTAAGACCACGAGTTGGCATCCGAGGTCCAAGTGTGGACTTAGCTATGTGCTCCGCTCTCGTGTTTGTACTCATAGCTTGCATACATTCTTCTAGATGATCATGTATATCGTATTGTACCCGGTTGGGGATTCTTCTTTGGGTAATTCGTTACTCACCCTTATTACGTGGTTTCCCGCGTGTAATCAAGCGGGAGAGACAGGATGGTCGATGGAGGAGCCGTGATCATGGAATCCTGCTTTGTCATCTCCGATTATTCTATTTTATTTATCATGACTCTTGACTTTTGTTATTTCCCCAATGCATGTAGACGGGCACAGAGCCCAGGATGTTTTCTTACGTTTTATGGATTCCAGCATATTTATACTTGTGGATTGTTTTAATGGTTTAAATAAATCTCTGATCAGAGTATGCTTTTAGAAATGTATGTTTTGGTTGTTGAATGTTTCTGTTTTTACTTGGGATCCGAAATGTATTTTTCTTAATACCTTTTATTTTCACTACATGCATTGGGGTAAAGGCCCATTTAGAGCCCCTTTTGGGTCGGGTCTTTTCTGATTGGTATCGAGCTCGTGAGTCATAGATTCTCAGTGAGGCCCGACCTTTTTGTTGTAGGTCGTTTTCCATGATCATCAAGACTCAGGCAGTCATCAGTGCACGCCTAGATTTATTGTTTTAGAAAGGAAAAAGGGTTAAGAATTTACAATACCTATCATCTAGTGTATGCCTTGTTTGGTGTTGTGGAATGGTAGTGAGCAGGAGTTTTGATTCGTTGTTGGTTTGGATGTAGATCGCCAAAGATGCTATCATCCGTCTGGGAGAGGAGGTTCGAGAGCGGTCGAGGTATCGAGGATCGGATCGATCTCGCAGGACATCGTCCCAAGCCGACATCGATGGCATTCCACGGCGGCTCATTTCCTTCTTACGCCTAGAGCGGGCGTTGAGGCGATCGAGCACCGTGAGATCGCTCCCGGAGCGAGTTTGCCGAGTCTATGAGGGCTTTTATGGTCGGCATGTTGAGTGACCAGAGGCGAGACCTGTGCCTTGTTAGCGTAGCGGCGGAAGAGTCCCGAGCCCGGATCGAGCGGTGACTCGATTGGTTCAAGCAGAGCTCGAGAGCACCTCCGGCTCCACAGAGCAAGTAGCCCCAGAGGCGGATATGGCGAGGGTGCCGAGGAATTGGGTAGGTGGTCAAGGATTTTGTGAAGTGGAAGCTCGAGAAGTTTGATGCCACCGGTGATGCGTTAGCGGCGGCCAGTGGATTGCCCATTTGGAGTACACCTTCCCGATCATGGTGTGCCCGATATTCGAGAGGCGAGGTGTGCGGCTCATGTGCTAGGAGGCCTGGCGAGATGGTGGTGGGAGTCCACCTTGAGCGAGAGACCGGTGGGTCTCCACCCGCTACTTGGGAGTTCTTCAAGGTGAGTTCAAGGTAAAGTTCATCGGTGATGAGGCTCGGGAGAAGATGGTGGAGCTCTTCCCGAACACAGGCGAGGTTCGATTCCATTGAGGAATATGAGCGCAAGTTCTCGAGTATGGATATTTTGCTCCTCGTTGATTGCCACCCCAGAGTGAAGATTCGGAAGTTCATATCCGGATTGAGGCGGAGTGTTTCCGAGATGTCGGGGCTCGTGCCCCGACACTTATGCTAGGGCTGCCCGATTAGCCACGATCTATAATGGGAAGTATCTGCTGAGCGGGTTGTTGCCGCTCTTGTTGGCGTCTGTCCCAGCGAACATTGGGGCGTAAGAGAAAGTTTGACTTTCGGGAGGCGGCGCGCGCCGCCAAGGGCGATTTGAAGCAGAGATCACGGAGAGCTCCGGTCCGTTCCGGCCAGCAGCGAGAGGAGGACCGAGCGAGTTCCCGCTTGTGCCACTTGTGGGAAAGTCCACGCGGAGCTTGTCGGCTGGACCTAGATTGTGCTTCCGTTGTGGTAGAGAGGGGCACATGGCCCGTTTACGTGATCGGCCCGGCTATGGCGGCTCGGCCATGTGGCAGCAGCGAGGTCGAGTGTTTGCTACGACGTCAGAGGCCGAGCGTGCACGGATGCCGGCTATGGCGGTACGCTTCTTGTTTTAGATCACTGCGCATTTGTCTTGTTTGATTCTCGTTCCACGCATTCTTTTGTATCTGTGTTGTTTCTTTGAGCATGCTAAGTTAAGACTAGAGCCTCTAGGTTTCGAGTTATCTGTTGCAACTCCTTCGGGAGTTGATATGTTGGCTAGAGATAAGATTAGGGATGGCGGATCGAGATATCCAGAGAGTTGCTAGTGGCTACGCTCATAGTCACGCCTATGAGCGGTTTTGATGTGATTCTTGGTATGGAGTGGTTAGTCGCTAACCCGCGCGTTGATCAGCCACCGGAAAGAAAGTAGTGTTCGAGCCGCTGGTCGGCCCGACTTTAAGTTTCGTGGAGTCAGTGGTGGAGTTTGCCCGCCGATGGTGTCACCGTGAAAGCTCGTCGTTTGCTAGCTCATGGAGCTTGGGGCTATCTAGCCAAGTTGTGCGGGAAGAGCCGCCCCTCGCTGTCTGTTGATCAGAACCGGTCGTGCAGGAGTTCGCGGATGTGTTTCGAGGAGTTACTGGGGTTGCCCCCAAAGAGAGAGGTTGACTTCATTATTGAGCTCGAGCCGAGGACCCTCCCTATCTCGAAGGCTCCGTGATCGCATGGCGCCCCGTGAGTTAAAGGCGAACCAAGATTTGCCGGGAGATGTTAGACCGAGGGTTCATCCGTCCAAGTGTGTCCTCGGGGGGAGCACGATTACATTTGTGAAAAAGAAGGATGGTTCTATGCGCTTATGTATTGATTACCGCGAGCTTAATAAGGTGACGATGAAGAATAAGTATCCGTTGCCCCGTGATCGATGATTTGTTCGTCGGCCGAGGAGCTTCAGTGTTCTCAAGATAGATCTCGAGATCCGGTTACCATCGATTGCGGATCGGGGATGCCGACATTCCTAAGATGACTTTCAGTCTAGATATGGTCACTATGAGTTTGTGGTCATGTCGTTTGGATTGACCAATGCCCCACCGCGTTCATGGACATGATGGATAGGGTGTTCAAATCATTTTTGGACGGCCGTCATCGTGTTCATTGGCGATATTACGATTTATTCGAGGTCTAAAGAAGACCATGCGAGCATTTGAGGCGAGTATTGGCGGCTTTGAGGAAAACCGGCTTTATGCGAAGTTTTCCAAATGTGATTCTGGTTGGAAGCGGTGGCCTTCCTAGGCCACGTAGTTTCGAGAGATGGTATAGCCGTGGACCCCGCGAAGATTGAGGCCGTGAGTTCATGGGCCAAGCCGACTTCGATTGCCGAGATTCGCGGCTTTTGCAGGTTTGGCGAGTTACTACCGTCGGTTCGTCAAGGACTTTTTCGCTATAGCCTCGCCCCTCACTCTCGTCGGACGAGGAAGGGTGTCGAGTTTGTTTGGGGCAGCAGTGTGATGAGAGCTTTGCGAGCTCAAGCGCGATTTGACTTCGGCACGGTGTTGGCGATCCGGAGGGGACAGTGGTTTCGTGGTCTCTGATGATGCTTCCAAGTTTGGATTAGGTTGTGTGTTGATGCAAAGACGGAAGGTCATTGCCTATGCTTCCGTCACCAAGCCCGTATGAGCAGAACTACCCGACTCATGATATGGAGTTGGCGGCGATGGTGTTTGCATGAAGATTTGGAGGCATTACATGCGGTGAGCGGATTGAGATGTTTACCGATCACGAGCCTCAAGTATCTGCTTTACTCGAAAGAGTTGAATATGAGGCGAGAGGAGATGGTTAGAGTGGTAAAGGATTATGGCTGCGAGATTTTGTACCATCCGGTAAAGCCAATGTAGTGGCGATGCTTTGAGCGAAAAAGACGTCGCACTCTGCGGCGTTGTTCGATTCAGCCCGATTTGCGAGAGAGTTCGAGCGGGCGAGGTTGCGAGTGTTGTTGGGAGAGGTTACCGCGAGGTAGCTCGATTGGACTATTCACCGTCGATTCGGCAATGGATTATAAACGGCCGGTTGGGTGACCCCGCACTTAAGAGATTGGTTGACCGAGTCGATCTTGCGGTGACTTTGACTTTGTGTATTCACGAGCATGATGGGTTGACTTATAGAGGCCGGTTGTGTGTTCCGGACATTGCGAGTTTCTGAGCGAGTTGCTCTCGGAGGCCCTGATTCCCCTTTTGCTTGGCACCCGGGAGTACCAAGATGTATCAGACCTTAGCGGACCTTTCGGTGGATGGGAATGAAGAGAGATGTGGCAGAGTTTGTCAGGTGTCTCACTTGTCGCAAGTGAAGGCACCTAGGCAGAGGCCACCATTGTAGTTTGTTGCGACCATCGAGTGTACCCGGTGGAAATGGGAAGAGATCTCCATGGACTTTATCTACGGTTTGCCAAGGACTCAGGAAGTTCTCTCAGATTTGGGTGATAGTCGACCGTTTGACCAAGAGCGCACACTTCATTCCGGTAGAGACACTTATACCGTGGAACAAAGGGGCGCAGATTGTTTTTGGAGCAGATCATCCGTTATCATGGTGTGCCGGTGAGGATTGTGTCCGATCGTGACTCATGGTTCACTTCTCGTTTCGGAGAGCGCTCAGAAGGGTTTGGGCACGAGTGCAATTTCAAAGCCTGACTTTTCACCCTCGAGACGGATGGTCGACCGAGAGAGTGAATCGATTCTCGAGGATATGTTGAGGGCTTGTGTGTTGGATTTCCAGTGATTGGGACGAGATTCTGTACTTGATGGAGTTTGCCTATAACAACGATTACGATCGGCGATATCAGATGGCTCCATTCGAGGCATTGTATGGTAAGCGTTATCGGTCCCCCGTGTTCGGGAAGAGGTCGGTGATAGACGAGTTTTGGGTCCCGAGATTCGCTGCGATTGACCAATGGTGCGGTCTGCGAGAAGATTAGAGCTCGTATGTTGATGGCTCTGCTCGGAGAGCAGAAGAAGAGTTACGCCGATGTTCGGCGTCGAGATTTGGAGTTTGAGGTTGGTCGGCATGTGTTCCTTAAGGTTGCTCCGATGCGAGGTGTTACGAGGTTTGTAAGCGTGGGAAGTTGAGTCCCCGTTTTGTTGGTCCATTTGAGATCCTAGAGAGGATTGGCGAGTTGCTTACCGGTTAGCCCTACCTCCGTCACTATCGGCGGTGCATAGTGTTTTCATGTATCGATGTTGAGGCAAGATGTGCCGGACCCGTCGCACATTGTGGACTTTGAGCCTTTGCGGTGAATGAGGATTTGAACTCGAGGAAAAGCGGTGAGGATCCTTGCCTTTGAGACCAAGACGTTGCGTAATCGCGAGATTCGTGTGTAGTAAAGGTTGATGGAAGAGTCGGGGTTACGAGGAAGCCACTTGGGAGGCGGGAAGGCGAGATGAGGTTGCATTACCACAGTGTTTTGTCTTAAGGACTTTCGAGGACGAAAGTCATAAAAAGGAGGAATATTGTAACGACCGAGTTTTTCTTCCGGTCTTCCAGGTATGCCCTAGGGGTAATTTGGTAATTTGGTTTGAGCCGTGCGTCGAAGTCGTTTGTGTCTTTTCAGTTACTAAAATTATTGGATGGTTTTTGTAGGTTTTTGGAGGGGTTTGTGGTTTGGTTTGAGCAAGGTTCGTTGCAAAAGTAAAAATAAAGGAATTTGTCTTTGCAGTAGGGGTTTGAACAGGTCTCTGGGAAGCTTGTAGAGAGGTGTGCCAATTGAGCCATTAGGTGCTCTTGTTGCTCTTCTCGCATCACATCTTAGTTAACCTTGGATTTTGGAGTTTTGGTGCATTTGGTTAAATGAAATAGAATTAGGTTATTCCATCTTCTTCTCCAAAACACCTCTTGGCCTCCCAAGCTCTCCATCTCCATAGCCTTGCCGATTCTTCATCCTTGCATCTCCTTGGGTTCGATCATCATCATTCAGGGTAGGTATTGATCTTCTTCTTCTTCTTCTCATCCGTTTGGTGTGCGTTTGGCCAAGTGAAAAGAGGTGTGTTGTGTGTGTTGTGTTGATTTGCGGCCCGAGTAGAGTGTAGCAAAGCGGCAGCCTTGTCGTTCGCCGGAAGACAGATCGCCCCTGCCGTCGACGTCCGGCCGATCGCTCGCGACGCCCGATCTGTCCCAGCGACCTTGCCGTTCGTCGCCAGCCGCAGATCGCCCGATCGCCGTGACGCCGAGAGGTCTCGCCAACGCCCGCGCGTCGGCCCGCGCGCCGCGTCGCCATCGCGCGCGCCCTCGCCGTGTCCGCTTGCGGCGCTGCGCCGCGCGCCGCCCGAGCATGCGTGCGCGCGCGCGCGTCCTGCCAGCCGCTTTCGCCGTATCCGCATCGCGCGCCACGCGCCGCGCGCGCCCGCCCGACGTTACGTTCGCGCGCGCTCGCCGTCCTGCCGAGCCGCTCGCGCCGATGTCGACGCCGCCACGCCCGCGCGCCGCCCGCCTTCGCCTTGCGCGCGCCGCGCGTCCTGCCGTCTTGCCGTGCCGTAGCGGCGCGGCCAGTAGCGTCCGTCTGCGCAGCGCGCGGCCTTGCGCGGCGTCCTTGCCGTGCCGGCTTCGCGCAGTGCCCCAAGCTCGTGTCGTCGCGCGCGTGAGTTCCGAGCCGAGCTTGCTGTTCTATTGTTGTTTAGATATTTTAGATCGATTATTGTTGGTTTGCTAGGTTCCGCTCGCTAGCTCGGGATTGTTCCATGACTTAGGATTTGTGTGTAGAAGTCTTCCGACCAAGGTAAGGATTTCTTTACAGGGGTTGTGTGGACCTGCGGTATATTTGTGATTGTTGTTTTGTATGCTGTGTATGATTACTAGCATGTTTATCTCTAGGTGTTCATTGCGAATTCTGTGGCATGAACTCTTGTATTGTTTCTCATGTTAGCCCATGCTAGGTTGTTCTATTCTAGCATGTTCGATATCTGTTCTTGCTTCGTAGTATCATGCTAGGTTCTTTGTATCCGATGAGCACGTATTGGGTGCATTGATTGAATCGTTATTATTGTTAAGGTTTAGAATTGAGGTAGATAGAATCATCAGCCCGATGCATAAAGTATCTTGCATCTATGGCAAGGGCGTTCGAGACGATTCTCCGTCCTTGGACCCCGTGAGGATTAGCTATCCCAACCGGTAGGCCCCGCAATCTTGGGTGAGGGTGGCGGTCGTTAAATGCCCCAACGGTCGGGATGATGACTTGGCATTGCCTCGTCCGGCGGCAGTGGCGCGTCCTCCTCGCGTGTTCGGCCGTAGCCCCTGATTGCCACTGTTAGAGGCAAGGACCGCTTCTGGTGTAAGCCTACCGGCCGGTTCCTTAGCCTCGAGTGCGGTGGTACAGTTTGACATAGTTCGCGTGTCAGTCTCACACCCTATGTCGGTGACACCGATCCAGAGATTTAGTTAGGCATGGTGATCGAACACAGGCGGCTTGCCACTAGACCCGGCACCCCGAGTTTGCGGTAGCATGCGGTGCGCGCTTACGCTCATTCTGGCGCCAACTGCGGAGAGCTCCTCGGGATCTTGAGCTAGTGCACCTTTCGTATCGATAGTAGGCAGGTGAGGCCGGGACTTGTTCCGTATATAGCGCGTTTAGTGTGTTGTGGTATTTCCGGACTAAGACCACGAGTTGGCATCAGAGGTCCAAGTGTGGACTTAGCTATGTGCTCCGCTCTGTGTTTGTACTCATAGCTTGCATACATTCTTCTAGATGATCATGTATATCGTATTGTACCCCGGTTGGGGATTCTTCTTTGGGTAATTCGTTACTCACCCTTATTACGTGGTTTTCCACGGGTAATCAAGCGGGAGACAGGATGGGCGATGGAGGAGCTGTGATCATGGAATCTGCTTTGTCATCTCGATTATTCTATTTTATTTATCATGACTCTTGACTTTTGTTATTTCCCCTGAATGCATGTAGACGGGCACAGAGCCCCAGGATGTTTTCTTACGTTTTATGGATTCCAGCATATTTATACTTGTGGATTGTTTTAATGGTTTAAATAAATCTCTGATCAGAGTATGCTTTTAGAAATGTATGTTTTGGTTGTTGAATGTTTCTGTTTTTACTTGGGATCCGAAATGTATTTTTCTTAATACCTTTTATTTTCACTACATGCATTGGGGTAAAGGCCCATTTAGAGCCCCTTTTGGGTCGGGTCTTTACATCTAACCCTAGCAAGAAACCAACAGAATACGAGCAGGAAACATGGATATGCCAGGGTAAGGAAAGTCCCTAGCATGATACTACGAACTCAAGCAAGAATCAAAAGCATGCTGGAAGAACAAACCTAGCATGGCACTAACATGAACAACAAGCAAACATGCTAGCAAGATTTCAAACACAAGCTGTCCTATAGCTAACATGCTCATAACAGTAACCAAGCATACAAGGCACAATCCTGAAAGCATCGCAGGGTCCACACAACCACGGTAAGAAATCCTTACTTGGAAACCAGTAGAAAATAACTACCACAAATCAACAAGCGACCCTCGAGTTTCTAAGTGTACCCGAGCAACCTAAGCAATCAATAAAATCATCCTAATTAAGCAAACAACAACTAACATCTTAAGGTCCAAAAGATGGAGGCTCGGGAATTACCAACCGAGAAGGCACTAGGTCGCGCCCAACTCTCTCTTGGCAAAGCCGGCTCGGCGGCAAAGGCGGCGGCGGGTAGGCAGGCGAGCAGCGGTGTCAAGGCTAGCTGGGCGATGGCGCGATAGGGGACAATGGCGCTTGCACGGCGGCAACACAGCGCACGCGGGACGGCCGCGGCGACACGGATTAGGCTCATGGCGCAATGCAAGCTCGCTTGACGGGCGTCTCGGGCGTGATCGAGGGGTATCTTTGGGCGTCTTGGTTTGCTCATTTGGTTGTCTTTGAAATTGGGCGGCAGCGTCTGTGTGAGGCTGAGGTGGTGCACGCAGGCGAGCGGCCGGGTCCGATGCGCTGGTCTTGGCTCGGTTCTTGATTCTTGGAGGACGACAAGGTGAGAGGGAAGGAGTGATGGAGGGTGAGCGGCAAAACAAGGGAAGGAATTTTCTTGGTTTTCCTTCCTTTTCCTAATTTAAATAGGCCTTGGTGACCTAAATCCCTTCCCAAGGCTTCCTCCTTGAGTCTTATTTGGTGGAGCAATCTTTTTTTTTTTTAAATAAAACTCATTTAAATCAAGCTTCCAAATCACCATTAGGTCAAGGGTTCAAATCCCAATGGAAGCACTTTAATTAACATAATTTTTTGTTAATAACCACACCACCTTCGAACTTCCAAACAACTAGCACCAACTTCTTGAGTCTTGCTACCAACAATAATCAAGCCTCGATAAAGGGCAGGAATGACCCTGGAATCCTGAAAATCCACAAACCTTGACCGGGGAGCAAAAAGACCAAAATACCCCTAAGGGTTAAAATAACTTTAACGGCCCAACCTAACAACCAAATATTGAACCGGAAACACTTGAAAAACCGGAATAGAAAACTGGGCCGTTACAGTTTCCTTCTTTCCTCTTCTTCTTCCTTGGTCGGACATCATCCCTTCGTGCTTAGCCAAGCCATAATCGATGGTTGCGTGTGTGTGTGTGTCTAGAACCAGCCGAGAGCAGCCGCTTGCTGCTACACGTCCAGCAGCAGCAGTTGTGTCGCCCGTCGCCTCACCTTGCCTCACGCGCACCAAGCCTTGCAGGATCGCACTCATGCTGTAGCCAGCCCCAGCACCTCTTGAGCCTCTGCCGCGTGCGCGCCCCGTCGCTGCTGCCGGGGTTTTCAGCTTCGCCTCGCACTCGATCACTCGTTCTTGCACTAGTGCCTTCGTCGAGCAGCAGCTGCATCGCCTCACTCGTCAGTGGTCGCACTCCCAGCCGATCGCCGAGGCACACCTCATTTCGCCACAGCGAAGCTGCACGTGGACAACCCCTACACGCCGCAGCAATGCCGCCTCACCTAGCCCTTCGAGCACCTGTGTTCAGCCACAGCGCAGCAGCCTCCGCGCCCCTGCCACTTGATCGCTCGCGAAGATGTGCCAGTGCCCAGCAGCCGCACGCCCTCGCCGTTCGCTGCCGCCGCTTGTCTGCTGCCTACTACCCCTTGCAGCCTTGCTGAGAGCCTGTCTTGGCGAGTGCTTGGGCCGAGACCTAGTGCCTTCTCGGTTGGTAATTCCTGAGCTTTAATTCTTGACCCTTAGATGTTTTAGCTACTGGTTTTTATTGGGTTGACTTTATTGATTACCTAGGTGGTTCGGGTTGACCTTGCAGCTAGAGGGTTGTTTGTTATTGTTGTGATTGTTTACTACATTTTCCAGGTAAGGATCTCTTACCGTGGTTGTGTGGACCCTGCGATATTATTATGATGTGCCATGTATGTTTGTTTATTGTTATGAGCATGTTAGTGGATAGAACTGCTTGTGTTTGACTTCTTGCTAGCTTGTTTGCTTGTTGTACATGTTAGTGCCTGCTAGGTTTGTTCTTCCAGCATGTTTATGATTCCTGCTTAAGTTTGTAGTATCATGTTAGGTTATGTGTTTTATGTTGAGAATGTATGTTTAGCCAGGAATCGATTACTCACATTTTGGATTATGTGGAGCATCGCCCCGTGCTTGCTACAGATGCGGCAAGGAAGGGCATTTGGCCAGATTCTGTACTCAGGGTTTAGCAGCAGCAGGGTCGGGTGTTTACCACTACTCGCCAGGAGGCGAAGCGTACTAATGACACAGTTGCAGGTACGTTGCTTGTCTTACAGCATTATGCATTTGTGTTGTTTGATTCGGGTTCGACCCATTCCTTTGTTTCTGATGCGTTTGTTAGACAAGCTTGTGTGGAACTCGAACCTCTAGGGTTTGAGCTGTGTGTTGCCACTCCCTTGGGAGTGAGTATGTTAGCTAGCAGTAGAGTTAAGCATGGCCAGATACAGATATCTGATGATATTTTAGAGGCTACCATCATAGTTTTATCTATGAGCGGTTTCGATGTGATCCTTGGTATGGATTGGTTGGCAGAGAACCATGCGTTGATAGACTGCTGCCGGAAAGAAGTGGTGTTTAGGCCGCCTCTGAAGCCGAGCTTCAAGTTTTGCGGTGTCCAAGGTGGAGTTTGCCCGCCGTTGATCTCAGCAGTGAAAGCCCGTAGATTGTTTGCTCGAGGAGCTTGGGGCTTCTTGGCAAAGCTGTCAGGAGATAGCAGCACCACGTTGTCTGTTGACATGGACCCTGTGGTGCAAGAGTTTGCAGATGTTTTCCCTGAGGAGTTACCGGTTTTACCCCCGAAGAGGGAGTTGGAATTCACCATCGAGTTGGAGCCAGGGACTCTTCCCATTTCTAAAGCCCCATATCGTATGGCGCCAGCTGAGTTGAAAGAACTCAAAGTGCGGTTGCAAGAGATCTTTGAATCGTGGTTTCATTCGACCGAGTGTGTCCCGTGGGAGCACATCTGTTTGTTAAAAAGAAGGATGGATCCATGCGTTTATGTATAGACTACGAGAGAGTGAATAAAGTCACGGTGAAGAATAAGTATCCCGCCGCGTATTGATGATCTGTTTGATCGGCCGAGGAGCCTCGGTGTTTTTAAGATTGATTTGAGGTCAGGGTACCATCAACTGAGGATTCGGGATGCAGATATCCCCAAGACCGCATTTAGATCGAGGTATGGTCATTATGAGTTCGTGGTGATGTCTTTTGGACTAACGAACGCCCCTGCAGCATTTATGGACATGATGGACAGAGTGTTCAAGGCATTCTTGGACAACTTTGTCATCGTATTCATAGACGACATTTTGATTTATTCCAAGACAAAGGAGGACCATGCTTCGCACTTAAGGCAAGTTTTGACAGCATTGCGAGAGAATCAATTGTTCGCGAAGTTTTCTAAGTGTGACTTCTGGCTAGAGAAAGTAGCCTTCCTTGGACATATCGTGTCGAAAGATGGTGTAGCGGTGGACCCCGCAAAGATTGAGGAAGTTAGCTCGTAGGCGGACCGAGCGGCGGTCGGCGAGATCGCAGACTTTACGGGGGGCAAGCGAGTTATTATCGGTGTTTCGTGAAAGACTATTCCGCCAAGGCAGCACCCCTGACTCGTCTAACCAAGAAGGGTGTTGACTTTGTTTGGGATGCTAGGTGTGAGGAAAGTTTTGCCCAGCTTAAGCTTAGTTTGACGACAGCACCAGTGTTGGCAGTTCCTAAGGGAACAGGAGGTTTCGTAGTTTATAGTGATGGATCCAAGTACGGTTTAGGCTGTGTGTTGATGCAGCATGGGAAGGTGATAGCTTATGCTTCCCGGCAGTTGAAGCCTTATGAGAAGAATTATCCAACTCATGATATGGAGTTGGCTGTAGTTGTTTTTGCCCTAAAGATTTGGAGGCACTACTTGTATGGTGAAAGGATTTAACTGTTCATGGACCACCAGAGCCTTAAGTATTTCTTCACTCAGAAGGAGTTGAACATGAGGTAGAGAAGGTGGCTCGAGTTGAGTGCAGGACTCTCTGTTGTGAGATCTTGTATCATCCCGGAAAGGCCAACGTTGTGGCTGATGCACTGAGTAGGAAGACGTCGCATTCCGCAGCTTTGCTGAGATCTCAGGTTGAATTGCGTAAAGAGTTTGAACGAACCGGTATCGGAGTTATGTTGGGAGAGGTTACCTCAAGGGTAGCCCAGTTATCAGTTCAGCCGTCGCTTAAGCAGAAGATCATCGACAGCCAGCCGAGTGATCCCAAGTTAAAGAGATTGCTCGAGAGAGTTGAGGCTGATGGCGATTTTGACTTTGTCATAGCACTAGACGGAGGCTTGAGATACAGAGGTCGGTTGTGCGTCCCGGACGACGCAGGGATCCGAGCCGAGTTGCTCGCCGAGGCACATAGTTCCCCATTCACTTGACACCCAGGAGGTACCAAGATGTATCAGGATCTCAAGCAGACGTTTTGGTGGATGGGTATGAAGAGGGACATAGCTGAGTTTGTTAGCGGTGTGTCTCACTTGTCGCCAAGTGAAGGCTCCCGTGCGTAAAAGCGGCGAGGTTTATTGCTGCCGTTGAGTGTTCCACAGTGGAAGTAGGACGAGATTTCGATGGATTATATCTCTGGGTTGCCGAGGACACCGAGAGGGTTTACTCAAATCTGAAATATAGTGGACCGGCTGACTAAGAGTGCACACTTTATCCCCGGCAGGATTAGTTATACCGTGGAGCAGTGGGCACAATTATTTTTGGAGCAGATTGTGCGGTACCATGGGGTACCAGCAAAGATAGTGTCAGATCAGGATTCTCGGTTCACATCTCGCTTCTGGAGAGCTCTCCAGAAGGGTTTGGGAACTGAGTGCAGCTTCAGCACTACCTTCCACCCTCAAACCGATGGTCAGATCGAGAGGGTGAATCAGATTCTGGAAGATATGTTGAGGGCTTGTGTTTTGGACTTTCTAGGCAGTTGGGACCAGACCTGTAATTGATGGAGTTCGCTTACAATAACAGCTATCAGTCGACTATTCAGATGGCTCCATTCGAAGCATTGTATGGTAAGCGTTGTAGATCCCCAGTGTTCTAGGAGTGTTTGGTGATAGACAGGTTCTGAGACCCGAGTTACTTGGATGATGAGCAGCGCGGTGCGAGAAGATCGGGGGCTCACATGTTGACAGCTCAGAGTAGGCAGAAAAGTTACGCCAATGTAAGGCGTAGAGGTTTGGAGTTCGAGGTGTGTCAACATGTCTTTCTGAAGGTAGCACCAATGCGTGGTGTGTTAAGGTTTGGAAAGCTAGGCAAATTGAGCCCCAGGTTTGTAGGGCCTTTTGAGATCCTTCAACGGATCAGAGCAGTGGCCTATCAGTTGGCTTTTCCCCCGTCTTTGGTAGCAGTGCATAACGTGTTCCACGTTTCGATGCTAAGGCAGTACGTGGCAGATCCGACGCATGTGCTAGAGCATGAGCCCTTAGAGTTAAGTAAAGATTTGTCCTTTGAGGAGAAGCCAGTGCAGATTTTGGCTCGTGAGCGCAAGGTTTTGCGCAACTGGGAGATAAGCTTAGTGAAGGTTCTATGGAGACATCAGAGGGCAGAGGAAGCGACGTGGGAGCTCGAGGATGAGATGAGGACTCATTACGAGGCTGTTTCGATCTTAGGACTTTCGGGGACGAAAGTCTTATAAGGAGGGAGTATTGTAACGGCCCAGTTTTCCATTCCGGTTTCCCAGATACTTTCGGTTCAGTATTGGGGCAATCGGTTGGGCCGTTAGAGCTTTTTAACCCTTAGGGGTATTTTGGTCTTTTCGCTCCCCGGTCGAAATTTATGGATTTTGAGGACTTCAGAGTCATTCCTGCCTTCGTCGTGGTTTGATTGTTGTTGGTTGCAAGACCCAAGGAGTTTGGGCTAGCTGTTTAGAAGTTTGGAGGCTTTTTGGATAATGGCAAGATTAATTGTTATTTAAGTGTTTCCATTGAGATTTGAACCCTTGCCCAAAATGGTGATTTGGGAGTTTGTAGAAAATAAGTTTAAATTAAAAGAAAAGCTTTTTTCAACCGGGACTCGAAGAAGGAAGCCTTGGGAAGGGAATTTTAGGTCTCCAAATGTAACGACCCAGGTTTTTCATCCCGGTCTTCCAGGTATGCCCTAGGGGTAATTTGGTAATTTGGTCGGGCCGTCAGGAGGCGTTTGTATCTTTCGATTACTAAAATTATTGGATGGATTTATGTAGGTTTTTGGAAGGATTTGTGGTTTGGTTTGAGCAAGGTTTGATGCAAAAGTAAAAATAAAGGAAATTGTCTTTGCAATTGGGGTTTGAACCAGTCTCTGGAAAGCTTGTGGGGATGTGTGCCAATTGAGCCATTAGGTGTTCTTGTTGCTCTTCTGCATCATTTTATGGTTAGCCTTGGATTTTGGGAGTTTTGGTGCATTTGGTTAAATGAAATAGAAATTAGGTTTGTTCCATCTTCTTCTCCAAAGTGTGTGGCCGCCAAGCTATTCTCTCCATTGCCTTGCCGAGTTCTTCATCCTTGCGGCTCCCTTGGATCGATCATCATCATTCCGGGTAGGTATCGATCTTCCTCTTCTTCTTCTCATCCGTTTAGTGTCTTTGTTTGGCCAAGTGAATAGAAGAGTGTTGTTTGTGTTTGTGTTGATTGCGACTAGCCGAGAGAAGCCCGACCCAGACCATCGTCGCGCGTCCGGTAGCCGGCTCATACGCCCGAATCGCGCGCCAGCGGCCCGTCGCCGAAGTCGCTGAGCCCTCCGTCCGTCGCGCGCAATGGCAGCCCAGATCGCCCAAGGTCGCTCATGATTGCTGCGACCATCGCGACGCCCGATCGCGGTCGTCCGCGTGCGTGCCTTACCGATCGTCGTGCGCGCGCGCGCGCATCCATCCGTAGCCGCGGCACGTGCCAAGACTGCCGTGCGTGCAGTAGCGCGACCAGCGCCGACCACTGCCGTGCGACCTGCTAGCAACTCCAAGTTCGTGTCGCCGTGCGCGTGAGTGTCGAGCCGAGCTTCTTTGTTCTATTGTTTTTTAGACGTTTTAGATGTTGATTATTATTGGTTTGCTAGGTTCCCGCTCGCTAGCTCGGGATTGTTCATGACTTAGGATTTGTGTGTAGAAGCCTCCCGACCAAGGTAAGGATTTCTTACAGGAGTTGTGTGGGCCCTGCTTGGTATATTTGTGATTGTTGTTTTGTATGCACTGTGTATGATTATTAGCATGTTTAGCCTAGGTGCTCTGTTCAATTCTGATGGCATGAACTCTTGTATTGTTTCTCATGTTAGCCCATGCTAGGTTGTTCCATTCGGCATGTTCGATATCTGTTCTTGCTTCGTAGTATCATGCTAGGTTCCTTGTATCTGTGAGCACGTATTGGGTGCATTGAATGAATTGTTATTATTGCTATGGTTTAGAGTTCGGGTAGGTAGCATCATCATCAGGCGGGATGCATAACGTAACTTGCATCCACAGCGAGGGGCGTGCGAGATGGTACTCCGTCACGATCCCGTTAGGGTTTAGCTAACCCTAACGGTGGCCCCGCAATCTTGGGTGAGGTGGCGGTATTAAATGCCCCAGTGTCGGGATGATGACTTGGCATTGCCTCGCCCCGGCGATCGGCATGTCCTCGGCGTGTTCGGCCGTAGCCCTTGATTGCCACTGTTAGGGCAAGGACCGCTTCTGGTGTAAGCCTACCACGGCCGGTTCCTTAGCCTCGGTGCGGTGGTACAGAGGTGACATAGTTCACGTGTCCGAGTCTCACACCCTATGTCGGTGACACCGATCCGAGATTTAGTTAGGCATGGTGGTGGACACAGGCGGCTTGCCACTAGACCGGCACCCCCCACGAGTTTGCGGTAGCATGCGGTGCGCGCTTACGCTCATTACGGCGCCGGCGGAGAGCTCCTCGGGATCTTGAGCGAGTGCACCTTTCGTATCGGCGATGAGCAGGTGAGGCCGAGACTTGTTTCCGGTATAGGGCGTATAGTGTGTTGTTGTAAGGACCCAGACCAAGAAAGCGGTCTCTAACCTAAAGTCCATACTTAGCATGCATGATTAAGAATATAAACATCATTGAGTCGGAAGTTTAAACCTCTGCAGTAAACACTTTTAAAACAAAACCATGAATTCAATTAAATAAAGCAGGTAAATGGTGATCAGTACTTTCTTAAAACAATTCAAAGGAAAATGATGCGAGAACATAAAATAGTTTGAGTGCTTTCCTAGGGACCCAAGTCCCACTACATGCTAAATCATTAAGGAAAACATTTAAAAAAAGCGTGCGACCCAGTCGGCTATCCATGATCATCGAGCCGCTTCCTCCTAGCCATCCGACCTCTGTCCCAAGTTACAGTGGAAAGCCAAAGAAAAAAGGGTGAGCAACAAGTTACTCGGTAAGAATCCCCAATCGGGTACAATACGAAATCATCTCATTTAGCACACGGACGAGCAACCATACAAAGACTTGAGAGCACGAGCGGTGGCTTAGGCTATGAGCTACTTCTAGGGCGAGCCTATTCAAGGGCTCCCATCAACGATCACTCCTAGGTCCCTACGCTTGGATGCCCTTCGGGCCTTACACAATCTAGGACTCGGTGATGCCCAGTGGGGCCTTACACACTTAGGACACGGTGATGACCGGTGGGGCCTTACACACTTAGGATGCCCATCGGGCACCACACCTTCGATGCTCGGTGATGCCCGGTGGGCCTTACACACCTAGGATGCCCATAGGGCCTTACACCTCCAGAATCAGTGATACCCAGTGGGCCTTACACACCTAGGATGCCCATAGGGCCTTACACCTCCAGATGTCCATCGGGTCTTGCCCGAGCGGGACCCCAAACTAGTTACCTCTACGGCCCTCTATACTATACATCACACATCTAACCGTAACTTGGATCTAGCAGCATATAATAGGCAGCATGGTTCTATCAAGATAGGAAAGCCTAACATGGAACTAACGGGATGTAAACATGTCACGAACATGAATCAAAAGAAAACATGAAACCTATCACTAGAAACTCATATAATTACTGATGTCGTGCTATCAACTATTCGCAGGGTCCACACAACCCCGGGTAAGAATCCTTACTTGGAAATAAGTAAAGGTTAATTATCCCGAATCAAATAACGACCCTCGAGCTTTTAAGCAAACTCGAGCAACCTAAACAAGTAATAAAACATCCTAATTAATAAACAGCATCTAAAATCAGGAAGTCCAAAGGGTGGAGGCTCAGGGAATTTACCAACCGAGAGAGGGCACTCGTCTCGGCGACAGCAGCAGAGGCAAAGCTGCTGGCTAAGCGCAGAGAGTAGCGGCAGCCTGGCGCTTATCGGCGCCTTGGAAGCGGTGGCCTTGTGCAGGAGGCAGCGAGCGCTGGCTGCCTGGCAGCGAGATGGATAGCGCAGTGCTGGCTGTGCGGGCGTGGGCAGCAGCGGGGGCCTATGAGCGCGGGCGGTGCGGTGCGAGCGTGCTGGCGAGGCATGGCGGCGGGGTGGTGTCGTCGCTTGGGCGCGGAGGCGGCTACGGCCGGTCTGTTGGCGACTGGTGCGGAGTGGAGGCTGGCGATTCTGTGGTGGGCGAGCGGGCCATTCGGCGCGATCTCTGGTGGCGGTGGCTCGGTGCGGCGGTCTGGCGATGGTCGGCGAGGCGTGCGATGGCGTGGGGCGGGCGGCGGGCGTTGGGGTGGCGGCGTGGGCGAGGAGCGGCGGCGGTGTGTGTGAAGTGAGCACGGCGGCGGTGTGGGGTGGCAGGCGAGGTGAAGGAGAAGTCTAGGGTTTTGGGTTCTTTCTTTTGTCCTTATTTTCTTTTTCTTTTTCTTTAAATATAATTCCCTTCCTTAACTTAAATAGACTTGGGAATCTCATATGACCTTCCCAAGACTCCCCCTTGAGCCCAGGTGGCAGCGTTTATTTTCCTTATTTAAACCCAAGCTTCAAAACCCCTTTTTAGGCCAAGGGTTGAGTCCTTCCAACAGCTCCTCCCAAACTATAAAATATAAAAGGAACCTTATTTTACATTTAAGTTAAAAATTTATTCTGAGTTGTGGTATTTAGGACTAAGACCACGAGTTGGCATCCGAGGTCCAAGTGTGGACTTAGCTATGTGCTCGCTCTGTGTTTATATCCATAGCTTGCATACATTCTTCTAGATGATCATGTATATCGTATTGTACCCCGGTTGGGGATTCTTCTTGAGTAATTCGTTACTCACCCTTATTTTGTAGTTTCCACGAGTAACCAAGCGCGAGAGCAGGATGGGTGAAGGAGGAGGCGTGATCATGGAATCTGCTTTGTCATCTCGACGTTTCTTATGTTATGACTCTTATCGTTATTTTTCCCCGAATGCATGGCCGGGACACGAGCCACAGGATGTTTTACGAATGAATTGTAGATTCAGCTTTGTTGAATTTGAGGATGTTTTAAATGTTTTTAATAAAATCTCGATCGAGTAAAGCTGTTGGAAATGTATTTGTATGTGAAAGCAGTGCTTGAGAAGCGAGGACAAGTTTGATGAGACTTTATCGTTCGAATGAATCTTGAATGTTTTGTTTTTAATGGGAATCAGAAAACTTTATTTGCATTTTGTCTTTTACTTTGAATACATGCATTGGGGTAAAGGCCTATTTAGAGCCCCTTTTTGGGTCGGGTCTTTCTGATTGGTATCGAGCTCGAGTCATAGATTTTGTAGTGACCTTTTGTTGTAGGTCGTCCTTCCATGATCACCGAAGACTCAAGACGCAGTCATCAGTACGCCTAGGTTTATTGTTTTAGAAAGAAAAAAGGGTTAAGAATTTACAATACCTTTCATCTAGTGTATGCCTTGTTTGGTGTTGTGGAGTGGTAGCGAGCGTGTTTTGATTCGTTGTTGGTTTGGATGTAGATCGCTTGCATGCGATCCACCGTCGCAGGAGAGGAGGTTCGAGAGCGAGTCGAGTATCGAGGATCGGATCGATCATCTGCGGGGACATCGTCCCAGCGGCCCGATGGCATCCCACCGGCGGCTCCTCTGTTACGCCTAGAGGCTGCGTTGAGGCGTGAAGCGCCGTGAGGCGCTCTGGGCGAGAATTTGCTTGAGTCTATGAGGGCTTTTATGGTCGGCATGTTGAGTGACGAGAGGCGAGACCAGAGCCTTGTTGGCATCGCGTGGGGAAGAGTCCGAGCCCAGTTGAGCGGTGACTCGATTGGTTCAAGAGAGAGCTGATAGCACCTCGGCTCCACAAGAGCAAGTAGCCGAGAGGCGGATATGGCGGAGGGTGCCGAGGAGTTGGGTAGGTGGTGAAGGATTTTGTGAAGTGGAAGCTTTGAGAAGTTTGATGCCACCGGTGATGCGTTCGCGGCGGCCAGTGGATTGCCCATTTGGAGTACACCTTCACGATCATGGTGTGCCCGATATTTGAGGCCGAGGTGTGCGGCTCATGTGCTAGGAGGCGAGCGAGATGGTGGTGGGAGTCCACCTTGAGCGAGAGACCGGTGGGTCTCACCCGCTACTTGGGAGTTCTTCAGAAGGTGAGTTCAAGGTGAAGTACATCGGTGATGAGGCTCAAGAGAAGATGGTGGAGCTCTTCCGGAACACAAGCGAGGTTACGATTCCATTGAGGAATATGAGAGGAAGTTCTCGGAGTATGGATATTTTGCTCGTCGGTTGATAGCCACCCAGTGAAGATTCGGAAGTTCATATCCGGATTGAGGCGGTGTTTCTCGAGGATGTCGAGGCTCGGGCCCACGACACTTATGCTAGAAGTACATCCCGATTAGCCACGATCTATAATGGGAAGTATCTGCTTGGCGGGTTGTTGCCGCTCTGTTGGCGTCCTCTCCCGGTGCGGTGGGGCGAGAAGAGGAAGTTTGATTTCGAGGAGGCGGCCAAAGACCGCCAAGGGCGATGTCGAAGCGAGACCGGTGAAGAGTTCGGCCCGTTTCGGCCTCGCTAGCGAGGCGGTCGAGGCAAGTTCTGCATGTGCCACTTGTGGGAAAATCTATCTTTGGAGCTTGCGATTGGACCTAGATTGTGCTTTTCGTTGTGGTAGAGAGGGGCACATGGCCCGTTTTTGTGATTAGCCGGCTATGGCGGCTCGGCCAGTGGCCGGCGGTCAGTGTTTGCTACGACCCGTTAGGAGGCAGCGTCACGGATGCGCTGTGGCGAGTGCGCTTCTTGTTTTAGATCACTGCGCATTTGTCTTGTTTGATTCTGGTTCTACTCATTTATTTGTATACGTGTTGTTTCTTTGAGCATGCTAAGTTAAGATTAGAGCCTCTAGGTTTTGAGTTGTTGTTGCAACTCCTTCTTGAGTTAATATGTTGGCTAGAGATAAGATTAGGGATGGCGGATCGAGATATCAGAGAAGAGTTGCTTGTGGCTACGCTCATAGTTACGCCTATGAGCGATTTTTTGATGTGATTCTTGGTATGGAGTGGTTAGCTTATAACGGCCCGATTTTCTATTTCCGGTTTTCAGGAGTTTTCGGGACATTATGCGGATGTTCGGATGGGCCATTAGAGCTTTTTAACCTTTAAGGGTATTTTGGTATTTTGCTCCCGGTCGGAGGTTGAGGATTTTTAGGGCTTGAGGGTCATTTCGGCCTTCGTTGAGACTTGATTAATGTTGGTTGCAAGACCCAAGGAGTTTAGGTTAGTTGATTAGAAGTTCGGAGACATTAGGTTGATAGCAAAATTAATTGGAATTTAATTGGTCCCATTGAGATTTGAACCCTTGCCCTAATGGTGAAATTGGAGTTTTTAGAAAAGAAGATTTAGTTAAAAAGAAAAGAATTTCTTTATTTGGGACATAAGAGAAAGCCTTGGGAAGGGATTTTAGACCCATTTAAATTAGGAAAAGGAAAAGAAATCCTATTCCCCTTGTTTTGAAAAATCTCTCTCTCTCTCTCTCTCTCTCTCTCTCTCTCTCTCTCTCTCTCTCTCTCTCTCTCTCTCTCTCTCTCTCTCTTAGGAGCCCCTCACCAAGAAACCAAACCCTAGCCGCTCGGCCCATCCCCACACGGTCGCGCGGCCTGCCCGGCCACGCCGCCCGGTCGCACGCACGGCCTGCCCACGCCACGCGCACGAGCCGCGGCCTTGGCCCATGCCCGAGCGCCCGAGCGCATACGCCCATGCCCATGCGAGCGCGCCGATGCGCCTCGCCCAGCCAGGCGCGTCACGCCGTTCCGCACGGGGCGCCCAGACGCGCGCGCGCGCCGCTTGCTGCCGCCCCAGCGTCGCCAGCGCGCTCGCGCCACCAGTCATCGCGCGCGCCTTTGTCTCTCGCGACCCGGCGTCCCGCCTTGCCGCGCGCCGAGCAGCGCCCGGCCCAGCCTCGCCAGCGCCGGCGCAGCGCCAGCCCAGCGCCCAGCGCCAGCGCGCCTGCTGCTGCCAGGCGCTCCGTCCTGCGCTGTCGCTGCCGAGGCGTGTGCCTTCTCTGTTAGTAAATTCGAGCCTCCACCCTTTGGACTTCACGATTTTAGATGTTGTTTAGTAATGAGGATATTTTATTACTTGCTTAGGTTGCTCGGGTTCGCTTAAAAGCTCGAGGGTCGTTATTTGATTCGGGATAGTTAACCTCCACTTATTTCAGTAAGGATTCTTACACGGGGTTGTGTGGACCCTGCGAATAGTTGATAGCATGGCGATTCTTTGTAATTATATGAGTTTCTAGTGATAGGTTACATGTTTTCTTTTGATTCATGTTCGTGACATGTTTACATCCCGTTAGTTCCATGTTAGGCTTTCCTATCTTGATAGAACCATCTTTTGCCATTTGTATCTTTGCTAGATCCAAGTTACAGTTAGATGTGTGATGTATAGTATAGAGGACCGTAGAGGCAACTAGTTTGGGGTCCGCTCAAGGCAAGACCCGATGGACATGCGGAGGTGTAAGGCCCTATGGGCATCCTAGGTGTGTAAGGCCCTTTGGGCATCACCGATTGCGGAGGTGTAAGGCCCTATGGGCATCCTAGGTGTGTAAGGCCCCTTTGGGCATCACCGATTACGGAGGTGTAAGGCCCTATGGGCATCCTAGGTGTGTAAGGCCCACTAGGCATCAGCGATTACGGAGGTGTAAGGCCCTATGGGCATCCTAGGTGTGTAAGGCCCCTTTGGGCATCAGCGATTACTGGAGGTGTAAGGCCATATGGGCATCCTAAATGTGTAAGGCCCTTTGGGCATCACCGCGTCACTTGAAGGTGTAAGGCCGATGGGCATCCTAAGTGTGTAAGGCCCCCTTTGGGCATCACTGTGTGTCCTAAGTATGTAAGGCCCCCTTTGGGCATCCTTTGTGTCCTAGGTTGTGTAAGGCCAGAAGAGTGCATCCAAATGTAGGACCTAGGAGAGGCTATAGGCGGAAGCCCTTGAGTAGGCTCGCCTTTGAAGTAGCTCATAGCCTACACCAGCGGTGCCGGCTCTAAGTCATTGTATGGTTGCATGTCCGTGTGCTAAATGAGATGTTTTCGTATTGTACCCGGTTGGGGATTCTTCTTGAGTAACTCGTTGCTCACCCTTATTTCTCGTGGTTTTCCACGGGTAACTTGGGACAGTAGGACTGGATGGCTAGGAGGAGGCTCTTGGATGATCATGGATAAGTGACTCACGAGTTGCACGGTCTTTCATTGTGTTTATGATTTAGCATGTAGTGGGACTTGAGTCCCTAGGAAAAATACTCAAAAACTATTTGATGATTCTCATACCGTTTCCCTTGATTTGTTTTAAGAAATCTTGATCGATCGTTTACTTGTTTTTATTTAATTGGAATAATGGATTTGTTTTAAATATGTCTCTTTGCAAAGTTTTAAATTTCAAGCTCTGAATGACGTTTTACATTCTTAATCATGCATGCTTAGTAAGGACCTTAGGTTAAGAGGCCGTTTCTTGGTCGGGTCTTTCTGATTGGTATCGAGCTCGAGTTATAGGTTACGTGAGACCGACTGCGATTGTAGGTTGTTTTCCATGATCATCAGCGCTCAAATGACCATCGGTATGTCCATAAGTTTAAGGTTAATGGTTAAGAATTACAATCTTGCATCTAGCATACATGTGTTACCCTTGTTGGGCGGTGAGCCCAGCGTGGGCTAGTTTTATGCCTTGTGTAGACCGCGATTGTTGATTACACATTGAGAGCGAGGACGTTTGGTATGTCCAATCGAGGAGTTGGGCGATCGTGTTGTTGTTGAGACCACGTCGAGGTTGTCTAGACCCGTAGGCGATTTGGCCACTGGCGATTGGCGACCAAGAGGAGGGGGTAGAGGCTAGTCTACCTCGAGGCGAGACTCCTTGAGCAAAGTGTGCTCCGCCATGAGAGAGTTGATGGCGAGTCTTTTAGCTATCGGAGGCGGAGACCCGGCGCAGATTGTAGCGCGTAGTGAGGAGTCCGGTGCGGATAGCCTAGTTGTGAGTTTATTTAGGAGACACCCCCTAGTAGCTCCGGTAACCGGAGGTTTCGGGAGGGCTTAATCAGCGAGTTCATTGATGAGTTAGTTGGAATTATTCGAGCCGCCGAGTTTGTAGCGAAGCGAGGTGGTTGGCGAGGATGGAGTTATCATCAGAGTGTTGGGATGACTTGATGTTCAAAGGCCAAGGCGTGCCGTGCAGTGCTTGATTGATCTGACCCGATTTGGTGGTGGAAGTCCCTTGAGAGAGGTGGACCAGTGAGTCTCCACCGATCGCCGGTCTATTGGAAAGTTGCCGTGTTAGTAGCTTTTGAGAAGGATGTAGAGACATCCTGTCCCCTTACAAGCCTCTTTGTCGTTTCTGACCCAGTTCTTTTAGTACCCTCGTAGCGGGGGTAGTGTGGAGTTGCTTATCGGGGCTTAATCCATTTGTGGATTTGAGTTGGCTAGTAGAGTGGAGCACTCCTTTGTTTGGATGTTCCAATTGTGGAACAAGTTGTTGTCACCCAGGAGTTGGCTGAGCTTTTGTTGAGCATCGAGTGGGATCTGAAGTTGGCTGAGCTATTATTGAGCATCGAGTGGGATGCGAGAGTAGGCCGTGGCATGTACTGTAGGCGAGATGCGGAGAGATTGCATTTTGCTCGAGTATTTGGACTCTTGTCTTTGAGTGCCATTTCCCGTCAATTTGAGTGTGACCTTCCTTTTCCTCAAAGGGGTATAAAGCTCGTTTAGGGCTGATTTGTGTTGTAAAGGATGTAGTGCTGTTGGCACCAAGCTTTGAGAGGAGGCCTAGGTCGGGGCGGTTGGCACTTTTGTGCGGGAGGAGGTTCCATGGTCGCCGAGAGTATAGCATCCCCGCTAGTCTTGTACCCATTTCACGAGGTTGCACTGTTTGGGTTGCATAAGAGATCTAGCTAGGTGGTAGTCGAGAGGACTACAAGTATGAGGTTTTTTGGGGAAAATAGGAGCATTTGAGTCACCCGAGTTGGGTACCAAAGGATCTTTGTAAAGTTCATTAAGAGCTAAGCTAGCGTTCGAGTTCTCGCGCTGTTTGTGAGCTTGTGAGCCGGTTTGTTGGTAGCATGATTCGGCTACCCTTTGAGTTACCCTAGTATGGGTAGTGTTGGCATCATGGATGCGTGATTAATCGATGTTAGAGCCATGAGTTGGATGGCTGATCGGAAGCACGTTTAGTGGGAACATTGGCTTGAGATATGTTAGCTTGGTATGGATGTGCTCTTGTAAGAGTGAGTTGGCCAATGTGGCTTTTAGTGGTGAGTTGGCAGAGAGGGTTTGAACTCTTGTTGCTCCACTGGTTAGTAGTGGCTCTGTTGGAGGCAAAAGTTGCCACTGTGTGAAAATCCTTGTTGGCTTTGGATCTTAAGGAATGCAGTTTGGGTGTACAGCGGTGTACTTTTGTGTAACTTTCGTTCAAGTGGTTTATGTTTGTGAAACCACGAGAGGTTCGTGTTGAGGAACCAGTGCTCGATCTTTGAGGTGTCAAGACTTTAGTTCTTGGCAAGTGCCTAGCTTTGGTTGTAAGGATGTCGTGCTCGTGCGTAAGGGTTGTTGTTTAAGCAAGTTTTGCTAGTTGGACCTTGCTTTGGTTAGAGTTCGGTTGGGCCCGAACAAGAGCGGTGGTAGCAAAACGCGTAGTTTACGATCGTCATGGCTAAGAGAGTTGTTGGATCCTTACCTTGGCGAGAAGGTTTGTTGTGGCTAATGTTTGAGTAGGAGGATGGCGCGTGCAGTAGCGTTTAGGTCCTTTTAGTTTTCAAGCGGTTGGAGTTGGCGGCGTAGTTGAGATCTTTGGAGAGGGTTGTGCCCGTGTGGCCGGTTGTCATTAGATCGTTTGGCGGCCAGTGTGTGTGTCGGAGGATGATCGGAGGATCCCTAGGTTGTGGAGAGCCTCTCGAGCTCGATCACCCAGCGGTGTTCCTCGGGTGAGTTGCTTGCAGATTTGGTAGACTAGCAAGCTAGTGTTTGTTTGGAGTAGAGTCCGGATTGGTTCGGTGAGGTGGCTAGTTGGTGTTTGGTGTGGACCAAGTTTTGGTTCTCTTGTTGTTTCAAGAGCTAGCTCGGTTCGAGCAAGAGGCGTTGCCACGAGGACTGTTCCTAGTCGGGGAAGTTTTGGTAGTTGACCCCTCCCTCGGTAGTTGAGTTGCACCATGGATGCCCGGCCTCGAGTATTATCTTTGGAGATAGCCTCGTCGGTCCGATTTCCCATGCGATGTTTCGAGTGTGGAGTTTCTAGTCATAAGATGAGTTAGGCCTAGGCTAAAAGGAGAAAGTCCTTTGAGTAGCTTGATTGGACTTAAGAGTTGAGTGGCGGCTTGAGGCGAGCCTTGCTCGTTATAAGCTTAGGTTGAGTTTTGAGCAAGCCCTTCTTGGGCTTTGTTCCTAGTTGATGTCGTTCGCGATTGGCGTTATAAATGAGCCACGATTGAGTGGGTTGGCGCAGAGATGTCGTGGCATTGGTTGGAAACCTTAGAGTTGTTATCCTCCGACTTTTGTTTTGCTAGTAGTGCGCGTGTTGTTTTATTCCTTGCTGCTTTCGAGGTTCCGTGAGAGGAATGTTGTTTGTTTCCCTATCTGGCGATGTTCACCTAGGCGATGGGTGATCGGATTACATTGGAAAGTTTGTTGTCGGCCGTTGAGGGCTTGAGTTTATTAGTTTGGCGAGTGGAGCTGTGCTGGACCTTGTCTTCTAAAGGTGGCCGTGGTGAAGTTTGGTGGTGTGTTAGTGGTAGCCGTTTGGTGAACGAGAAAAGTGCCCACAGAGGCTTTGGTGCTTCGATTTTCGTAAGATGGTTGCTTTAGTGTTGTGGGCGCATTGTAAAGACCAGACCCAAAAGGGGGCTCTAAATGGGCCTTTACCCCAATGCATGTAGTGAAAATAAAAGACATTATGAAAAATACATTTGGATCCCAAGTAAAAGCAGAGAAACATTCAACAACCAAAACATACATTTCAAAAAGCATACTACGATCGTGGAGATTTATTTAAACCATTAAAACAATCACAAGTACAAATATCTTTGGAATCCATAAAGCGTAAGAAAGCATCACGGGGCTCTGTGCCGTCTACATGCATTCGAGGAAATAACAAAAGTCAAGAGTCATGATAAAATAAAATAATCGAGAGATGACAAGCAGGATTCCATGATCACGAGCTCCTCCTTGACCATCATCTGTCTCGCGCCTTGGTTACACCAGTGGAAAACCACGAGAATAAGGGTGAGTAGTGAATTACTCATTAAGAATCCCCAGGCGGTACAATCGATATACATGATCATCTAGGAGAATGTATGCAAGCTATGAGTACAAACACGAATAGAGCACATAGCTAAAGTCCACACTTGGACCTCGGATGCCAACTCGGGGTCTTGAGTCAGGAAATACCACAACACACTAAAGCGCTATCACGGGAACAAGTCCGGCCTCGGCGACTCACATCGTCGAAAGGTGCACTAGCTCAAGATCGAGGAGCTCTCGGTGTATTTGT
Source organism: Sicyos edulis (assembly GCA_036507275.1). Lineage (NCBI taxonomy): Eukaryota > Viridiplantae > Streptophyta > Magnoliopsida > Cucurbitales > Cucurbitaceae > Sicyos > Sicyos edulis. The sequence continues at coordinate 7,436,878 of CM071847.1, forward strand.
AATGAGCGTAAGGATGCACCGCGCGTGCTTCTACAGACTATGAAGTGCGGGTCTAGTGGCAAGTTGCCCATATCGGATACCACGCCTAACTAAATCTACGGATCGGTGTCAGCGACATAGGGGTGTGAGACACTGGACACGTGAACTATGTCGGCTGTACCACACTTTGAGGCTAAGGCAGGTCATGGTAGGCTTACACCGGGGAAGCCGTCCTTACCTTAACGGTGGCAATCAGGGGCTCTTTGCCGAACACGGAGGAGGCGTGCAGTGCAGGGGACTAGGCATTGCCAAGTCATCCTCCCGCCCGTTGGGGCATCGCTTAGACTACCACCCTCACCCAAGATTGCGGGGGCCTCACAGGGTTGGGATAGCTAATCCCTCACGGGGTCAAGGGCGGAGAAGCTGTCTCAATCGTCCTTGCCATAGATGCAAGATACTTTATGCATCGGGCGGATGATGCTATCTACAATTCTAAACCTTAACAATAATAACGATTCAATCAATGCGATCCAATACGTGCTCCATGAGATACAAGGAACCTAGCATGATACTACTGAAGCAAGGCAGATACTCGAACATGCGAATGGAACAACCTAGCATGGGCTAACATGAGAAACAATACAAGAGTTCATGCGATCGAGAATTGAAGCGAGCACCTAGGGCTAAACATGCTAGTAATCATACACGGGCATACAAAACAACAATCACAAATATCTGCGAGGCCCACACAACTCGGTAAGAAATCCTTACCTTGGTCGGGAGGCTTCTACACACAAATCCTAAGGCTGGAACAATCCCGAGCTAGCGAACGAACCTAACAAACACAATAGAAATCACAATCATAGCCTAAAAATATAATAAAACAAGCGAGGCTCGGCTCGGGGCAACTCACGCGATGCTGGTGACATGCGACGGCGAGGCGGCGGCCGCAGTGAAAGTGCTGGCTGGCGCGGATGGGCGCCGATGGGCTGATAGGCGGCAAATGGGCGCACATGCCAGGCTGGCGATGGCGGCAAATGGGCGCACTGCCAGAAGCGCTGCAGCTGCCAGCGACCTGAGACGAACCAGCGCGGATAGCGCGCTAAGCGCGCGCAGCTTGGCCAGGCGGCTTGCGAGCAGGGCAGCGCGAGCAGCGAGGCTTGCGAGGCGACGCGGGCAGCGGGCGCTTCGGGCTGCGATGCGGGCGATGGCTTCGTAGCGATGGCGGTGGCTGGCGGGCGCTTGGCGAACGGTGGTGCGATCGCGGCGGCGGCCAGCGGGCGGGCGTCTTGGTGGTCTTTGCGGCGCCTCTCTTTGGCGGCTGCGGCGCACTGGCGCTGGCTGCGTCTCTTTGGCGCTGGCGTCTGGCGGCCTCTTCTTTGGCGCTGAAATTTCTTTGGTGCGATCTGTTGAAATTTGCTCGGCCAGATTGCTCGGGTGGTCGCTTAGGTTGGCGGAGCAGCGCTCGAAGTGCAAGGGAAGAAAATCACGGCAAGGGCTTGGGAGAGAAGAGGGTTGGGCGGCCATGGAGTTTTGGGGAAGAAAACACAAAACCTAATTTCTTTTCATTTAACCAAATGCACAAAACTCAAAGATCAAGGGTAACTAAGATATGCCGCGGAAAGAGTAACAAGAGCTCTCCATAGCTCAGCGCACGCATCCTCACGGAGCTTTACGGAGACCAGGTTCGAATCCCAGTTTGCAACACAAATTCCTTTATTTTTACTTTTGCATCTACCCATGCTTAAACCAAACCACAAAGCCTCAAAAACCTTCATAAATCCATCCAATAATTTTTAGCAAGTGAAAAAGACATAAACGTACTGACGGCCAGACCAAATTACCAAAATACCCCACAGGCGTACACTGGAAGAATGGGATGAAAACACAGGCGTTACAATATTCCCTCCTTTTTATGACTTTCGTCCTCGAAAGTCCTTAAAATCAAAGCAGACTGAGGATCTGCAATCTCATCCGTCTTCCCGCTCTCAGCGCCCTCCTCTGAACTCTAACTCCTCCAGCGAACTTTACCAAAGCGGATCTCACGATTATGCAACGTCTTCGTCTCAAGGACGAGAATACTCCACAGGCTTCCTCTCGAAGCTCAAATCGTCCAACAACGAGGAGACTCCACTTCTCCGCTTACCAAAACTCAACACAACTCACAGCGGCACAACCTTAAAAGCCGCGCCTTTGTCCAACCTCAAACTCTAAAACTCGACGCCGAACATCGTGAAACTTTCATACTGCTCAGAGCTAACCACAAAGCAGGCTCAACCTCTTGCACAACACCTGCAGTCAAGCTGCGGCAAACACGGGACCCAAAACAACAACGGCGGCCACCAACCTTTTCTCACGGCACTAGAGACACGCAACACTTACCATACAATGCCTCAATGGAACCACAAGAAGCGACCGGCGAGAAGCTGCTACCCAAGGCAACCTCCTAAAACCACCTTTGGTCTCCGGCGCCTAATCACGGAAACACCAACTCGCAACAAGCTCAGAAGGATACGGCTCACTCCTCCCAAAAGGCCATCGGACAAAAGGGTGAAAACACTCTGAAGCGCACTCGGCTCATAAGCCTCTAAGAACACTCTCTGAACCACGGTTACGCCCACGCCTTTGCCTAGAACAAACCTTTGTTGCCACACCTAATGGCAACATCTCCAACTGAAAGCCCGACATGCCTCTACTCCATAGAAATGGCATCTTGCGACACCTGCTGGAGTGCGAGCTCTAGCTCTTCAAGTCAATACTCCAAAAATCCGAACTCACTGGCCTCAACTAGTAGCGGCTCCACACGAAACTTACAATCCAACAACTTGAGTGCTACGAACTAGGAAGCTCAAACAACTACAAGCTGCATAGCTATGCCAATCCACTCATCTCTAGCTCGACTCAAATCACTAGCTGGGCAAGACAACTTGCAAACAACCAGGCCCCAGGAGGGCTCCATCCACTAAACTTACCTCCCATGCAAACAACGGAACAAAGCTCGCCTCAAATATGAAACACATCTCACAAGTCCAAGCGATAACACATCTGAGGCTTAACCCTCAAGCTTAGGCTTAATGCACCTTCCAGAAACTTCATAACGGAACTCCACTGCACGGTCAACACCAACTACAAGAACAAGAATACCAACAATGGGTGGCAGAGTGCAAGCTACACTCAGCCAACAAGGATCCCTCAATAAGTCAGACCCTAATCCAGATACACAATGGTGCAACCTCAACCCTAAGCGATACAAAGGAGATCTTCCACTACAAGGGTGCAACATCTTCCATGCCAACACACAAAAATCTTAACCAACTAGGCCAAACACTCATAAGAAGCGCAGAACAACCTTTACTGCAGCCTCTAGAACACCCTCCAAGAATCCGCTTAAGCTGGACAAACGACTACTTCCAAGCGGCCAACAAACTTTTCCTTCAAGCTGGCGCTTCCACCATTAACTCCAAGACCAAGGGAGTAACGACAACTCCCCGAAGGAAGCGGCTCCTACAAGCGGACAACCAGCGGATGAGAGAACTCCACATCGCTCACTTTGTCTTGCTCCACGAAGCAACAACATCTAATCTCACGGGGCACAACAAGGGTCCATCTCGGTGAACCTCCAAATGCCAAGCGGGGCAACTCAACAT